>VZRO01003283.1:759765-796918 GCA_013397915.1 Daphoenositta chrysoptera | reverse complement strand
CCTGCCTGGATCTGTGTACATCCTCCTGCCTGGGATCCGTGTACATCCACCTGCCTGGACCTGTGTACATCCACCTGCCTGGACCTGTGCACATCCTCCTGCCTGGATCTGTGTACATCCACCTGCCTGGATCTGTGTACATCCTCCTGCCTGGATCTGTGTACATCCTCCTGCCTGGGATCCGTGTACATCCACCTGCCTGGACCTGTGTACATCCACCTGCCTGGATCTGTGTACATCCTCCTGCCTGGACCCATGTGTTCCAAACCTGCCTGACAGGCAGCTGAGTTGTAAATTACCACCACAACAGAAGGGTACGAAGTTTTGCAATGTGACAAAAGATTGTGAAAGCAGTGCAAATGCAGGCCCTGTATGTTGGAACTGAATCCTGAACCAGAGTTCCCCCAGCTGTCCATGCAGAGGATGCTGGAAGGGGACTCCAAGGCTGGCAGAACATTCTGCCTGTTTCCCCGAGAGATGGGGGTACCCCTGGACTGAGAGTGCAGCTGCCTCTGGGGATGTGTCCATTCCAAACAGGAGATGGGCAGCTGAACATCCTCCCCTGCAAGTTTCATGCAGCCTATCTGAAAAAGAACATACATTGCCTAGAAATTGCATGCATAGCTTCAAATACATATTTCATTGGGGAATATTTGATGATGGTGTCTCTAGATATCGCTATTTTCATACAGGTAGTTATAATTAATGATTGTATTATTAATTCCCAAAAGAGTTTTCATATTAATCTTTACTTCATTCATGTGCATGTTTTTGTCCAAACACAAATAGACCTTGAAAAGCCTGAGGTTCTGGAATAAAGCATGATATGTTAGAAATACCATACATAATTATAATAGTTTTAAGCTCTGCTTTGCTAAATTAAAGCTCTGTGATTAACTTCTGTAAGTATACCATGCATTCACATCTTACTCTGTCCTGAAGAACCACTGGCTTTTTTTTGAATGAACAAATTATAGTAAGTTAGGGCATGTGTTTCTTTTTTCCACCATATTTTTACATGGAATCAATACTTTTCTTCTTCCATCACAGGTAACTATAGTTGCTGTGTGGTTTAGAAGCATGATACAGTTTAAAATGATCTGCTCATTTAAATTTTGTTGGCAAACAAATATTCACAGAATTATAGAAGCCATCTACTGATACTTGATTCTTAAGAATATAAATAAAGGATGATTAACGTTTTTGATTTTTTTGAAGACTATAGGACAAAGCCAACCAAAGTAGTTTAAATCTATTATCCCATGCTCCATTTCATTTTAAAAGCACTTGGAGATGGGTTCTTGATTTTTTTTTTTTTAATGCAATGAGCAGAATCTCTTTCACTGTAGTGTAAATATGGTAACAGAGCTCACTCTTGAGACAAACGTATCCGATTTTTCCAATCCTGTATTTTTAAGGTGTTATAATTCAATGTGATAGGTATGATTTTTGACATTATGGGATCTGGTTAGATCATAAAGGGTATACAAATCAAATAATATAGATTAGATGCTATGCTGGTCCATAACTGTTAAATGGGGTCATGGTTTCTAACTAGCTAATAGACTCTTATGTACTAAATTATTTCATGGAATTCAGTACCATCAATTCATCATAACACTGATGTGCATAATCTTAGGCAATTAATTTAAAAATTCTTCCCTCTTTTTGCTTCTGGTTTGGATGAATTATTACCGAGGCAAATTACTTAGGTAGCTGTCAGTGCTAACAGTACTAATATTTTTAATTAGCAGTGGACTCTGCATGACAAGTTACTATTCTAAGTGGGAACAAAAAGAAAATACTGGGATTTTAGTTTCCTTAACTGGTTAGAAATAACAAGTGCTCATATTGTATCACAAAAACTTGTTTCTGCTCAACAATGACTTCCCACATAATAGTCTGTTCTTTTGAGGCAGTCATGTGAGAGGAATTTGACATCCTAATACACACAGTGAATTAGGGCTCTGAGTAACAAAGTGTCTTCAGTGTCAGTGGACTTTTCATATGAAGCTCAAAGAACAAAGTTTTGTACTGACACATTCAAAATCAGCAATAGACTTACTTTCTAGACATTAAGCCATTATAAAGTGCAATATTATTATCAAATGTCCAATTTCATAACTCTATTCGAAAAACAATGTGTAATATCTTCAAATGTGTTGGGAGGCAAAGTCATTGACCACTGCCAGGTTCCTGTTCCCTCTTCCTCACACCCAGCAGTCAGAGCAGTTTTATGGTTTTATGGTAACGTGCAGTGGTTTGGAAGGGATACTCCTTAGAAAAAACTGACATAAAGAGTGAGGTAAAGACAAAGAGCCACAGAGACTTGAACTGAGAAGTCTAAATTCTTTTCTACATGAAAATCTAAGTAATTCTGACAAATTTGTTATAAAGTCAGATAATCTTCTGTATCACATCAATAGTCTGATTTCTCATGCTAAGCCTGAGATTTGGTTGGTCAGGTTTGAAGCCTAGTGACACTACCAGGGAAGGGCAAACTTTACATGTGTATTAACATTGTCATTTAATAAAAGAAATGCTAGAATTTCCAAATGGCTGCCAGGGTAGAAATAGGGCCCTCTCTCAACACCCAGTTTAGAAGTTCAAGGGATTCTTCTTTAGAACTCAGTCTATGTTTCCTAATAGAGGTAGCAGAACATTTACATTTAAATTACTGCAGTAATTCCATACTTCTTAAGAAATCAGAATAAAAGGTGTTTCTGATTTTTTTTTTAATCAACATTATGACAGTAATAGTAGGCCAGTAAACAAATAGAATGGATGACATCCTGATAAGCATTGTGTAAGTAATTATTGTTGGATGAGTTTATAAATGCTTTACTCTATTGGCTACTTGACTTTCATAAATAACACACAACACTTCAGAATAACTACTGTTAGTGCCAAGAAGGCACATACAGAAAATTAATGAAAGGAAAATAATAAAAAAGCTGAACAGAAAATAAATGAGGAAAATCTGAGAAGTGATAAAACAAGCTGAAGGGACAGGACAAGCAGAGAGAGACTAGTTATTTTTATCCACTCTGATAAACACTCATTGCCCATGTTAGTCTGCAATTCCATCACCAGGTTTGGAAAATATGCATGAAACACTGGTTTCATTTTGCAAATTTAAAAGGCTCATCAGGATCTCTTGTTCAAATCACAGATTTACAGTACATTGTTATCTGTCACAATCAATTAAAACATGAGATTTAAGTGGCCATAGAACACTTGGGAGGTCTGTAATGTCCCTGATAAGACTGTACAACACCTCTTAATAGTGATGGAAATTAGAAGCATGCCTGGACAAGAAAAACAGACTTTTCTATGCTTAAATGTTTGAAAACTCTATGGAAATGCCAGAAAGTCCTGCTGACAGCTAAAAGCTCAGCATTATCACATCTGATCTCCTCTGAATGACCTCTGTACCAGGATAAATATTGCCTGCCAGTACTACTGAGAAAAATATTTACAGACTTTTGTTGGAGAAATGTTTTCCTGTTTAGAAAAAAACACTCTCCAAATGAATGTTGCCATGACCTGGTAAGCAGGGGGGGAACACAGAGACTGCTGGTTATAATTAGCTGCTGCAGTTGTTTGCTGCTCTGAAGCAGTAACTGAGATCTGCATTGAAGAAAAAGAGCAACTTGGGAAAAACAATAGGAAAAGTTCACTTTTTAGCTACCATTTTTGTAAATAAAGAATCATGCTAGGTGGAAGATTCTGGGGTTTTTGTTGTGGCTCAATTGTTCTGGGTTTTGTTATAGCTGTTTTGTCTTATTCTTGTGAGTCACTGTTGGGTTTAGGGACCCAGAAGGAAAATCTCTCTTCAAATTGTTGCACACCCATCACCTAAATATGAGATGGAATACAATGAGGGCAAACATGGTACCCATGAGATCTGGGCTAAACTAGTAAAACTGTTATAGCTTTGTAATTCAAACACACTTTATGATGAAAGTACTCACTTATTTTTGTTTTGCTTTTAGTTACAGGAAAAACAAGACTTACTCACTGGATAGATTTTCCCAGTCCCACACATCTCTTGTTAAAATATTGATATAAATGTTTTGCCTCTCTGTCTCTCTCCTCATACACACGCATACACAAAGGTCACTGTGCAGCAGACGTGCAGAGTTATTTCTCTCGCTCTGTGCTACCTAACAGGCTCTGCTAAGCACATCAACACTTTGGCCAGTGCAGTAGAATTTGCAAGGATGGGGAGGACTCTGCCCCCCCAGCCCTGCCCCACCTCCCATGGATTTCTGAAGTTATTCTTTCTTAAGTTGTAAAACTCAAATTCCCAAGATAAATAAACTTCTTTTGAGTCCATCATCCTGGTACTTAGACAAGTTTAAAACTGTTCCAAGATGCAGAGGCATTTCAGCCCTGGTTCCAGTGCTCACCTTCCCAACACACACATTAGAGAGCACGGAGGCTTTAATTTGCAGACAGAGCAGTGCTCTGCATTTGTATGTTTGCTTTGGTGGACGAGAGGAAAAGACTGACAGCAAATATTATTGGCTGAGTTTTGAAGCCTCTTTTAGACTTCGACAGGATTGATTCACTTGGAGTTCATAAGTTTGCAAAAAAAAACCACTTTAGCTATCCTGCATATAATGGCCTACTATTTTTTAATATAAATTTAGTATTTTAAATCCATCTCTTTTGTCCTAAACCAGATTTTGTCTTAAGCAGCTGTGATTGAATTGTAAAATCTCACCCTTGTGTCTGGTTTCACATCTGGCAACACCCAGCTAACAGTTACAACTTACTTAGAGTAATTAAAGGAGGTTTCAAAAAAGCCAAAATTATAAATAAAGAATAAAGTATTAAACCACTATTTTGTTTTCTAACCAAATTTGCAGAAACTTTATAAGTAACTGGGCTATCGAGCTATTTCTAAAGGTGTTGATCAGAATAAGAACATGCTGAGGAAAGTAAAGGCAAGCTTGTAAATGGGTGGGGACTGGGCAACGTTAAGTTACCATAATTACTAGCCAGCAGTTTGTCTCCACTTTGATGTCAACTACACGCTTTCTTTTGTCTCAGAGAGGAAGAAACTTCAAAAGATTTAATTTCAAGACAATAAAGGGCCTTGCTAATACATGTACAGACTTTAACTACAAATGGAAATTTTTAGTGTCAAAGATATAAATGTAAGTCGGTCAGGAATAAATATTCATTTTGCATGTTATTTGTGTAACATATCCACCAAATATATTCTTTATATGAGTACTATATAGGGTATAGCTTATGAAAAATAATAATGATGGGGTTTTTTTACTAGAAATCTACATCTTTGTCTCTATAATTTTGTATATGTCTGATACTTTAAATATGACATAACCTTAAAGGAATTATAAGTATGAACAATTCTACTGACTTATAAAAAATATAAAGCTACATATATAAAGGAGATGGCCACGACACCCTGTCATTCCTAGTCAGAAACCATACCAACATAAACACTTTTGAACAAGTATGGATATAAAAAATACTTTGTCAAACTGATTATTTTTAATTAAAGAATAAAGATCTGCAAATAAAAATATACTAAGAATATAGGACAGATATTAATGCAATTCTTTTCAATAACTGTGTTAGGTTTTGGGTCTATCCTCAAATAATAGATAAAACCAATAATGATACATGTCAGTGGTTTTTTTAGATCTTGAAATATGGGAGAGAGAATTAGAACAGAATATAAGTGAAACTGTTTGTTCACACAGCCGTAAAAAGAGCCTGTTTTGGTTGAACTGAAAATTTACTGCACAAACTGAGATAACTGCAGAGAAAAAGGTGTGATTCATTCATTGTGAATGGAAGAAATATTTCATTTTCAGAAAGCTATTATAAAACCTAGAGGAACTTCCAGGGTACCATCTAGCAGAAGGTGATGCAGCAGAGGATGACACTCTTCTAGGAGACAGGAAACACGAGTTCAGTCCCACCCTCTGCCTGACAGCATTCAAATGCAAATTTTGCTCTTCCCAGAAGACAAAGCTCAAAACCAGATTTTGTGTCATTCCCAGGTGGGAATAAAATAATTAAATATATATTAAAACTCTGTAGTCTGGCTTTTTTTTTTCCAGTCTGGCCGAAACTGATTGCTCTACACATAAATGATCTGGATTCCAATCCCTTTCCCAACTAGAATTCAGTCTACTTTATCTACTTATTATACTGTAGAGTTTTTTTGTCTACATTCATCCATGCAGCAAAAAGCAATGTCAGCTGATGTATTTCAAGTGACACTACAGAGTGCCCTTGATTCTCATCCCTGCATAGTTAATAAAGCAGTGAAACGGGTCCTACCCAGGCACCCTGTTACTGAGATGACTGGTTTTCTTTAAGGAATAGTCCACAAAGTGCTGATAAATCCTAATCCTGGCCATTCCATAAAAGGTTTGGTTAGCATCTAACATATCACATTGAAATATACTTTTCAGAACAACTTCTGTTTACACATCATGTCTTCTCTACTGTTGTGGTCAGTTATCCTGTATTCTAAGAAAATATGGCTGTTTTAAATTCCTTCTGAAGACATCTCCTGAAGAAACATTTCTGAGATGTGAAGGCTATTATCTCCTGGGAAGCAGATTTTCTTTTACCCTCAGAGGTTCTTTCTTTGTATAACAGCTCATGTCACTCCAAGGCTGAGAGCAGAAACAGCAGAACTGTCTCTCAATAGAAAACCTGTTCTCTGACAGGACCTAAATTTCTCACCAATTTTTACCAAGTACTTTTGTGCTCCCAGACTTATGTTAGACTCTCTAATTGCATTGTATGAATGGGATTCAGGATCAGCTGTTCATGCAGTAATAGAATTCAGCATGCATTACAGAGAAATCAGACTTTAAATCGAGGTGCCATTTGGCAATGATTATGATTGGTTTAGATGCACCCAGGTCTACCCTTATTTGAAAAATCTGCACAGCAGCTACTTAAAGATACTTAACTTTTGTCAAAGTGAAAATAACCTAAAATGAAGGCTCCAAGCTCCCCAGTTTTGCTTTATATGTTGTGATGGGAAATCTGAACTGCCTTCTCAGTTAGTTATTGGTGAGAGCTAAGAGCTTTGGTTGAGCGTTCTTAGGTCTGATAAAGCACTTCACATCCTCCAAGAAAAAATACTTATTGATCCCAACCACGTAACTGCAGAACAAACAGGAGTTTTGCCTAAGGACTGAGCAGGGACTGCAAGGCTGGAACATGAGTATCAGACGTCTAGCACAGAGATTTAGGTTGCGACTTCTTGCCCAGATTTCTGCTTTCAAATTTAATGACAAATTTTAAATAGATGCCAACAGGAAAACTCTCCCATTGCAGGAACTAAACTGATTGCAACTTTTCAGAAGCCCTTTAATTGTGCCTTTCTTTTGAGCCAGCTGTTGTGTCCATTCTATAAATTGGAAGAAAACAACTCTGGGGTGGACATTTAATTCTGTCTCTCTCGATAGCAAACATTAACCACTGGCCTGCTATCGGACCACCTGCAATGTGTTAGTCATTACAGAGGTCACTGTTACTGAACATTTTAAACTGTGAATAGCTTCAGTTTAAATTAGGTGTAAAAAAAGTCATTTCCTTTCAGTGATAAACTAAAACACCTGCAGCACAGCTCAAGTTTACCATGAGAGATATAAACTCTCACTCTGAAGCTGGGCTGGCTGTTCAAGGACATACAAAACCACAGTTTTATAAGATAAGATCTTTCTAACCTAAATTATTACTGTGTTGCCAGATTAGGTGATTACATGCACAACTATTTCCCTAGATTGCAAGTTACTCTTGGAACAAATGACATCTTCTGTTGTGGGTATATTACATGACTTTTATCCTCAAGTCACTCATAATCTAATTTTCCTTTTACCTCAAAAACAAAACCCCAAAGCACAAAAAACTATCCAAAATGAAACAAGAAAAAACCCCCAAACCAAACAAAAAAACCCAACCAACCAAAACACAAAAAAGAAAATAATTTGATCTGTCTTTCTTGTTTGTGTTGTCCCTTTTCTATTATAAAATTAGAAACATTGTATTTTAAATCCAAAGGTGACAACATTGCAGCTGTTTCTGATTTCATCAAATTTTAGCTTATATTATTAGATGTTATTTGCAATAGGTTCTGTGAGCCATGTTCAGAAGTGATGTACAACTGGGGCAAAGAGAAACAACTAGGAGATTGGGTAAATATTAAATTTATACAGTACATTGACACAAATGACACCAGACCATTCTCCATGTGCCCTTGAACAGATTCTATTAACTTCAAAATTTGACCATGTGACTTTTTTAAAAATAAAGACAAGAAATCAATCTATTATTGTTAAAATGTCCCAAAGACTATGGACTGCAAAATATCCAGACTGAAAATCTGGGTCTTCAGACTCTCTATTTATATTGTTTAAGCCTCAGCTTTACTCTCAAGAACTTATCTGTTCAATTCCAAATGGTTTGATTACGTGGTACATGAAAACAAGAGAGAGAAAGGCTGGTAAGGTACTCATTTATCTGGATTTATGACTCTTTTCACACATTCAAACACCGGATTAAGTTTAATTCTCATCCTGACATATAATTTTCTACTTTAGCTGACTCCCTTGTGCGTCCATTCTTTCAAAACTTGTTGAGATTGCAATTTACAACATTTGTTTTCAGCAGTCTGTATAGTATAAAGTAACTTTGAAATGTAAGGTTTATTTTCGCTGAGCTCCCAGTATGCCTTGTAGAAGTCCATATCCCCTTTCCCAAGATGCTGAAAAAAAATCTTGAAAAAATTATGAACTACTTCTAAGTAGATGAAGACTGGAAAAGAACCAGGTTTGGGAAATTTTCAGGAACCAATATTCTGGTGTTAGTATTTTCCCACCTACTACTGCTGCCTTAGTAAGTCTCACTTCCAAAGGAAAGCAAGAAAATGAGCCCTGCAGAGGTTGGTTTAAAATATCAGAGACAAGTCACCGAGGGATACATTTTCCTTAATGTTCCAGTATCTTTTTGCATCCTCAGTAGTTAACTGGAGTTCGGCAAATGCTAGCAGCTGGATGTTTAGCCAATAAAGTTTCATGTGTGTTTCTGCCTGTATACGATGCAATTAGGACTTTTTGCCTTCCATATTCCAACCTGTTGTTACCACTCACTGCTGTAAAGCCAAAATCTGCCTCCCAAGTGGCTTCCTCCAGCACACAACAACCCTGAGCACTGGTGTGCCAGCAGAACCGAGGGCTGGAATGTGGGAAGCACCCAGCCTTTCCCGGTGTCACATCAAACACAGCCTTGTGGGGTCATCCACAGCTCCCCATGCTGAAGCAAGCCTGGCATCTGGATAATAAAATGCTGAAACCCATTAATAATATTCCCACTATTTTCTCCAGGCAATGACTGTCAAATGAATGACCACACATTCGGTAGACAGAGGTCCAGGAAACATTGCACAATGCAGGTGCTTTTCAGAAGTCCTGTTTGCAGAACGCAGGATGAACACAACTTATTTGAATATTTCCAGGCAACTCCCGAGTCTCTAGATAGATACTTATAATTTCATAATATATTTATGTCTAAGAAATATAATTCTTAAGTAGCTTTACTCTTTTTGTAAATATAACAAATTTTGCAAGGAAAGGAATAATGTCCTTTGATCTATTTTAGAATTACAGTGGCCAATACCACTAAAAGTCATTGAAAATTACTTTCAAAAGCAATAAATAACACCAATAAAAATTGAACAAAATATTTAAATATATGATAATTCCATCAATACAAATTCACCAAGTAAAATATTATAATTGGAAATGAGTTCCAACTAAATTCATCATGTGTAAATGCCCATGCACTGGTTAAAAAGAAAAAAAGAAGAATTAAATACACAAACTATGTTACTTCTTTCTGAAGAAAATATGAAAGAAAAAAATGCCACAGAAAACTTATAATGTACCAAGGAAGAACCTCGTGCTCAGCATGCTCAAAAAACCAAGTTCCGTATCTCTGACTCACAATCAGTTTTTGGCTTGCCTCTCAAGAACATGAAAGGCTTTTTGGAGAGCCATAGACTGATCACCAAATATTTACTACCTGCAAATGCATTAATTAAGAGAGCAATCCCAGAAGATAGTCTGGCTTTCAACCCTCTCCTTAAAGCGAAGAGAATATTCTTATCTTTGAAATACCATTTATTTCTTTCCCATTTACCTTCAAACTAAAATCTCCTAACCCACTGCAGGAAAGCAAACCTTTCTTCCATTACTGAACTTGCCTCCACAGTTATAATCCTTGCACATAACATTCCCACAGTAACTTTTAATCTTACATACCAACACACTAACACCTTCTGTCAATACTACCCAGAATCTAACTTTTCGCTTACTTTCACACTTTCAGCTTCCTAAATGAGAAGGACACATCACACAAAGCTGTGACACTGCAAGGAAGCTCATGACCCGCCCTGCACCAAGAGCTGCCTGGCTGGCCCCCAGCAGAAATGTGCTCTGCAGTTTGTGTTCTTCTCCCTCTCCTCTGCCCCAGTGGGCCTGCAGGGAGCAGTGGGATGAGAAATCTCCACGCTGCTCTGGAGTTACAGAAGACACAGAGCCCAGCCAGGATGGATTTTTATTGCAGAGTCTGGGAAACTGGGCCAGGCTCTTTGTCAAACTGGCCTGTACCCCTGCATGAGGAGCTAGAACAGCCTGCTGCACTTAAATCAGTATTGTCAGTGGAGTAAAGCAATGCTCCTCAGGGTAAGTCTGGCCAAGCTCAGAGTTGGCAGTGAGCAATAGCAAATATTTTCGCTGCTTATGGACTGGATTTTATAAACACCAATACCATTTGCTCACCAAGATTGAGGACTCTTCAAACTGCAGCTTGCAACACCAACAGAAATAAATATATACATTGTTAAACTTGACCTTATAAACATGTGCAAGAGCTCAACATCTATCTCAATACATCACAAACACTGTGAAAATATTGTCCAGATTAATCTGTTGCTAATTCCAGAGAAAATCAAAAGCAGCACACTGAAGCTGGTGGAGATGTGACTCCTAAATATTATCTGAATCCAACAATCATTTGCTTACGGCTTCATTCTGTGGCCTTTGCAGCACTGATAATGCTGCAATGGAGATTCCAAGACACTAAAACAGAGAAAAGAAGGATAGCAGCTATGAAATGAGACTCCACATCCCTTTCAAAACTAGGCCTCTGTATTATCTGTGACACAGAACAATCTCAATTCAAAATAAAATGAACATATACAATATATTTTAATGATATTTGAGGAATGCTAATCTATAGCTATAGTAACCCATCAAGGACTGAGGTTTTGTTACTGGAAACAAAAGTTGTTCTCAAATATAAAAAAGGTGGGGCTTTAAAAAAAAAAACAAAAAAAACCATCACATCATGCTGTATGTTCTATTCAGAACAGACTGTTTCCCTAACCATGGAAATGGTTACTGTAATTGTACTCCTGAGTAAGAATGAGCCTCTGCAGGAGCTGACCCATGAAGGTCTGCAGAATACTTGAGGGCAGCAATAGTGTAAACTTATGTTGTTGTAAACATGGCCCTTAATCCATCAAAAGAAAAACATATGGATTCCATCTTTATTTATTTCTACAACAAGTCAGAGTCATCATGACATCTTTAAATACTTTGAATATTAACGTGCTGACTTATGAACTAAAAAAGGCCAAACTTGACTCCATTAAAAGAAAAAGCCTCCTTTTTTGGCTTATTGCTCAACAAAAAGCAGAGGTTTCTAAACACTGCATTAAAATTAATAAAGCTGTTTTGAAAAGTCCTGTATGTCAATATTATTACAGCTGCAATAATTAAGAATTTGGCCACAACTTTGAGTCATGGAAATCCATCAATCTACATAGATTTCACTTACTAAAGCTGCTATATATATGCAAATTCTTTTAAATTTTATCTAATGCAAAAAAAAGACACTTGGTTAAAACATGTGCATGAAGTAGTAATGAACATAAACAACAAAGAGAAAAAAACCCTCAGTGTATGATACTGACCATATTTTATCCAATAAATATACAATATGATTACTGACGGTAAGGATAAAAAGAGATTTTAACACAGACACTTGAATATAAAGGAAAATATATGACTGATCTGGCCATTTACCAAGAGTATGATTCTTTCTGAAATGTAATAGTGCATATCCGTTGTGACCAGTTGCTGTTAATGTCAGCAGTTTGCTTGTTATTTTAGACCAACTTAATCAGAGGCTCTCCTGGTCTATCTTGCCCCTGCCTTGGCCAAGCTTCTTCTCCCTCCTCCTTACACTCATATTCCTGGGACGGCACAGGGAGTCAGTTCTAGCAACTAAAATGGATAAAATACAAGCATATTAAAAAAAATAATTTTTTTTGTCTGTCTCAGCTCCCCAAACCATATTACTGTCTTTAAAGGCAGCAAACATGGAAGGATAGGAGGAGGGCAGGCCCATGAACTACATATCTGTAGAATTGTACTCTAAAGATTCGACCATAAATTAACCCACGTATTTGTGTACTCAGAAAAGAGGCAGGACCTCCTGGGTGGGAGTAACATCAATATCTTCCTGATGGCCCTAGAACTGAGGTCTGTACCCATCAGGAAATATGAGGAGAAGGGAGAGAGCTCTAATTTATCAGGCAATGGAGATGGATCTGTGTGTGTGTGTGTGTGGTGTTTGTTTGCTCATATAATCAAGACAAATAAACGTGTATCCAGCTTGAAGAGAGAAACCTGAGAAAAAATAACAAAGATTCTTAATGCTGTTTCTTAATAGGATATCAGTTTGCAAAGAGAAGTGGGGAAATACAAAAAAAAAAAACAAACCCAAAAAAGGACCAAAACCGTGATCAAAATTTCCACTGTCAGTGCAGAACATCCCAGCGCGGGGCAGTGAGGTTGTGGCATGGCTGGGGGACAATCACATCTGGAACTCTGTGTCCAGCACAGGTCACCTCACTGGGAGAGACACTGGGAGAAAAGAAGGGAATTCAGGGAAAAGTAATGCAAGGTTAGTGAAGGGAAAGAGATTTATGAGGAAAGATTTAAAAGAGCTAACAGACTGGCCAAATAATGACTAGGTAAGGGATATGAGGCATTGTAGCAGTCTATAAATATTTCAAGATATAAACACACAAATAAGACAAAAGAATTATCTAATGATGTTCAGGGAATATAACTAGGAGTTAGAAGATTAATGTAAAAAAGGAAAAATGTAGGTTAAATATCAGGAAAACTTCTTGAAAGTAAGATGCCTTAAACTGGCTGAAGAAAGGAAATTATGTGTAGATCCTCTCTAGTATTCAGCAAATTCTGTAACAAAATAAAACAATGCACTAGCAATGAATAAAGCACTAGCCTGAATAAAGTAATCTTAAATTTATTTAATGTTAATTCACTTTAAAAACAAATCATCCTATTAATTTCCGATATTCAGGTGGCATTAACATTACATAACTGAAATATTTCTATAGGTCAATAATTTTTAGATAGTAGAACTGTTTGAAGGTTTAATTGTCATTCCTGTAAATCTGATGACTAAATGGATTTTGTGTATAAGCAGACACTTTTTTTCAATCAAATTTGGATATTGTAATTCATAAATACTGTTAGAGAATTGCTTAGGCTGTATTTTTTTCCTTATTTATCCCAGCATACCAGAAAAAGATTACGGCATTATTTAGCCTACTGTCCAAAATGCAGCATAAGTTACAGCTCTTAAAATTATTCTGTATTTCCCTCACTATGATTATTCAATTCAAACAAACCTTATATTTATACTGGTATGAAATTACCTTTATAACAATACTGGTGTTTTGTTTACAAAGCAAATTTATAAAAAACTCTTTGAAATTTCTGTTTCCCAGGAGTTATGTGTATTATTATAACAAGTTAAATCCCTTCTGCCTTATATGACTTTTTTTACCAGTATTAATAGAAAGTGTTGTCTAAATCCTTCTTATGGCCTTAAGCCATAAGAGTACAAGTTTGGTAATAATTCCTCTAATTTTAAATTGGGTTATCTGTCCTAAAATAATGGTAATTTAGAGCTAAATATTCCTGTTTCTTGACTAAGATCACCAGAAAAAAATACACCATAAATTCAGTTTTAAGTTTTCTGGTCTAATTTCATATATTTCTATTAAGGTTTTTATTCATTATCAGATGGAAAGGTTTTTAGTTAAAACCCATGATACCAATTAACAGTGAGCCAACATGATAGGAGATATGAAAATTTGCCAATGTGAGCAGTAGCACTACAGAAAGAGCTACTACATTCTGCAATTTCATCCTTGAGACTAAAAAAATATTTACCTTTCTCTGCATGTCTGACTACTCAAAATCTAGTTGATAAAAGTGCTTAGGGTGTCTTTGCTAATTAATGAGAGATGGGTGCATGTGTGGATATGAGTGTGCACGTGTAGCTACAGATTAGACACAGAAAACTAGAAAGACTCGCGAAGAGAAATTCCTGAAAATATTTGCCCGAGTGTGCTTTCCTAGGGCCCAGTCCAACCCAAAGGAGGCTGTGGCTGCTGGCCATGGGAAGCTCAGTAAAGTTCCAGTGGGAGGAATTCCGAGGAGAGGCGGCCCTGCTGTCCAGCCTAAACCTGCTCTGTGCACAGCCAGCCTGGCCCTGAGCCGGGCTTTGCTGGGCCTGGCAGGGAATTCAGTCAGAATTTATCCCTGTGAGGAATTCCGAGGGGAGCTGAGCCTGCTGTCCAGCCTAAACCTGCTCTGTGCACAGCCAGCCTGGCCCTGAGCCTGGCTTTGCTGGGCCTGGCAGGGAATTCAGTCAGAATTTATCCCTGTGAGGAATTCCGAGGTGAGCTGAGCCTGCTGTGCAGCCTAAACCTGCTCTGTGCACAGCCAGCCTGGCCCTGAGCTGGGCTTTGCTGGGCATGGCAGGGAATTCAGTCAGAATTTATCCCTGTGAGGAATTCCGAGGAGCGCTGAGCCTGCTGTCCAGCCTAAACCTGCTCTGTGCACAGCCAGCCTGGCCCTGAGCCTGGCTTTGCTGGGCCTGGCAGGGAATTCAGTCAGAATTTATCCCTGTGAGGAATTCCGAGGGGAGCTGAGCCTGCTGTCCAGCCTAAACCTGCTCTGTGCACAGCCAGCCTGGCCCTGAGCCTGGCTTTGCTGGGCCTGGCAGGGAATTCAGTCAGAATTTATCCCAGCTGGACAAAAACAGCCACAGAGCTCTGACAGAGGCCAATCTAACATCAGCTGGAAAAAGTCACCAGGTTCTGTGGAAAGGTCACATGTTGGTTTATTTGTCGCTCAGGCTCTGATGGCTTCACTAGAAATCCTTTCACGTAGCTTGAAATTTATTTTTAACGTATCTGCGTGTGAAACGTGTGGAGGAACTGTGTTTTTCCAGCTTGGTAACAACAAGAGAAAAGTGATGTCAGAAGAAAGTTCAGAAAAGCTGCTCTCAGGAGAAAGTCTCAGAAGCTACACAATTCCTGGACACATCATTTCTTAGAAGAGATATAGTACAGTCTCATGTATGCACAGGGTATGTGCACACATGTACACAAACATATGACAAAGGGATCACAGATTATATTTAAAGTATTATTAAGTCCTGTCATAAGCATGAATAGGTTTTTGTCTTTCATAAGATGGAAGCAGTCATTTTGACGAGAGTAATTTAATATAACAATGAAGTCATCAATATAATATCCTATTTTATATATATATGAACATCTCTCGTGTTCATATAGCAAATACATTTTCCTTAAATTATAATGGCGTAATTTAGGTTATAATGTAAATGTGGTATAACACTGCAGACTTCACCAGTCACATTCATATATATTGCATATTTTTGTTCAAATAAGAGCATTTAACACAAACCCTAATATTCTGTTACTAACCTTTAGAATTAATTGTTCTCCACAAGTGATTTGAAGTTGAAATATAGCACGATACACATCTAAAATAAATATTTTAGCAGTTCTGTGATAATGAATTCAGTTAAAATGCAGTTAATAATTTGCCATACCCTCTGGCTTACAGTTTGATCTCCCATATGTTTCAGGTTGTCCCTCCTGCAGGACAAAGCATATAACCCTTCCTCAGCCCCCTGATTGGAGGCCACGGCTTCAGTGAATCACTGTTTTATACCACAGTAAATGTGTGAAATTCACTTTTTCAGTCTCATAAAATCTCTCACCAGCAGTCTAATATTTATATGTGGTGGGCGTTATCTGCTGTTGTAGAGATGAAAGGCACAGATACCTGAAATCCAAGAAGGATCAAACCAGAAGAGTCTGTGAGAACTTTGCCTAACACCAAGAACAAGTTAGGGATACTGAAGATGAAAATTATGAACATAAATATTGTTTCCTTATAAAAACAATGTACTTGTTTGCATCACTATTTCAGTAATATTTCTCCTTTACTCTGGTTTCACCTTACTGAACTGAAATATTAGCACTTAATAGTCTTTTTCATTCCGTAATTATTGCAGTTCAATTATGCTCTTGCATATGTCAGGTACACTGCAGTCTAATTTAATCTTCATTACACATTGCCATATTGCAATTATACATGCTATCAGAGTGTTAACACATATTTAAACCTGTTATTCCTTTGTCACTGATTTACAAAGAGGTACCTGAAAAGAAGCAGATGTCATAATTACGTGCTTATTCAGCTCATTTTATACTAAGTCTCAACGTAAATTGCAGATGAGCAAGGCATGTCCTGAAATTAATGTAGTGATAGTACACTAATGCTGTGATTCATTATGGTTTGTCAATGTGCTGCACTTCTGGAATGTGTGATAAAATTATATTAATACTGCACGGTAATGAGATTAATGAATTTGTACATGGGGAAGAATAATGGTTCCCTTTGTTAGACTATTGAAAAAATAACATATAGGTAATTAAAAAGAATTAGTCAAACTCCATACAACCCCATTTATATTAAATTAATTTGTCTGGCTTCATTTCTAATAATTGATCACTCTCCGTAAATTATAAAGCAATCTTCAAGCATATGAACTACCACTGTAGGAGGAGAGTTTCCAGAGTGTTATGAACCATCAAGGTGGTCCCTGTGGGTTCATATTAATTAAGGTTTAACAGTTTGGAAAATTGTAGCAATATTTTATGATTCATGTAATTAAACTCTGTAACAAAACGTCACAACCGCTAGTTATATCTGTGCCTATGATTTATATCTTACCCTTATTTCAAAGGACGCAGAAGTAATGAAATATTCTTAAACACACAGACAATCAAAGGAAAAATGTACTGGTTGTTTTTAGTGTTGCTAACTAATCACATTAGCATTTCATTGCCTCTACTTCAGGCACTAATGGCCACCATCAGACAGTGCAAATTAGATTAATTTAATATTCAACATCATAAGCTTTTTCAATAGAGTCTTGATTCTGATCTCTGACTCGTTTTTCTCCTTTGTAATTCCACTTATTTCAATTGAGTTTTCTCCTCTTTTCTGTACCAACAGTGCAGAATCTAACCCCTTCCTTCTTTGGTTCTCTGATACAATTAATATTTGCTAGCAAAAGCCAGTTCTGTAAATTTGAAGTCACAGATCTTCTAAACAAAACAGAACTGCAGTCTAATGTGACTGATGCTGAATTTCAGAGACTCGCTGTATTGAATTGAAAGACTCTGTCTGAAAATGGGTTCTTTCATGGAAAATGTTCTTGCATAATCTGTCCTATTCAGCCATTTAGACACTTAATGTTCTGGAGGTACTGTGTTTTTTTTTTTTTTTGCTTGTTGCTGAAGTTTGTCACTTTTAAATTTTTTTTACTAAATGCTGAAGAGGAACTTTTAAAGTGAAATTTTGTAGCCAAAAACTGGTATTTTTTTTTTTTTTAACTAAAGAATTTGCAAGAAAGCTTTAACTTTGACCAATTTCTTGAATCTAAAAAACATATTTTAAAAGACCTGTAAAATTATTAGCACTCAGTACAAAAATCAACTCCTTTTTCATTTAATGATATCCTATGGTACAGTGGCTCTTGGACACCCAGAAACTACAAAATCCGTCCTGCTGTGTGTCACTTGCAATTGATGGCACATCCTGCTCAGTGTGGCTCTGAGACTGATAGTAGATGGTGGATCAATCAAGCAGGGAGATGTCTAAATTCCATAAATTTGTCCATAATAAATATAGTTCTAACAAATCAGATACTAGGCTTGAGACTAATACAAATGCAGGGATCACAAATTGAAAAAACCAAAAAAACCATCAGTTTACAAGGTTATACTTATTTCTATACCCAAATTTAAGCTAGAAAGCAAAACTTTGGCTTTATATAACTGTTTGGTTGTTGTTGATTTGGTTTTTTTTCCCCAATTCTCAAAAAAAAACAAAAAAACAAAAAAAAAAAAAACCTAAAAAAGTCTTTCCCTTTTATATTTTAGAATTAGGGGTATGCCACAGATATCTCAGCTTGTGAGCTGGGGCTTGTGCAGAGTGCACATGGCTTGCATTGTGTGCAATGTACTCTGATGTGCTTTGTGGACTAATAGGATTCTTCTGCTTCTACAACAATACAAAACTCAGTTTTCTGGTAGAAATAGTATCTGTTCTCAATGATCTTTGTTCTCAGATATCACAGTAATGGGCATCAAATAAGTACCAGAGAAGAACACTGGTTAGTGCAAATGAGCAACAAATGTAAGGCTCGAAGTGAGACCGCAGAGGGCCCTTTAATTGACCTGCGGGATTTGGGCTCGCCTGTGACTGCACAAGGGGGTATTGCACCAAGCACTCTTTGGGATTCTCTGGGTGGGAGAGGGCAGCACATGTGTTAGGGACATTGGGTCCACTCTGCAGGGTGACAGAAATCCCCCAATTCCTCCATGTGCATTTTGAACCAAAACAGGAAGGGAGTCCACAGAAATGGTGTGTCATTCTCTGCTATCTTTGCCAAAAGCCTGTTGTCTGTCAGGAAAATTAAAGTGACTGCCTCTCTAAACTTGGAAATTACTGTCTTTAGAAGGTACAGCATTCTTATTCCAGCTTTGAATTCCTCATCCTACTAATTTTTCCTACCCACTCTGTCACTGAAAAGTGAGTTTCCAGTTCAGGTGTAAGCACCCCTGGAATCTGGTTTAGCCAAGTAAAAATATATATATACGTCATAATTTCAGGGGGAAAAAATTACTCTCATCCATTAGCATTCACATTCCAGCATTACTTTTTGTGAATTGGTTAGTTTTCCCCTCTTTATTATTATGCTCTCTTTTTCCTGGGAGTAAAATTTAGCCTAGGGTTTATAGGTGCAATAGATAACAATTCTATCCTAATCTAGTTATGACAGATTTCATATTAATGGGACTAAGAGGAAAATCAGTTTCCTGACAAATGGTGATAAAGTGAAATCTTTAAGCAATAATAAAAATCAACATGCCATATCACGTCACCAGTCATTCAAAAGTGACAAGCAGAAACAATCTGCTGAGACAACATCCAACCACAAGCATAATCACATTTATGATTTAATTCCCATTTAACATCAATCACATCAAATTAATAACCACTCTCGAAGAAAATTAAATCCTAAGTGTATTTTTCCTTTAAAGTGTTATGATCAGAGAAGAAAGTCCTAATTAAATCTTAAACCAACTACATGTTTTATACATGTGACACCTGTAACTTGGCCAGCATTGTGAATTGGCCCCATGTGGATTTTCATCATAAAAGAAACTGACAATCCCTTCTAGCAGCTGCCATAAGTTTGATTAACGTGTAGCATATCCTTTTGTGAAAGTTCTTGTAAAGATTTTCCATTACTTTAATGACTGTGAAGCCATTTTGGTTTAGGAAAATACCAGGCTATGATGATTAGTGTTCGACATGCAACTCGGAGACAAAGCTGCAAGCCAATGTTTATTCTTCTCTTCCTATGAGCAGAGTGTTTGTCAACAGCAGACATCCTGCTCATGCTTTATTTCTTCTTCCCAAGTGACTTATTCAACTGGTAAGGGCACTGTAAAAATCATATCTCTAAGTTACCACTGTGATTTAACCCCAGCCAGCCACTAAGTCCCACACAGGTGCTCACTGCCTTACCCAGAGCATTCTGTGATCAGGACACACAGGAATTCTGCCTATACTAAACCAGGATTTCAACTATTAAACTTCATGCAGCTCCCAAGCACTTCGATGTCTGAGAGTGGCACATGAATGCAGCTGCTCATTTTCATCTGCAAAAGTGAGTCTGGACACCTCAGGACATAACTTCTTACCCAAACTGTCCTTCAGTGGTGCAGCAGCCTCTCCTGGGAACATCCATGTACAAGCTAGTGCCAGGATTCTGTCTTTCCCTAGCTATTTATGTCTCCTGTTCCCCAGCCAGCAGAGGATTTGGTTATGTGACAGGAAAGCTCGCCATCACAGTTTCAGATGATTGCCCCTTACAGACACAGGAGATACTAATGCAAATATACAGCAATTGAAAGCATAGAAGTTTAGGGGAAAAAAAAAAAAGCATATGAAGTACTGAAGATGCTCTTGGTGTTCATGCCAGCACTTGTTATTTTTTAAATTTCAAACAGTGCTCAAACCATTTTAAAAATCCTAATGTAAAACACAGGCTGGTGCTCTTGTACTTCCTACATGCCATGGCAAAATATTTGTATATTTATAGATGAAATTGCAGATGCTGGAGATCTATCCCCTATGTTGATTTTTTACGAAAGCAGAAACTTGGGCAAAGAATGTATTTTGCAGAGAATGAATCAAGTGCAATAGTTAGCATGTACTTTTCTGTATTCCTTTAATAAGGTCCAGCAAGGGAATATAGTTTGTTTCAGGGCCATGGATTCTGACTAAGGTCAAGAAAAAGTCAGTCATGATAAACCAAATAACAGAACATATCCAAAATTAGTCTTTGTAAATCACAGTCCTATGATGACACACAATTCCTTCTTGCCTTTTTAAATTATAATGTTATAGAATCTTAAAACATGCAAGTCTGCTATTATAGATTCTGCTGAAATATTCAGGGCTAAGGCAAGATGCGAAGACACCTTTTTTAGACAGAAAATTGGCAAACACTCTCTCCTAAGCCTTACAGCAAGAAAAACAATCTTGCTGCAGCTGTTGTGTTTATTATAAAATTCATGCTATAAAAGTGTTACCTGAACACAAATTAAATTATTTTTATTTAAACCTCCCAAATTGAGAGGCACATTTCCTCACATGATTATGAGATCTCCAAGGCCTTCTGTGGATATCTGGCATAAATTGGTTAATTCATTCTCACTTAAAAGTTTCCTGAACTGTCAAGCCCAGATTTTAATGCACTTTGTCACTGGAGGTTGTGAGTGCCTTCAGCACACCAGTGAGCAGCTACTCACACGTGCAGTTCCAGCATCTTCCCGGGCACTGCAGGGAAATGGCTGCACCAAGTCATGATCTGTCCCTCACTGACTTCACAACAGCATGAAAAATACTCAGCACAAAAAAAGAGTTTCACATTCTGGTCATAATCACAATTGTATATTTTTTTTTTTTCATTTGAACTAATGGCTAATAATTTGAAATAATAAGATGTTTCTATGCATAGCTGGGATTCAAAAATACAACTAGCTGTGAAAAGGTAACTCCTTACTGGGCAGAAAAGATGTTTCTTTGCAGAACCAATTCTCCCTGAGATTCACGTTTTGGAGAAGTGGAATCGTTTTCTTAGAGAAATTCAGGACCATATGTGTAAAAACCAGCTTTAGCACAATATCCACCAATGGAACCAATACAACTGCCCTTACACAGTTACTTATATCTCAAACAATTCCAAAAGACATTTCAGCATCTCACTTCTATTTTTCTACTTATTTTTCATTTAATTCTGTTAGGTTTCTCAAATATTTCTGAGGACCTGTTTCTTAGTACTTGAAAATACAATCCTAAATAGCAATCACAGATATTAAGGTCTTCCATTTAGCTTTTACAAGTTTGTGGTGCACAAAGTTCCACCCAATTAACACAATAAGCACAGTTCTGCACTAACTCTTGGGATTTTCTAGTAATTTCACTTAGAGAAGATAGCACCTACCTCAGAGCAGTATCAGAGTAATTTGGACCTATTCCAGATGAAACCCTTTATGCTTTTTTACAACTCTGCCGTGGCCTGCATCTTTGCCATTGTGCATTTGTGTGTATATATATATGCATCTACCTTCCCACATGTCTACACAGATTGAGATAGAATTAGGAAGAATTGGTGGAGATCCTAATCTATGAGTTTTAATCATCAGTCATAGCGAAATTGATGTTACCGGAACCATATGTGTACGCAGAATTGCAATCTGATGGGAAAAACTCAGGTCTCTCAAGTGAAATGTATTCTGCATTCACAGCTTGGGGTGAACAGCCCTCCTCTGGGTCCAGTGCAGCAGGTTAATTTGTTCTGCCAGTAGCTTTATTTATCTAAGACACTAAGTTTTGCACCTTGCAAATTATTTTATCAGTCTTTGATCTATGTATACCTTTTGCCTAAACTAGATTTGCATAAAATGCATGTGAGTAACCATGCAAACACGGACTATCCTTTTGCATCCAACAGGTTGTGTAACTACCAGCCAAACCCAGATTAATAAATCTCCTCCTTCCACTTCTCAGTTACTGTTTTTCTCTTCTTTATTAACTAAAGTTCATTTATTTTTGAGCTCAGCTTGCCCAGTGCTAGAACGAGCTGGCAGCAAGGAGTGTTAACCAAAGTCTCAGAAGGGTGGATCGGCACTTCCTCCCAGAGTTAAATGCAGGAAACCAGTCACATAAGCAGGAGGTTTGAGAGTATTAAGCAGTGGTTTTAGGGGAAATTAATCCTGTTCCAATGAGTTAATCTACATGGTGAAAGCTGGATCAAAATAAAGCACTGTACTAACTGTGCAAGCTGGACTACTTGTACTACCAGAGCAACTTCTCAGGGCTGTCTTGAGTTTCACACAGATAAATGCTTTAAACCACCCCTACCTAAACAATCCATCAGCTTTCTTGTCAGCTCCTTTCTCCTTTTATTCTTCTGCAAATGCAAATGTTCTAATCTGAGATGCACACAGATATGCCACATTCTGTTTTATCAAAAATGTGCTCAACCTGACAATATGTACAAAACATACCCAAAGTCTTGGACCACTTTGTGCTTGCTGATCCTCTTGACTAACCAAGAACATACTTTATAAAGACTCTTTCCATTTACTTTCTATCAAATGACTGAAGTGGTTTTGTTTATGTCTTGCTTTTGAGATTAAAACTTATTACAAGATCACTTTCATCAGAGATCGGAACTGTGCAAATCACCTCAGATTTACGTTAATGCCAAATAGGCAGGCACTTACTAATTCCAAAAAAAATGACCAAAGAAGGGTAACTTAACAGGTGAAGTTAATAACTTTCTGCCAAACAACTTTCACTAAATGTCCCTTTGCTCTCTGCACACAAAAAGCTTTGGGGGTCACCTGCATTCTGAGAACAGCAGTTAAAGATTTATATTTAATTCCTGCAGGACGTCTGCCTCTGGCCATTTTTTTTTCATCAAGTAAAAGCTGACTTGGAGGCTGTTATCTGTGCCATGGCCCATTGCATGTTGCTCCTACTTTTTCCCCCTTTAGTGGGGTGTCACTGACACTTGCCATATGCTCTGCTCTTACACGGGTAGCTGTGGCTTTGGCAAGCATCTGACAAAGGAGCGGGGCAGATTTTTGAAGCACTACTTGGTAGTTAGGTGCTCAACCCATATTGAGTGTTAGCAATTTCCCTTCCAAAATTATGCTTAAAATAGACAATGAAAAATGCTGTCCCAATTGAATGACCTTGCTTTAAAGACATGTGGAGACAAGACAAACCGTAGTCAACTTTTAATCCTGCCTTTCATAAATAAATATAAAGGAAAATTACTGCAGTAAAATTTAGAAAATTATTCTTCTTTAAACACAAGCCTAATTACAAATGAACTTCAGCTATAGGCTATCAACTAATGCTGTTTATTACATTGATTATAACAGGGAATCCCTAGGGTTAGTTGATGAAATAAAGATTTAATTTGAGGGTAAAGCACAACAACAAAAATGCAGCTAATTGTAAACAATAGTATTCCAAGTCCAGCTGAGTCCATCAATATGAAAACAGAAGTTAACCTCATCCTTCCACTACTGTAAACATATTAGATGCTATTTATTGTGATTACATGTGTGTGGCCTGTTACAGCCTAAATAGGAACATTTTCGTGACTGAAAGACATAAACATCAGATAACTAACATCATTATTCCCATTTGAAGGATATAAAAGCTAAATATTAATTTTAATAGTAAGATTAGCAAATTGGGAAATCACTCACACCAAAATCATTGCAATAATATCCACTGCTAATAAAATATTTAAGTTCCAAGAAGATTAAAAGTACAGGTGGGATTCAGCAGGAGTTTATATGCTGTCCTGACACATGTCATAAACAGATTTTATACAAAAAAGAATACAGATTTTCCACCAAAGCAGAATGAGTCACAGTAATGGGAATTAAGTTAAAATATATTTTAAAAAAACCAAACAACAAAACCCACCCTGTGGAAAATATTGCTTGTAACGAGAGAGAGGAGGAGGAGGACCCCCAAGCAGGGTTACAGACAGTGTGCAGTCACTGCAGGTAGGGAGGCCACGTCACTGTCACTGTCACTGTCACTGTCACTGTCACTGCCCAGGAGCTCTGGGCTGAGCTGGCTCCCCTCCTGGCTCAGCATCGCTCTCTCCAGTAACTCCTGGCACTTGGTGCAGACCTCAGCAGGATTCCAGTTTCAGTCCCAGGGGCTGCACAATTGGAATAAATATTCTGCTGCTCAGCTGTCACAGACACCCATTACCAGATCTAAGACAAAAGTGACTTTGGGGTTCTCTGTCCCGTGCCTGTACAAGAAATTTGCTTTGCTAACACTTGACACCCAAAAAGTTGATGTGTTATTTTTGAAGTAGTGCCAAAGAAACTGAGGGGATATTTTTTGTAGTATCATGACATTGCAAAAGACTGTGGTTAGAGAAGACTTGGAAAAAGGTGAAACTCAGCTAACTGCCAGGGATACCCCTTTACCCTACCCCTTTTCCTCCAAAGGTATGACCAGAGACAACCACTGACACAAAGTGATCAGAGCTCTGCAAGTCTGTTCAAGAGGGGAAATCACGAAGGGACATTGTCTGGTGTGCAACATGAAGCCATGGCAGATTTACATTGCAGGAGTAGGGGCTGAGTCTTGGCTACAGCCTCCCCGTTTGAATTCACATCTTCACAAAGGCAGTCCTTTCACGGTTTGAAATTCATCTGGAAAATAGTTGGATTCCTTAGACATTTTGCTCCACACCGCTTTTTCCCATGCTGTTTCTCATTTCCAAGTAGTTCCTACTACTATTATTTTAAACTTTTCTCAGTATTGCTTTCGCTCTAATATTTTAATACTGCATGCATTTAATATCAGCCATCCTTAAGGGACTTTTCCTTTCCTGCACTGTTTTTCTTGACATTGTTATCATTACTGTAAGCATTGCTTTGAATAATCAGATGGTGGCCTGTAGACCAGAAAGAAGAAAGGTCAGATACTGTATATGACATATGATTTGCACATCCTTGAAAGGGAAATGAGTCATCTACATAATATAAACAATAACTCAGTTGCATATGACTGAGATGCTAAAGATAAGATATGTTTATAAATGAATAAGCTTCCTGATTATAGTAACATATCATGGTAATTTCTTTTTTAAAAATAGGACTATTTTGTGTAACAACCTTTCACTTAAAAATAATGCTGCATACTGGAACTCAATGTCTATGTGATTAATAGCACAATACATTTTTATTTGTAGATGCTTTTTAAGCAGAAGAGCATCAGTGGCTTGTTGCTAATAGCTGAACCACTTCGAAATACAAAGTTGCTTTTGCGGTATGGAATAGAGCACTTTGTTTCCAAGTAGTACTACGTGGTTATCACTAGAGCTCAGCGCTCCTATTTTGGCGCGGGACCCATAAAAAATGACACTGTTTTAGAAGAGTTAGTAGAAGAAAAGGAATAGAAATGAGCCTTATCAAACCAAGAACCAGAATACATTTTCTTTCATTTCCAGCTCTTCCCACATCACCCAGTAGTGTGAAGAGATCCTCCAAGTAAACACTCCTCTAGCCAACCAGATAAGGAACTAAGTGCAGAAGCGAATCTTCTCAGCTCTCAAGCAGTGACCAAATACTGTCAATGTCCCTCTCCTCCACCGGCCAACCCTGCTGGAAGGCAGTGTAGTGGAGGGGCAGAACCTGCCCGGGTGGGCAGAGTCCGAGAGGGCCGAGCTGGTGGGGTCAGCTCTCCCTCCCAGCCCCGGCTGGTGCGAGCCCTGTGCTTGTTCTGCAGAGCCCTGTCCCCGTTGTCCCCGTTCTGCAGAGCCCTGTCCCGTTCTGCAGAGCTCTGTCCCCGTTCTGCAGAGCCCTGTCCCCCTCGTTCACACAGGCCGTGTCTTCCAGCAGACATCCCCAGTTCAGCTGCTACACAGCGGCTTCCAAACCGAGAAAAATATTAGGAACATCACAGCTTCCTTTCCTGCTTTGCAATGCGTTTGGTGATCACTTTGGCTCGCTTCCCCACTGCACAGCGGTGGAGAGTATTTGATCTTTGGCTAGGATACCTCGCAGCCTTCCCCAGATGAAAAGTTCAGCTCAGCTAGGTGATTAGGAGTCCAGTTTGAAAGCACAGCAGGATAAAGAGCTCAGATTAAAATCAGAAATATTCCAAACACCACAGCTCTGAGAGGGCTGAAGTTGAAATTAAACATTGGAGTCAGCACAATACAAGAAATTCACAACCAACTGGTGTATATCTTGCATAATAAAAGTTTAACCACATATGTTCTTAATATCCAGGGTAGAGACCCAAATATGACCTGGATAAATCCACTGTAATATGAACCAAAACCTTTGTTGCGTACCTTCAGCTTCATAACCCACAAAGCTGAATCTTTGGAGTGCAGTGAGCTGAGCCTCAACAACAAATATCTCAATTTATCTGGCTAGTTGTTTACCAACAATTGATAATTATTTATGCTATCACTGCTGCTGTAATGTATTTTATCAGTTGCTGCATTTTTTTCATTTTGTATGGTCTTTCAACTGTCATAAACCAGTACAACAATCTGTCAACATGAAATAATTAATAATTATTATGTGAGTGACTGATTTACTCTGGAGAACATGAAAGGCCATGAAACCTGAAGTTTCCTGGTCTACATAGTGTGCACAAAGGAAATGAGCATAAGCAATCACTGTCAGCTGTTCTTGTAAGTAAGAATTGAATCATTTATCTGTCTGCATGTATACATTATCATCATCTCCCACTCTGAGGTAAGCCCTAATAGCACTTTATGGTACAAAAATAGGTTGTTACAAATATTTCATAAAAAATACTACTCATTCCTTTTGAGAAGTATAGTTCATCATGTACATATTTAGCATAAAATGGGAAGCTAAAAAATTTTATACTGTGGCTCTAGAACACATTTAGGTTTTGTCTGCACTAATTAAAACACAGCTGAACACCAGATCTAATTCAAATTAATAATGCACAGTACAGTAATAATAATTTAAATGCTTCTTTCTTTTGTTTTTTTCCTTTCTTTTGTTTTCCACTTGCTATCTTTTAGTCCAATATTAGACACCCACAAACACCTTCCACTGTTTTACTACTTCAATTATTTTAGGTTTTTATTTTCCATCAAAATGCTGAATTTATACCATAAACTTAATTTGTAGCCATGAAATAATTTAAATCAATCATTTGAAAATGTCTTGCTCTAATTAAATTTACAGAAAAACTACTTTTGATGTCAATGGAGACAGAGAATATGCTTAAGTCAGTCACAATTCAATGTTTCATTCCACCTCACCAGAAATCAAAAAATCAAGGTAAAACCTGAAAGCTTTTTTGAGCAATGACATAATTCAAAATAAAATTTCTGAGTTACTTTCTGTGTGAGCAAGAGAACATGCTAGTAGGCTGTAAAGCAGGGTAGAGAATATTTACAGGTATCATTATTGATAATTCATATAGCCTTACGTGTTACAATTGTTTTGAATAGAGGCTGAGCCACTTTCTGAAAAATTAAAAGACTATTTTCTTTTCTCCTTGGGGAAATAAATTACATTTAAATATACATAATTATAAATAAAGAATAATATATTAAATACAATATAATGAAGCATAAGGATAGTGAAATGTGGTTTAATTATGCATAAATATGTGGTTTTACATAGAATAAAATGACACTTGCAAAGAAGTTAATTTTGATGGGGATGTTTTTTTATCTTGTGAAGCTCAGGCCTTGTGTTCCAATGAAGTATGTCTGCGTGCCACCCATCTATGACAAGGTTTGTATGATGTAGGAACCTGTGAAACGCCCGTGGGATAGAAAACACAGGAGATCCTTTCCAAAATTGCATCCAATGCTCCCCAGTGGCAGCACGGATGTCTCCTGGACCCCTCGGTAGCCGAGTGCCTGCAGGGTTGGGCTCACCCCACGCACCCCAAACTCTGGGAAAGTTCCAAAAACTTCCCAAAAGTTGGAAAGTTCCCAAACTTCCCAAAGGCGGGAAGCGGGGCTGTGTGAGAGCACAAGCGGGGGTGTCTGCAGGCAAAGCCCTTCGGAACGGTCTCCAGAGAAGGTTCTCTCTCGGAGCTCAGAGTCAAATTGGAGGGTGCACAAACCTCTCAATTCCTTCCCAAACTGATTCTTCCACAACCTGGCTGGTTGTTATGCAGGTAGTGCTTGAAAGGATAACAATTTTTTAAATTTTTTTTAAAATTTTTTTTTTTTTTTAATTTTTATGAAAAAGCCACATGCGCTGCTGGAGGACAGTTGTCACTTGTCACCGAGCATTCCCCGGTGGCTGCCAGGCTGCTCTCCAGCTCCAGGCACCTCTGCTCGTCCCTGCTGGCACAGCCTGTCCCGGCAGGGATGGAGCCGAGCCGAGCTCTGCCCTGCTCCATCTCCGCACCAAACAACACGAGCTGCTTGAAGAGCTCTCAACCTTCTACCATGTTTCTCCCTTTCTCCATTCCTTGGACTATATTTGACTTTAAAAACTTTCTCTGTCACTTAAAATTGAGTTTATGGGTGTTTAATCGAGAAAAGTAACTTTAAACCCTTGACATCACTGGGGAAGAAACAGAGCATGTACTCAGGCACACTTACTCCCAGACTGCTTTCTGGTACTTATTCCAATAGAATGCTAATAATTATGTTAAAAAGCTAATTTAAGAAATCCAATTTTTGGAAAATGGGTTTTCAAAGGGCACATTTAACAACTAGGGGAAGTTCGATCTGATTTCCCCATTAGAAGAGGAAGGAAAATCCAATTTTAATCTATTTTTGTTCTCTTAAAAAGATGATATATAGAAGTTACTTTGAAAATCATCCTTTCAAAGCAGAACCTAGTATAAGCATGTGCTAACTTGCAAAGTGCAATTAAACTGTTCCGATAATTCTGCCTGAAAAAATTAGCAGCAGTATTGAGAAGGCAAGTTGTTTTCAAAATGTCCATGGCAGAAATGCTTCTGTGTTAAGCTGGTATTGATTCTGAAACAATCTTACACATGATAAATGAGAGCACATTTAGGAGAGGATTCAGTCATAAGGGCTCACAAATCAATCAGCTTGTCAACAGGCAGACCAAATTCAATTTTTATTCTTAGTAAACTCTTATTTGGTGGTAGGCCATTGTTTACTTTGAAATTGCTTTACAAAGGAATGGGGGAGGAGGGGAAACATGGGAAAGAATCTGTCATCAACATATTAGAAGTTGGTATTTCATTTAGGGCTGGGACAGGGAAAATTTGATTGTCCCTTGGGTAATGCAAACCTTTTATCTCCTTCTGGCTGATCATAAACATTTGGTCATGTAATGCCCTTTATCTGCAGCAGCATTTCATAATAATTCCTGTACAGTGAGACATGGCATCACTAATTTGTGACAGAGCACGCTGCAATTGGCATGTCATATTCAAAAGCAATAACCTGATGTACACAAGAGCTGCTGCATCTCTTGCCAAGTCATGCTATATTTCTGACAAGCAGTTTTCTTTGTGTTCTGATAGCTCAAAATTAAAGTTGGAGTGAAATGACATGGCAAAGAAAAAACACTAAAAATTTCCCATGAACCTATTCTCCAGAATTCCCAGTCTGCTGGTCCTGAGAAACTCATCAACAGCAACCTGGCTGGAGCTTGAAAGGTTATTGGAACACCTCCCATTTAACATAATTCAGTGACTTTGAACTGATTTTGCCGCTTGATTTCTGAAATGTCAGTATTTCAGAGCTACCAGGGATCCGTGTGGTTGTGGAGGGATGTCCTCTGTGTGAGGCTGCTCAGGCACATCCCTCTTGCCAGCCTATAGATAACTGATTTAGTGGAAGAATGTAGCCTAAACCAAAAGCCAGGGACAGTCACCTGCTGGCCTTAGGTGGACAACGCCCTTGGCAGGAGTCCAAGGCAAGTTTTGTCACAGCAAAGCATCACAGAGAGCTGCACTGTGGGAGCAGGTACAGACATTCTGAGCCATGGGGGATGCAAACATCCTTGGGGATTTCTCCTTCAGGATTAACTCGGGGAGAGCAGAAATCAGAATATGAACTATTCCTATTACTTTCTCCCTCTTCATTACAATTAAAATGAGGAGTTGGAGACAAAGTCTTTATGAACATAGAACAGAATTCACTGGTGTTTTCTTCTCTACACACAAGCCTGTTTTCTATCACGATTCTCCTCATTACCTCCTTTGCCTTTAGATATTTATAAGAATGTGACAACCTTCTAGTGCCACAGTTGGATTTGCCTCACCCTTTTGGCTGATATAACTAGAAATCCACCAGGCCCATGTATTTCTGGAAACTACATATCTATTTGATTTTTTCGTTTAGTCAATATTAGTTATGTTCCTGCAAGTAGTATGTCTGAATATGCTTAGGGAAGAGAACTTTTTGTGGATTTAGCACAGATTGCCAGACAGATGTCATACAGAATTGACACTTGGAGCATAGATTTATCCAATAAAGGATCTTTTCCACAGTAAATTAATTGGTTTTGTCATAGACACTCACCAGGAGCACAAAGCTGGTGGGATGGGTTTTATTTTTTATTCAACGGGGAGCCAGACTTGGGCAAATTCAGCTGAATTGCTGTGGTTCCTTAATCTTATTTGTTTCTGTTATTGTACTATAACCAAATAAAAGACTAAAATAAAATCCCAGATATGAACACCTCTAAATACTGCAGTCAGAATTTGTAACAGGATGTGAATTTCACGGCTGAGCATTTAAAGTTGCATCCAGCTGACCCAGAACTCCAACATTCAAAACCTAATAGTTTCCAAAATCTTAGTCACAATTGGAAACCTAAAGGTAGTAATACATGGGCTTAAACACGTCTTGTATGAAAGACATCAAGACTGTGAAGAATATAGACGATAACTCAGCCTGACCTCACTAAAAAAAGAAGATATGTACAAGGAAAAGCAATTTAGCAGATTATGTATTTTAAGCCTGTGAGGGTCCCATATTTCAATCATTACTGTGATGTCCAACATCTGAAGGTGAGTAAACCTTAAAAGGCTCTTCTCATCAGCCTGGGAAAACATGTCTTACAGACACTTCCAAGATAACAACTATAAGATGATTAAACATCTTCCAACAAGTTCAATTCCTCCTCCTTTCTCCTGTCTCTTAAAACAATCAAACTTACAGGAAACCCCTAACAAACAAAAGCATTTGGAGGAAATATTGTGTTCTGCTTCTTGTGGTGTAAAGGAAGAAGACGAGAGTATCTTGTTTCACTGTTGTGTTTTAATGAGAAAAACTACCCCCTTGCTTTTTATCCTTCAATTCAGAGCACATGAGAAGCATACTGGAACCCAATAATACTTCTTTGAATGACCAGTAAAAACCTGTTAGTCCCATTCATTTTAAAATAATTTAAATTACCAGACTCTCATGTCAACCTGAACAATCGGTTAAATGCAGGCACTGGTAAATGACACTACTTGAATAATAATTAATTCCTACACGACTTGGAAGTATGTATTCAACTAATATGGGACATGAAGGTATTTGTTGAGTTTTATTGGATTTTAAGCACAGGTAATTTGTTTTCATTTCCTTCTTTATCATAGATGCTTTTTCCATTTTTACTATATAAAATTGGAGTATCATATTCTCTGTTGAAAGCAATATTAAATTACTTTTAGGAAACAAAGAATATTATAGATGCTTTTTTCTGATCTGCTTTTAACCAGAATAAAGCTGCACATCTGTTATATTTTAGTTTTGGGATATGGAATATCTCTGTCTTTCCCAAACATTGTCTACTGTAAACCAAACTGAACAACTTTCGGAAGTGTTCCTTTTTCACTGAAATTTGAACTCTATGGAGAATGCTTGGCATATGGATTAAAAATGGATGTGAAAAACAAGTCATGATTGGAACAAAGGGATTTTTTTTAGACCACAGGAATGGATATAAACTTGAAGGTGCAATCCATCCTAGCTTCAGTTATTAGGATATATAATTTAGAAATCAGGACTGGATCTAAGCCAAAGGTGATAAATGAAGACAGCATACTTATAAATGATGGCATTCAGGAAGGAGAAGTACATAGGGGTTTTTTTATGGATTCTAAGTGCATTTTTATACAGGAATCAAATTTACAGTGCCAGGATACATATTTCAAATGAAACTGAAGTTGTACTGTTTATTTCTGCACTCAGTCAGAATTACAGAAAAGCCAAGCAAAAGGGTGGTCCTTTCCATTGTGTTTCTGCATAAAAACCAAGTGTCTGTGTTTAAATGCAAGTAACACAGGCTTAAGGTTATGTTAATGCCTAGCCTGATGCAAACTGAACACCCGATGCTGTACAAGTACAATATAACTCCCAGGGTTTTATTACAGAGTAACAGGGCACTTCCTGAATAAAATTAATCAGTAAGACTAGAATCCTTTCCCACAGGACTAAATTCAAACCATCACTGCTCACTTTTATCTAAGTTCTGTGCTTGAAAAAAATAAAGTAGCCTGGCCAGCTGTTCAGCTGCATTTTTTAATCTGTAGCTCTCACTGACTGAAGGAAAAACTGATTACACAATAAAAAGATCAACATATCAGATCTCTTTTTTTATGTATTTGAAATAACAAAAGACCTATAAACATCTCCAACCTGCCCTGTGGAACTAGAGAGCCAAGGTAAAGCAGCAGAGACATAGAAACAGCTTTGGTATTGAGAATCCAAAGTCCCATACAAACACTGAATGAATCTCAAAATTCCAAGGCTAAACTGAATTGTTCATCTACTCCCTCTGAACCAATACCAAGAAGAATATAAATTGAGAAAAGCATTTTTCTTTCCTTCATGGATCCTTTTAAACCATGGCAGAAGCAATGGAGGTCAAGCATGGCCTCATTTTATGGATTGCTGTTCAACGATAGGCTCAACAAAGTGGAAAAATATGCACTGATTAGAGAGTTGGAGAAAACAAGCCTTTAACTTCTATTGGACAGCATCTTCCCTTCCTCCTCATTCATTTTATGATGCATGCCTTCAATTGCAAACTACTATAAAAAGCTTCCTGAAATTCTTGGCACTGCCACAGATCTGATTCCACAGTGGCTTCCAGTGATTAACAGAATGCTAGAAAGTGCAAGACAAACAAAGATCAGGTGAATGGGGAAAAGAAACGAGAGTGCCATAAAAAGGGCACATAAAGTACATTCCGCCAACAGAGCCAATACTTATAAAAGGAGTGTAGCTTTTGAAAGCCAATCCCTCCCATTCTGAGCAGAAACCAGATGAATTTGTAAAGGTTGCATTTTCTGTGTCTATGAATATATTTTTTTAAAAAATCAGAACTGTTGCTTAACTGGCAGAGAGAGCAACAAACACTAAAATTCATTTGTTTCACTAAAATCTCAGTCGGTATCTGAACTCTTTCATTGACCAATAGTAAACTTGATCATCTGCAAATAAATTATTAAAATGCTAACTATAAGGTTGTACATTATAAATCCTGACTATATTATAATTTTTGTTCCTCCAAGCAGCTCCTTAAAATGCATATTTAACTAATTTATCCTACACTTTGTGCCCCTGTGGCCCTGGAAGGTGAAGCAACATCGCTCATAAGAAATATTAACATTGCCTGTTTATCAAGGCATCTGTGAAATACAAAAGCAATAAAAGTGCTAGTGTGCACACTCATTTACTATTGAAATATCACAAAAATTATTCAGTGTCAGAAATCTAATTTTGTATGATATTTCTATATATTTTAGCAGTTAATTTTTTCAGTATTACCGAATTAATATGCTTTGAATACCCCTGTAGCTACAGTGGAAAAATGGACCAATGCACTTATTTAGTGCTGCTACCCAAATCCATTAGACAAATTTTCTTTACAGCAAAGCATTGATGAATGAAATGTCCCATGTTAATGTAAGAATAATCAATTTAGAATGCTTATGACAATTAACAAAGCTAGAGATAAGCCTTGAAAGCACCATGCTTTGTCAGCCCTGATTTGGATTAAACTTGTACTAATAGGATCATTTTTCTTCCAAAAGGTACTCTTTTTAGGCAGACCTATCAATTAATATGAATTATACATGTATAAAAGAACTTATGTCATTAATTAGACAAATTAATTTTTATGATGCAGTGAATAGACTAACACCAGATTATATGAGATATCATTCTCCCAATTCATACGTATTTGGAATAAATGAATAGTTTACATTTGCATGGTTATTACAGAATCAATCATTATTAATCAGTGACACCATATTGGACAGTTTAATATAATCTGTTTTAAATTTCTCATGGTGACCAGGTATATTCAAGTTCACACTTTCGAAGACAAAGTTTTACTCGGACTCACATGTTTCCTTCCACTGGGAATTGCACCACAGACATCCCAGGGAAATACAAGTACAGTGTGTTATGTGCTGTGTATTTCAGTGTATTTGTGATGATAAAAAGAGGCAAATTAAATAAATATAATTTAACTCTTCTGGCATCAATTTTAGCTGTAGAATTGAAAACATTCAAAAATTTAGAAGGGCTTGTGTTAATGCTGGCTCATACTTTGATCCTGAAACACTGTTTTATTTCAGCCACTAGTAATTTACCACTCATTGCTTCCTTTTGCCTTTAAGCCTAATGCATATATGTTTCAAAGTGGACTGAAAACCTTTACAAAACAAAAAAGTATTTTTGAAAATTCAGGCTCTTGGAATACCCAAAAGTGTTTGAATTTTAAAAGTTTGAGTATTTACATGGTAGGTATAATTCTGCAAATATTAAGTTTTAAATCACTGCCTAATAGTATCTCCTACACGGAAAAGATAATATAGTGATTTCCATTCAGATGTGTTAGGAACTATTAAACACTTATTAAAGTTATTTTAAAACTTTGCTTGCTTTGCATTTAATGAAGTGAACGAAGGATGGAAAAACCTACACACTTTATGCACATTCAATTCTTAAAAATGACTTCTTGCCACATACCACCTTTAATCCACTATTTATACATTGGCTGTAGCCAAATATAGGGGGAAAATTATTCCCTACTACCTTAGCTGGCTTTCAGAGAAATAGGATAGCAAACCCTCAGAGAGGAAAGTATTTAAATGAGCAGCGTGCCTCTGATAAAGCTCTAGTCTTGGGGAACATGTCCTCTCGCTGAACTGAGGGAGACAGGAAAACCAGCAACTGCAGGGCCAGCCCCCAAAGACTCATAAACCCCCCAGCCCTATCAGGGATAACTTTTCCCAAAGAAAACTAAGGGGTCACAGTCCAAGGAAAGAGCTGCTCCGTGTCATGTGACAAACCTCTTGTATTTCCAGCCTAAATTTATTCCTGGTCAGTTTATAGCAGCTCCCGGCTCCACATCCACAATGCTGGCTCTGTATCTCTCATCAGTCCCTGTTTTGTCAGGCTCAACAAGCCAAATTCAGTTTGCCCAGTCCCACAAGAAAACTCCCTGCCTGCCTACAAATACCTGCAGCCCTCCCTGGACCTGTTCTGAGTCTCTCTGGCGATGGCTGAGCAGATCTGGATGTGGGATAATCTCAGATGCCACCAGTCCCCCAGAAATACCAAGAAAACCCAGCAGCCTGGAAAGGAACAGGAACTCTGCCTGGATAGATCTGAGCACCCTTTGGGGTTTTTCCACATGGTTTTTGGCATCTGCAGCATCTTAGGAACATGCCACTCTGGCTTTGCTCTATTCGAGGTTCTTGATTTTGATTAATCCTTGGATTTTCTGATTTGAAATGGGAGGCTAAGCAGGACCTACACAGGAAAATGCAAACTCAGCTGGAACACTGAACTCTAAATTTCAAATTTTCTATTGTTAATTTATTGTGTCACCTTGGCACATAAAAAGCCAAAACTACTTTTGAACACCATGCAAAGACCTTATTAAAACCCTCATTAAGTGACGTGCCTAGAGGAGGGGTTAGTAACTTCCAATAAAAATTGGAATAGTAGAGTAGAAGAATGCTGAACCGCTGATAAGAAGGGCCAAACATCAAATAATCACACAGTATAACATTTTCACATGGAAGCAAATAATCATCTGGAACTGGGAAAAAAAAGTAAATTTATATGGAGCTTATTCCCCATAATGCTTTCTGAATCAATTAACCTATAATTAAGGGGTTTTTTTCAAAGCTAAGAAATACACAGGAAAGTAAAGGAATTTCCATTAAGCAGCAAAATCATAAGGAAAATTTTATCTTTAGCAAACACTCAGTATACTACAATGGCTTTCTTAGTGGATCAAACTTCAAACATAAAGGTACAGTCTAGTATATGATTAATTATAATTAATAGACAGGAAGCATGGACAGGTCCAAGCAGATGTTGAAAACAAATAGGGATTCACAGAACACCACAATGTGGTATAAAATCTGAGTTTATTTGGTACAGCTGGCTGTATATAATGCCTTTTGAATTTATAAGACTATAGCATCTGGTCTTCCAACGTCTTGCTACAAAATTCCAGAAAGTCATGGGAATATTTTTTGTCCCATTTTCTTTTCTATTAGATGGAAAGGAAATAGAC
>VZRO01003283.1:680299-759740 GCA_013397915.1 Daphoenositta chrysoptera | reverse complement strand
GGGGGGTGGAAAGGTGCATTGGAAAGAGAACTGCTAAAAGAATGTATCAAAAGAAATAAGCACTTAATTTTAATTTAAAACACTGGAAACTGAAATGTCAAGATTTTTCTTCTACCTAGTTTTAGCTGCACAAATATCTTCATAAGATTTTAAAAAGTAAGAATTATTTGATTTAATTTTTAATGGCAACAGATTTTTTTAAAAAATTAGTGTTGCACTGGAAGAGCAGGTCATAATAAAGAAAAAAGAGCAATTTTTTAATAGGGAAATGTAATTTCTTGTGATTTGAGTAATTCTTTTGATACTCGTCTTGCCTTTCTATACAAAGCTTGCAATCATCAGAAATCTACAATTCTATCTCCTCCTCTGCCCATATTCTGCAATTGGAAATTATAGGGACAATATTCATACAGGTGATACACTTCTAGCAATGACTTGTCTGCAGTATCGGAATTATTATCGACACTGCTTTTCAGAAAGTGCTGGTCTCTGCAGGTGTTAGCCAAACAAGCTCTGAGGATCACAGGTAATGACTGATTTGCTCAAATAATCGTTCACACACCTGAGTTCTGCCAGCATATACAGAAAGCAGATGTGAACAGGCAGGTCAGAAACTGAATTCCTGAAGAAGCAACGGAAGGTACACATCCATCCCTGATGGCAGGAAAAGGGACAGCAAAGCTTGAAACGACTTGATTATGCTCAGGGCTTGATGAGCTCGGCTTATCCTTTGTCTTGGAATAGATGAATTAGAATTAAAGCAATAAATCTGGGCAATGTGCACGTCCCCGTGGTGCACTGCAGAAGACAAGGCAGGTATTTAGTACTCGTGGCCTTGGTGTCTCTCTGAAGCTCTTCTTGAAGCTCTTCTTGAGCTTCCTTGAGCTCTTCTGAAGCCACCACGGGAAACGCCCAAGTCAGGGTGGCATTACTGCACCTTCAACAACTGACCCAAAACCAATAAAGCTGCCCAGGGTTTCACTGTACAGAGAGGGGACAGCTCACACTACAGACATTTCTTTCCTGCAATATCTGAGCATGTGGAGGTAGCCAGTGTGAGCTTCATTGCTCAGTGGTCCCTAAGAGCAGCAGAAGTGCAAGATAACCTTTATTAATTTTCTTTCTAACCTGTAAAGATATTTTGTCTAGTTTTTACTCAGACGTGGGAAGTAAACAGATATAATATGCTTCAACAAATATGATGAATTACTCCTTTGACATTGTGAAAAACCCCAACTCTTCTGTCTTCTGTTGTGTCCCCTCTAAATAATTATGCATCAATTCAGTAAGTTTTTCATTAACTACTTACTTGTTCAGTAGCTTCAGAAAGGTGTTACTGTATTTCTCCAAAACTTGGCCCTGGTTTCCTATTAAATCTCTGCTGCTGATAAACAGTATTTTGTAGCTAGAATTTTGTAATCCAGCTAGACCTGGATTGATATGAGTGTGTTTTCTTAATGGGAACAGCTGGAAGGAAAAAAGCTGGAAGCTTTCATTGCCATGTACATGTACTTTACATGCATTTGCCTAGGATCTCTCCAAGTCACCCTATATGCATCTTTCTCTTCATAGGAGAGCTCCATGTCTTCAATCATTTGATATATTAATGCTCCAACCTTCCCACTGGCATTATGATAGAGAGTGATTCCGTTTCCCATAGCACAGAATTTTGCCCATGGCTGAACACTTTTATTTTTGTCCTTCATATCATTTCTACAGCATGTGCTGGTGTGATGGATGTCTTCTTGGTCCCTTTGCCTCCTGAGTGCCTTTTAGCTTCCATCTGTGCTCAAAACGAATGGTTGTTATTATTTGGGTCTTTTCTCCTGGACAGTTCTGCTGCCCTTGCTCTTTAGGAGAGGATCTCAAGGATGGCTTTATCGAGTTCTCAGGAAGGGAGTCTCCTCTGCCTACCAGAATCCATGAGGCATTCTCTAAGCTTTTCAACTTATAGCCAGACATCAGTTTTTAGTTACAGCCAATATGTATTTTTCTCTCTTTACGTGCTTTGAGAAAAAAAAAAAAAAAACAGAACCAAACCCCAAACCAACAAACCTGTCTCTGGAGTTTTTGTAAGTTTATTTGCATTAAATCACTGTATTTCTCATAACTTCCTCTATCATCTATTCTGGCCAGTATTATTCACAACAGAGGTCACTGAGTCCCTGCCACTTTGCACTAAAGAGAAAACGGAAAAGACAATGAAGGAATGGAGGTGTGGTTGTGTGCTGTCACTTAGTTGTTTCTTTTTTAAACTAAGTATCACTTTACATAGACTTCTGCTGCTTTTACACACATATAAAAGGTTTTCTAGAAAGCCAGCATTCAGCCCAACTCTATCTGGGCTGTTATGCTTTCTTCTTGGGAAACTCATTAGACTGGCCATTTCTAATATTTTTTTTTTTTTTTAATTTTTATTTTCTGGTAAAACAACAGAAGAATAAATGTTTCAAAAATTAACTAACACTTGTTTTAAGAAAGTACTCACAAGGGTGTTGAATACACATTTAGTGGTTTTGCCAATTGCAGAAAGGAAATGCTGGGTATTTCTTCTAAACACACCTATTTTGTGAATTCTGCACCTCCCTGCAAATTGAGCCACGAACGTGCTAATGAAAGTAGACAAGGAAAGTAAAGGAGAGGGGAAATGAGACAGAAAAGTGTCGTGTAATTATTCCCCACAAACAGTCCAGATAAACATAGAAACATACAGGTCATGTTTGATTTTTAAAAAAGCCTACAGATCTGAAGTCATATTTCAAATATAAGACAACTGAAAGATGCAAATCCAGAGTAGCTACATTACAGATCTGTTTGTGATGCACCAAAACTTTGTATGAATTCCACATGAAGTATTCCAGATCTTTAGGTATTTATATAATATTCCATATATATATATTTATAGGACTTGTGACAGGTTCAAGCTGAGACTATTTTTGACAGACCATATTCTATTTCAAAATATAGGGACATTGTCTAAAACTGTAATCTTTTTCAAAATGTATTAGATGAAGTGAAACAGCACCTTTACTGAAACTGCACATCCAAAATTGCATACGACACGCCAGGTTCAAGATTACAAACCCATTTAAACTTCCTCTACACAGGCACACAAACAGACCAGCAGCTATTTAAAAAAACCTTCCAAGAATTGGGAATGAACTCCTTCGAGTAGTTACATGAATAAGAGTTTTGTCATTGTCTTTTTAAGAGCTAAATATCAAAATTTTGGCTCATTCAGCTGAGAACAGAACTTTCCCCATTAGCAAATTTCTAACAACACTCGCACGTCTCATCTGTTCTTAGGGGTGAGGCGAACCTGAAAGTGAGAGGACTAATCACATTAAATTAATCTAATTGAATGCGCTCAGCACCCACTAGAGAACTAAAATTAATCTGCTGACATTTTTATTCTATAAATGCTTTAAGGATAATTGGGAGACTGAGTCACTAAAAGGTTTATTTTCAGTAAACTTAAGCACAGCCCCTTACAAGAATTTACAGGAAAAATCCAGCTTTAAATAATGCCAAATGCTTTCTTACAAACTTCCCCACAATATTTGCTGATCAGTAATGTATTCCTGATAAATAATGGATGAGTCACATAGGTTCTAACATGAAAGACAGTAATAAATAGAAGTCAGTGTAAGATACTGCTATACATTTTTCCTGTATCTTTGCTCATGATAGCTAAAGCCTAAAGTTATTATAAATGTGGAGTCTTACTGTCTGATATTGTAGATACTTTATATCTTTTTATGTTGACTCATACCTTTAAAGTATTTAAATTAATTTATGTAAATCCATATAATTCTCATGTTGCTTTTGCAATAAAGAGTATTTTTAGTGCACATTTTTTCAGTGTATTTAATTGCTACAGTATAAAAAACTATCAGAAAATAAAATATAATAGAACATTTAAAAATTATTTTTTCATGGCTCAATCAAATTATTGTTCTTTGAAAGAAAACTAGCAAAATATGGTGTACTGGACATTTTACGTCATTTTATATTTTAGTATAATCTGGTACAAGTAAAACTTTTAAAGGTCCCCATCCTTTGACAGTTTCAAGTGAACTTTACAAAGCAATCTATAAGCTTCATAAATAATGTCCATGTGGCTTTTAAGTAATTTATGTAGTCTTTTCAATGGAAATAATCAAGCCACTTAATCACTGAACATGCATTTAGTTTATTTTAAGGGTTAGCCTTTTCATTATACAAGAATTGCTAGGGCTTATAAAATAAAATACTAATCCCTTTATAATAAAACCAGTAACCTTTTAAATAAAAACCATACTTGAAGTACTTTTGATGAAGAATAATGACAAAACTAATTGTTTGCTATAAACATATAATATAATACAGTCAAAATCTCACAAATCAGAGTTAGTGCACTTGAAAGAGGCACATTTACCATTGCACCATTCATATGTTTTGGATAGAGAGTATTCAGGGGATAAATGTTTAGGATACTTCATTCTTCTATCTTATGTAGAGCCCCTGGGCAAAATGATCAATCCCCTGAGCAATCACGGGTGGAGAGAGCAACCCAAACCTTTTGCCTAAACAAACTTCAAACTTCCTCCACAGCAGCTTTTGGAAATCCTGGGTTTCACTTACCATTCACAAAATGGGAACAGACTGTCATACCATGCACTGGGTACTAGTATTGCTCTGCACTGGATTTTTAACTTACACCTCATTTCTTCAAACTCCTCAGAACTAAGATTCAACTCTCTGACACACGAGCTCATAATCAAATATTACAGATACTTCTATATTTTATCAAGTAAATTAAGTTACTTTTATACAAACTTTACACCAAATCGTAAGTTGCACTTTCCATTTCACTATCCTAATTTCCAATAACTGTTTGTCTAGAGAGATGACAAGGTGTTCCTTCATAATGTAAAAATATCTGTGTTACCTGTTTAAGAATGATACACTCCACTAAATACAAGGTTACTGCAGTCTTTTAAGGAAATAGATTAAAGAGGGAAATGACTTTCAACTCTCAATAGGCAGCTCCTGCTTTGCTCTAAGGACAGTGGAAAAGTAAGGTAGAAAACTTAACCCTCTGTGGGTATGCCCTATGCATTAAGTAGCAGGAGAAACACAGATTTTGATCTACAAAATGCTATGTTTTATTCCCATATTTAGATAGACAGTTGTCCATAGCAACCTTCAGATTTTTAAGTAATTTCATTTAGTATCATTTAAAATCTTATCTTGTCACCTTTCATGGCAAGACAAAGGTACTGAGCACCACATAAGCTGCTGTGCTTAGCAAGGAAAAAATTACTAAAAGGCATAAAAAATCCCCAAACAACCAGGAACCCCAAACACACATTGCTTAGATTGATTTAATGACTTACTGGTAAGCAAACAGTGGAATATTCAACAAAGATCCCTTTGAGAAATCCAAACTAGAAGTGCACACATGAGAACCTAATAAATATCAGAGCCAGATAAAAAGTTAGATGTGATCTTGTCCTTTAGAAATATGTGTTTTAAAGCACTTTACCAATCACTAACTCCATCAAAAGTGCAGGATCATGTAAAGGTTGATCAACACGTGAAGAAGTGGATTAGAGCTCATACCTGCATCACTACAACAAATGGAAATTTGGTGGTGAAATGGCTCCACAGGTTTCTGGCTCAGATGCTTCTCTTTATCTGTGCCTCCTTCGCTTGGCACGAAGAGAATATCAAAGGCATGTGGAGTGAACATCCAAAGGCACAACTCTGGTGCATTATCCGGGGAGAAATATGATAAAGGATGTCAGAAATCAATAACTTAGGGAAATAAATACTGGGGCCTTTGGCCAAAGGAAGGGCACCACCCTCCCAGACAGATCATCCTGAACAAGACCCAGCTGGTCCTGCCCTGTCTCACTGAAACCTTTCCATGTGCTGAGCACAAACACACTGAAATGGTGGTCAGATCCTTTTTTAAAAACAGTACCAGAAAGAGGTAATTTGCTGGAAACCTGCTCTCATTAAAGCATTCAGCAACATTACTGCATTGAGTAAGAAAAGTGATTTGTATTCGTGTTGGAAACAGGATCTGCTGCCCTTGCCTTCCCTGAGCACACACCCCTGGGGGATGTTGGTACTACCTGCTCTAGTCCCTGCTCTGTGCACTGCTGAAGGTGCACCTTTATCCACAGTGAGGATGCTTTTTTTTCTTTTCCACAATTAAAGTGGGATTTTCACACTTGCACTTTACAGCATTGGGTTTTGTCAAGTTGTTTATTGTAGTAAAAATGTCTTTCTGCTTGCTTTATTCCCTGAACGCTGAGAATGGCATTTTACAGTTTCTCTGTGTGCCGTCTTAGGAAATTAGAGATTTGTTACACCATGAATCTGAGACCAGTAAAAAGGCACAAAAAGTTCACTGTTTCTCAATTAAAATGAGTTTGTTTCAAGTCAATATTTCTTCAGTTGCAGATTTACTGTATGCTACCTGCTAGTATTTACATAATATACAGTAATTGCTAAGAGACATGTTGAAAATATACCATTAGTATTATTTACTTCAGGAATCCAAGTGTAGAAACCAAAACATATCATGAATTTTTAATATTTTTCATAAAACAATGACCTTCTTTTTGCTTCAGTTTCAAATATGGCAAAGAGAAGGCCATCGACCTGAAATATTTCTTGTATACAGTAAGAGCCTGATCCAGCAGTCTTTGCAAAAGTAAAAGTCCCATTGACTTATGTTAAATGTAGCACTTTTCTTACAAGAGAACTGCAAATTCAAGCACTAATTAGGTCCCTGGACAGAGTCTCAAAAGCACTGGTAAGTGAACCTAGGAAGCTCTGATACTATGCAATCTAAACACTATAAATATGGTAGTAACAAAGCTGAATACAGCAAACTTCACAGCCCCATCCTGCAAATCCATATTAATATAAATGGCCTTACTCATACTCTGGTATAAATAAGGGAACAGTTAAAGAGATTGTAGGTCTTTATTCTGAACAAACTTAGTCGTTTCAATTTCCCTCGATTTAACATACAGATATATTCTTCTCAATTTAATTTTAAAAGGATCTGAAAACAGCTCCTTTACAAAATATATTTGATTTATGTGTAGCAGTCTGCCTCTTTCTCATGCAGAAAAATATGCCTACATATGCTGTCATATTTTTTTATATTCTCTCCACAGACTGGGTATTTTGCTTGCTTCTTGTCCTTTGTTTTGTTTAGTGTTTGATGATACACTAATTATTATAGCTGTATTTTAATACTATCAAATTAGATACAGCACGTTTACAAATATTATTTCTTATACCATTTCGGCTCACTTGCATCTGTATTTACAATTAAACCACACAAATAAAATGTTACTTTCACATAAGCATTCTAGGCAGTATTTTACACTCTCTCATTTCTTAACCAAAACATTACAAAAAGAATCAGAAATCTAAACTGCATTAAGATATCAGCTGCTCTTCTTATGAGGAGGACCAAAAAGCACTATCATATGTCAGGCCCCTCAAAAAGGATTGAAGCACTGAATATTTTATATTGTTCACTTGCATAGTGGACTGTCCATAAGTTTTCAGCTATCACAGATGCAGAAGAAGTATTCTTTCCTAAATACAAATGAAATTGCTCTTCAGCACACCATTCATGTTTACTTGCCTAATCAACATCACATGAAAAGGGATTTAATCTGACATTATTGGTTTAAATTTGAAAAAAGGAAGATGCTGCTTTCCAGAGTATTGATACAAGGTCTCATAAAATGAGCTTCTAATAATGACAGTTGTCCCCCGTTCTTCAAAGGTAAAGAGAGTGCAAGAAAAAATATTTAGAGAATAATGCTCATCTTGTTAACTTACGCAATTAGGGGTGTAGAGGCCTAATTAAAAATATTTAGAATATGGTTAGCACCTTTTTGCCAATGTTAACTGTGTAGTATTTTAACATGTTGGAAGACAAATGATGTGTTAATAAAATCCTGCTTAGCTTTTTTGTCAACCTTTCATAACTACTCCACAAGACATGAATTTGTGAGCACCTGAGAAAAGGTGCAAGGGTGGGACCAAACAAAGGCACTGTTTTACCACCAGTTACAAATATTTAGCATTAACAAAGCAATTATTGTACTAACCACAATAAAAGTGTTCACAATGTTTTGGTAAATTAAGTTGCTGCTTTTATCATATAGTTAACTTGCATATTTATGGTAATTGTACTGGAATGCTTTTAAATAGTACAAACAAAAAAGGAAAAATTGCACGACCAGTTTCAAACACTGGGGCGGTGACACTTTGAAATGTGCTAAGTCAAATTATTTTAGCAAGATGACACAGTATGCAGGACAGTATTTTTTTTTTTTTAATGTGTAATTATCCTAGAAACTTTCACATGTTGCTTTGAAGGAAAATACATTTTATCTTTTTTTCCTCAGTCTGAATAACAAACTGAAGATGTCATGAAAGCAGTCCAATCAATACCAGTGGTACAAAGGCGTTATTGTGTTTTAGTGGTAGAAATACGTGAAGGCACATGGAGAAATTATTATTTTTCTTTTACCCAGACAGATGACTTCTGTCATTCAGTTTCGGTGTACAAATGGAACACCACCCATTTCCAGCCTTCCTGTAAAACATCAGCTTCTAGATGATACAGTAGCTGGTCCTATTATCATTGTCAATAGTTCCATTTGGCAGTAGACAGATAATTCTTTTCATGTGCTAATGATTAATCAGACAAGTCTATTTACTAATGTATCAGAACGCATTAGAAATATAGGTAATGAGGGACAGAATATCAATTTATTTATAAATGAACTGCACTTACATTGGATACGTATTGACTCAAGTCAAAGAATAAAGTAGAAAATGTAATATACATGTAAACCATTACAATGAATTAAAAGAGAATTTTAAAATGTCTTGAAACATTATTCTATTGACTCCTCTGCAAGCCAAAAGGGATGTCACATTTGCTTTTCCAATAGACACCACAAAACGCCCCTCACAGCCCCAGTACCTGTACTTCTCAGCAAATGTTCTAATTCAACAGTACAATCAGTGCATTTGCATTTCAGAACTTGAAGCGTCAGCACCAGGTTTGTGGAGGTAGATAAATATATGTATATCATCAGTATTAAAGATATTAAAATGAGACACGTGCTCCAGCAGAATGTCCTGTTCCATAGCAAATTGATGATGCTTTGAGAGTCATCTTTAGAATGAAAAAATCTGATTTTCCTAAATATTTTTAGCCACTTTAGGAAAATAGACATCTCATTCCAATACTAATGCAACAAATTCCAACTAAGAGGAGCTGAGAGAAGTTTTGTGTAACTGATGCCTGTTTCTGGACAGGTTTCAATGCAGAGCACACTCATGTTCCCTTGTCTGTACTCCAGCAGAACTACACTAGTATTGGAAACTCCTATCTCCTAACTGCCAGTTTAAGAAAACAGATTTTATTGACTCTGATTATTCTGTAGTCACTAACTATTTACATCAACTTATCATATTTCCCAAAGGACAAGTTAAACAGGTACATTTTGAGGTCTGGCACAGTTAGTACACAATACTACTCATTCTTAGCTCAACACAAAATATTTCTGGTTAATTTACTGCATCTATTACTACTACTTTCCTTTTGCTCATAAATGTTGTGTCTCTCAACACTGATATTTCTCAGTGAGAACAGACAGGCACTGGAACGTGGGGAGGAGCCCAACTTGAGACCAATTTAAAATGGATGTAGACTCTAGGCACAAAAACATATCTTTGGAAAACGAAAGAAAAGAAAAAAATAATATGAATTGCAGCATTAAAAAAAAAAGAAAAACCCAAACAAAAAACACCCAAAAAACAACCAAACAAAAAAAAAAACCTAACTCATTTCATCGCCTCTCCAGAGTGGAATAAAGCTAGAAACTTTCACTGAATCTTCACGTAAAAATCTTCTAAAATTTTCAATGTATGAACAAATTAAGAAAATTTAATTTGACTTTCTGTGCAAACAGGTAGACAGGGGTAGGGGTTTAGGTGCCTGGCTGAGCTGCAGTGCCCCAGCACACTGTGACTGACAGCGTGAGAATTTTCCAGTTGGGAGCAAAGTAAAACATGCCCCTGAAGTGAGCTCCCAGGAGGTATTCTGGAATAACTCCACACCAGGGCTGCTGTATTGGGTTAAACAGCCCAAATTAAACTTATAGAAGCAATGCCCTTATAGTTCTGTTTTTGTTGCAGAGCAGGTAGAAAGATCTTTAATGCTTAGATCCACTTACAACACTACAAAATATGCACTGTGGAATATCAGCATGGCAGACTCAATGTGAGAGGCCTGAGCATGTATGAAAATACAGACACGAGGATAATGAGAACACTGGTACATTACTAATCCTACATAACCTTTTTTCAGGCAGTTTCACACTTAAAACTGCTCTTTTTTACATGTATGTGGACCAAAAGCACCAAACAAACCAGAAGCCAAGTCTGCTTGAAAGCAGAATAAAAAAATATTTGACATGATAGCACAGCAATTAGAGACAAGAGAATTAATGCCAGCTCTGTTCATGCACACAGATAAACATGAAAGCTGTTCAACTTTATTCCCAATAAATAATTTGCTGGATACTCTCAAGAGAGCTCTGTAGAGGATAAGCTGACCTTTGTTAAAAATGTAACAATTTTCATAGTACTGCTTTAATCATGGGTAAAATTTTCAGAATTTGACAACCCTTCCTAGTCCCCTGATAAAAGCTCTCCTTCAAGAATGTCTAATGCTGCTTCTTAGTTGGTGTTCAATAGAAACCAGTCTATAACACAATGCACTCCCTTATGTGATGTTTAGATATGAGATTGATCTCAGAGGACACCCTGGAGTTCTGAAAGTAGGATTATTGGATTTTGTGGCTTTCTCAGATGTCAGAGATCTTTAAACAGTGTCTTGCAAAGTTGCTACATCCCAACTGTCTGTGAACAGCTTATGAACTCATCAGAGAAGATAGTCTCCATGTTAATTAGACTTTAAGGGGGAGAAGCAGCTTCCCATCCCATCAAATTAAATAAAAGGAATTTCACATGCTACAAAATTATTTACTTAATCAGTAGACTTTTAAAAAGATGGGCTATTGACATGAGAGAGAATTCAGAGTTCAGAGCAACTGAAATACAAAAGGCACTATTTAATGCAGTTAGCAGAGACTTCAAAACTGCCCTTCGGTTCCCCTCTTACCCTGAAAATGCACCGGGCACCGCTGAAGTAAAATAAAATTATTCATTAGCATCTCTAAATTACTGTATATAACCTTTTCTAGATATACAAATCCCGATGGACAGGAAATGACAATATCTACCCCACTTCTGTAATTTGCTGTATCAAACACTATTAAAAACCTGAATTCTTTGAATTTCTGTTCATGTTTTAAAAACATTGGGGTGGAGGGGATGGTAAACTTAATTGAAAATAAACTTTTTACTCCTCAAGTCAAGATAGATAGACAAAGTTATTTTCATTGTACACATGATGCAAGAATTTGACATTTTGTTACATTCCAGCAGAAAACCCAAAACATTTCAGCATTGCCGGGGAAAAGGATTTACAGCTCTCTGACCAGTTTGTGATGAGCTAGGACCCTAAAGACACTCAGTGACTGCAGGGAGTCCAGGATTCCAGGAGCTCCAAGCACTCCTGAGTCACACACCTGGTACATCCCACCAGCCCCAAGGAACGAGGATCCCATGCAGGGATCTGGGGTCCCCGGGGAGCCTGGCTCTCCCTTTGCTCACCAGACAGGCCTACAAGTTGCAGAAATTTAATTGTCAAATTAAAGTTCCATCTTTATGGACTTAAACCCACTCCCCTGCTTCAAGACTGGTTCTGGCAAAAATCAAGGGCTTGATTTCTGAGCTCAAAGCTTTCAAACTTGGGGAACTTGGAGCGTTTGGGTTTAGGCACCTTCCTGCCAGTGGGGTTAGCATTGTGGAAAGCCCTGCAAGAGCTTTTTCCTTAAAAACCCTCTTTTTTTAGTGAGCTTTATTAAGATAATTTTAAGCCTTTTTTAGGGACCTTCTTATTACTTCTACCTATAGCACAGAGATGGTGTACAACATTCACATTGTCTGAATTCTGGGCTTAGAGACAGAATTTGCCTTCCAGATTCTAAAAAAACATCTTGCAATTTGTTACTTTGACAAAACACCCATTTAAAGATTATCTGATCAATAAACTGAACCAAGCATCTCACCAAAAGCTCTTAAAAAATGTGGCAAATCCATTCCTTTGTTGCCAATGAGTTTTTAGCTAAGTTACAGATTCATAACTTGCATTGTTCTTTATAAAGCAAGTGCAATAATATGCACATTCATTTATTGCCCCTCCCTGTCCAAAAGATATACAGTTTCTGAGGGACAGTCTTTCAAAACACAAACATTGCTGCTGAAAAATGAAATAGAATATACATAACTGTTAGTTATTTTACTATAGTAATGTAAATCCTTGTTCAAAGCTATTATAATAATTTCATAGAAGTAATTACCCACTGAGCTAGTAACTCTAGTTTTATGGACCACATATGTAAACTAGAAAACTAATGTTTTTCACATAGTTATCTGCTGTTCATAAAGATGCAAATTGAAAGCCTATTTCATATACTGGTAGAAATAAAGATTTTTTTCAAATTAATGACTAAGTAAGTAAAAATTTTCTCACTGATTTCACAAGTATTCTTATTCATGGCTTAGCACGAGCTACATCCAGAATGTGAAATGTGTTTAATTTACTTTAGACTTTTTGGCTGCTCATTTCTATTTTACAGTTTACTTTTATCATTGCTCCACTGGAACAATCAACTATTTTAAAGTCAGTTTGCTACAAAGGTGTTGCAAGATGCTGGTTAGCTATGGATTTCAGACAGTTCATGGCAATACAAAGCTGTTCTGATCCCATCCCCACTCCCAGAGGGAAGAACATAAATAGTGAGCTTTCATAGCAAGAAAGCAGCAAAAAAGGATTGTTCAGAAAAATCTGTGTAAATCTGTGTAATAAGAAAAATCTAATGTAAACATTAGACACTTCCAAGTAATTTTGAAACATTTTCATTTAAAATCAAAACTTTTGCATTACAGACATTTTATATGCTCTGGACAAGTTTTGTAGTTTGGTGTTTTTATAACACATTTTCTTTAACAACCTCACACCCAAGTATCTCAGTCACCTGTGAATAACACACACCATTCTTCTGTGTGGGTCTGCATGGACAAGTGGCCAGATGCACACAAGCAGAAAGTTACCAGAAACACATGGAATAAAATCCTGAGAACTGGGAGTCTCATTTCACAAGAATTTTAGAGCTCTTTCAACAATTATACTCACGGATGCAGTTTGCTGCTTTAGCCTGGACTTGGTGACCAATGGTGGAGGGAAGGTCTGGCCTCTCCAAAGGCATAATCAGTAGCAGTGAGCTGATAAAGAGAGAATTCCCCACGTGTCCATGCCAAGGATGACAACACTGCCAGAGCAGACAGGCTCGACAGATACCAACACATCCTGTTACAAGCGTAAATTCACTTCCAGGAGGAAACAAGTAACTTCACTTGTCTCTTGGGATCCTGAGGAGGGCTCTGTCTTTCCTTATCCAAAGACAATTCTCATGTTTTTGCATGATAAATCTCTTTGCAGTAAAGGGCAATATTACCATTTTAAGAGGTGTAGAGAGGAACAGATCTATTGCCAGTTGGAACCATGGTTTCACCTCTGGAAAACTGGGCTTGTCAACAAAACCCTCAAAAGGCAAATTCAGTGAGAGGAAGCCATAAAATAATGAGGGAGGCCCAAAACCACACAGCTGCAAGAAACAATGAAAAAAGGGAAGGACAGTCCTTGGAGGATCCAGGGAAGAGAACCAGGGAGCAAAGTCTTTTGCTTGCTAGGATGAGGGTGAAAAAAGCTCCATCATTTCAGAGAGGGGGGAATGGCCTCCAGTAGTTCCTATAGAGTGAGACACAGAAGGCAGAGTCTGCAGCACAGTCTCCTCACATAGCACTGCTGCTAATGTCAAATGCTACCAAGAATTAAAGCCAAAATAAGTAAAATATATGCAAGTGCAAAAATCACAGATTAGAGCCCATATATATCAAGACAACCTGTTTGCCTTCTGGAATTCCCAAATCGCACCTATGACAGTCCACAACGAGAAAGCACCTTTAAATTCCTCTATTATAATAGGTAGTAATAATGCAGATAAATCCCTTTTTCTCAGCTCTTCTTTGTTATTTTGTATTCAAGCTCTTATTTCTGGCCTTTTTAGAAGTTTTGTGCAGTTTTTTTCCTGTTAACTTCTGTCTTGTGCAGTATTCAACTAGCCTTTACTGATCAGACAGCATTGACAAGCAGCTATTAATACATATGCAATCAATTTTATAATTTTTTAGCACTTGCTAAAGGCTTTATTTAATGAGAGCACTAATGATATCGAAAATGCAAGGAGCAGTGATAGAAAGTACGAGCAAGGCAGAATGTTCAAAGTTTGGAGTGCATTTGCCTTGGAGCCTGGCTGGGTTAACTGGCCAGCACAATTGATGAATGCGCCAGGCTTCCAATTGCAGTCAGGGCAAAAGGAAAGTTGTTAAGTAGTGTTCATATGTCAGCTTCGATGGCCAGAATACCATACCACAAAACCAAAATGCAATTCAGCACGACTGGCAACCATCCATCAAACAGGTCGAAAATTGAATGAACTTACAACAAAATTATCCCAAGTCGAAAGGGAGCAGCATTCCTATGGGTTGTGGTAAGACACGTCAACAGAGCACTTCTCGCAGCACATGGCAACTGGAGCCCTCCATTCCAGCTTCTACCACTCCCAGAGCTTTCATAAACACTTAACATTTCATAAAAGTTACAGTTTTACACGTGATTCCTAAAGTACAAACACCATGCAGGGTGTGTTGCCCCTCCTGCTCTAACGTGCTTTATAAACACTGGCTGCAGCAGCTGACCCAGATGTACTCACAACTTATTTCTTCAAAATTTAAAATCTGCTCTACCTGATGTTTGTGCTCCATTAAGGATTCAATTATAAACCAGGGAACTGGAATATTTTGTGTCTGGTGCTGTACTGCTACACCCAATTTCTTCTCTATCTCACACTAAGTAGAGATGTCTCTGAGAAGCTTTAGAAAAGGCATCAAAGAAAGTGAAGAAAAAATGTCAAGAACTTGTAAATAAACAGCTGGCTTGCAACATATGTATTTTCTTCTATATTTTTCAGGTGCCACAATCTACAATCCATATCTGCCAGCCTTGTAGCATGCAGCATAATTTAACTGTAATTGATAACGTAAGGGCAGATGGAGAGAAGTGTCAGCTCCTGCTCACATCCTCTGGGGATGCTACAGAAATCAAAGCAGATGGTCCAATTGCTTCTTATTTATGTGTTGCTGCTAGCTCCTCTGCTTGCAGGATAATGGATCATTATTGCCTGCTGTGCACAAACACCAATATGCTTTTAAATCTGGTTCTCAAACCTTATGAAAAAGCACTATATTTCACATTAATTTGTGAAGCTGCACTTAACAGGGTCCACTGATTTTAATTTATAACTTTCAAAAGAAAAAGGGTTAGCCATGGATTATTTTTTTCATAAAATGAGCGATCAATTGAGATTTCTAGCAGAACATAGACTGGTTAACTGATCATGCATGGTCAGAGAGTACAGAGCAGTTAATTATGATTTGAATGATACAATACCATGTGGTTTTATTTATTGACCAGTCTTCGGCAATAAAGGCAAATATCCTTAAAAGATAACTTCAAATACATATTGGATAAGATATAGTCCTGTCATTTGAATCCTTTGTTTACCCCAAATACTCATGAATTCTCTCACAGACATCACCTAGGAGACCTGCTTCTCCAAGGAGCTCAGCCAGAGAGTCCTGCACAGCCAGAAGATTATAGCACTCTCTGGTGAGTAAAACCCACAGCTTTACCCTTGGCAGTGGACATATTCCAGGGGAATTGTCAGTATGCCTCCTGGAAGTCATTGAAGTGAGTTTCAGTGACATTAAGCCCTGATGTTTCACAGCGTGGCCAATATTTGTTTCCTTTGGCTACTACAGAAAATGAAAAGGTTAAGTCAGTGTTTTGTAAGGAGATAACCCAGGCTCGGCTCAGGTCCATGGGAACCACCTTCAAAATACTGACATTGTACTTTCTCTTTTAGCTGAGATAATACATCACCAGAAAGATTTCACAAGTACTCCAAAACTTCAGCTAGTAATATGTAGTTTGTTTAGTTTTCAGAAGTCTGTCACAAAAGGGCAAACTATAAAGTGAATTTCCTGTCACAAAATAGACATGTTAACATCTCCACTGTCTAAAGGTCTACAGAACACAGCAGATATTTTTATAAATTCTGGAAAGCTGTCAGTCCTTTGAAAGGAGCAGGTGTCAGTCAGTGCACCCAGTGAGTAAATCACTGAGTGGATACAGTAAGGCTCTTTCCAAGTATGGGGCCTAAGAAGAAACAAATTAAGTTTAGGTTAATCCACCACTTATCCTACCCTCAAGGTGAATCAGTGAATGATTAACAGAAGAAAATGTTCAGTGTTTTATGCAGTGTTCAATTAATCCATTCATCTGCTAAGGTGCTTAGATACTCTGAGGGCTGGAGTTGATATTGAACCCTTGTTTTATTTACTACCCTACCAGTTTAACCAGATGATGTTGTGATTCGGCTTCAAATATGAAGTTTTAAGTAAGAAGTATCATTTTTTCTCTGTCTAGGACATAAACACAACGGGTAGTAGTATTGTCCAATGTCAGGGAGGAAATTGCTCCTATATAGCAGATGTGTTACCCCTGAATGATGGAAGCTTTGGAAAAATTTAGCAATCATCTTTGTGATCAAGACAAGTTCAGGATACTAATTAGTCAAACTGAATTAGGTCTTGCATGCTAAAAGGCAACTTCAAACCAGTGGTGTCTGGCAAATAGTGTTGGTCATTTCAGGGATCTTCTGAAACCACCAGAAACCAGTTTACAATTGTTTGCATATAGAAAATATGTTTATTGTAAAGAGTCTCAGAACAATATAGCTCTGTCCCCTTGAAGAAAGGAGAATTTTCACTGACTACAGTGTGCGAGTTTTGCAAAATTATTCAGAAGTCCCTGTGATTGTAGAGTTGCATGAAATTACCCCTGAAAAGATTCACTGTAGCTGAGAATGCTGTATGACTCCAAGTTAATACAAAACTACTTTTTGTTAATTATAAAAGAAAAAATGTACGGTTAGCGAAGCTGTGGGAGAACCAACAAGATGGTGAGTTCAGACAGGAGCACCAAAGAGCCAGGAAGGAATGCTGGAAGGAGGAACCAGCCAGCCTGGACCAAGCCAGGTCCCAGGGAGCAGAGAGGAGCCCCAGGCTGGGGGAGAGCCCAACTCTGCACAGACACGGCCCTGGCACCGCTGGGCAGAGCCCGGGCTGCTCGGGGGCACAGCGAGGAAGGGGGAGCTGCAGCCTGAGGGGACCCTACAGCAAAACCTGGGCAAGGGGCCTTGGGAAAAGCCTTCCCATGATCCAGGCCAGACCTCCTGCTGTCTCACATGGTCTTTCCATGAATGAGGAGAGTCTGACAGGCTCCAGCTGCATGATGTACAAGAGCTTTTCATAATAGAAGAAAATTATAACTGTGCGCACGCAAGTAATTCTTCAAAATTAATAGAACTAACAGTGTGTGTATAGTTGCTCATATGATTGAATTTTGGAGATATTCGGAACAATCATTTCATGGTGGCTAAATATAAAAAGCTATTAGATTCTCTAAAACTGTTATTTTGAATACTTTAGAAATCAACAAAATGTTCCTCTTTATAACAAAGAAACATTTGTTTAATACATTGAAGCAAATGGATTTTCTCCGTCAGTGATTAGACTCTTTCTTCAGTTTTTTCTGGTTAACACAAATTTTGATTGTCAATCAAATCTTAAAACTCTATACTTGCTATCCAAACAGCCACCTAGAATTTCTTCCCCTAGTCACGTTCTTGCCATAAAATAAATTAATGACACACTCAATCATTCATTTAACACATGAAGGAATGTTCCTTAATAATAGTTTTTGTATTAACCAGCTAAATTTGAAATATAATTGAACTCTATCTAATTATAACAGTCACATACACTTACACAGCAGGTGTTAAAATAATTTTTCATAACTAAGACTTTCTGTACCCTTGAACACATTACAGTAATTTGAGGTACATACAGTATTTCAGCCAGATTCCTGGTGAGAAAAAGAAGAAAAAACCTTTGAAGCTGTACCTAATTACAAAAAGGAATCTCCTTTATTCCCTCAAAATCTGCTGATATCCAGATCTGTCTGTCTACACACCTGCACTCCTGAGGTCTCACAGCCAAGAAGGAAAGTTTCGGTGTGGTGTCCTAAAGGCAGTAGAGCAAATTCTTTGATGGGGAGACATGGTTCTGATTTTTATTTAACAGTCCATAAAATCTGTCGAACATAACATAGCACGGCCACCAAACGACCCAAAACACTTTGAAAGGCACTTCTGCTCAACAATTTCAACAATTGAAAAGATTTGGTTCAATATTTCCCTGGGGTGCAAGACCAGACTCACAGGCAGGGAACTGAGCTGAGCACCCATGGGCCTGATCCCAACCAAGGGGACAGGCAACATCTCAGGATGAACCCCTCGTTACTGTGTAGCTGCATAATGGGACATTTTTCTTACTTTTCTGGAGAATCTTCTTTTTTCAAACTTCTCAATAGTTAATGCCGTGCTATTGATATACTTTGCTAGGTTTTTGATGACATCCTACCACTTGGCTTCATAATGAGTTTCAAAAGGAGAAGATAATCTCTGAGTTCAATGCATTTTTAAATTCATCTGTGTATGAGGGAGGCAGGAGATAGCTCCATATTTACACTGCAGCTTGAACCAACTTCATTTTCTTTCTGTGTGGAATGAATGGCTTGTGTGGTTCGATTGCATGAGAATTAATGCTCAATAGACAAATAACTTTAACAACTTTAGAAACTGGCTGAAATAACCATGGCTCTGCTGGTTTGGCAGCTAATGCATGGTCTGAGGTATTTTTTGTTTTGTTTTTTCTTCATTTACAGAGCTAGTGCTAAAGCTGTTAAACTTTAGGTCAGCTAAACATCATTGGCAATTCATTTACACTCTGGGAGATTTTGTCCTCTGACACAAAATGCTACAGTTTAGCACTACTGAGCAGCTAACACCTACCAAAACAATATCTGACAAATATTTTCTCCTTAATAAAAAGAGGGAAATAGAGTCATATTTTAAAATTACTGCACCATGATTCTTCATAAACACTTTTTTTCATCCTGCAGAGCAGACATTAGTAGTTCTAGGCTGATCAGACTATTTTTGTAATCCCATACTTTTCAAGTTTCTTTCTTAGTTATTGTATAAGATGTTTTGAGAAGATCAAGTTCAGCTCGTGCTAGAATTAACGCTGTGGTTCTGACTAACCATTACATTCTTGAATACGAGGCAGTTTGTGGCAGGCTGTAATTCTGGCAGCAATCAGCAGAGATTTTCTCATGACTTTTAAACAGGTAGGTGTGACATCAATTGATCTTTGCCTGTAGGAGAACTACAGAAAAAGTAACGGAAGAGGCTCACAGTCAATCAAACCTATTCTAACAAGAGCTGCTCTGAAGGCATAAAGGTCTCTTCTAACACAAAACAACCTGCTCCCTGCTCCTAAAATAGGAGCTCCATTTCACACACCAAACGTTCTCTGCCACCTACATGCTGTGTCTGCAGTTGTATCTTGCCAATGACAATGCAATGCTGGAATAAGCTGCACTGCAACAGCTCGAATCTCTGGATTCACAACTTGCAGGAACACAGGGAGTCAGGTGTTCTAAAAGGGCTTGAAATGTGATTTGCCATTCATTCAGGCAATGCAATGAAACCCAGGAAAAGTCCAATGGAGTATAAGTTAAAATTTTAGTTAGAGGAAATAAATTATTTCACCATGCCTTTGTTCTCAACACCCATTTCGAGATAATTTCCAGAATCCTCATGAACTGCAAGAGTTATGAATGAGTGCTTTTTATCACATAAAAGGCAGAAACTGAATTTAACCTCTGCTTCACACCACCATATCTATGGATTCTTTTCCTTCAGTAAGAATGTTTGTCCTCCTTCTAAAGCGATTTTTCCACCATCTAAAGGTCATGTGCATCTGAGAAATGTACACTAGACCAGGTAAGCAGGAGAACCTGAGCCAACATGTATAAATTATAACATGTATGTCATGTTATAGTAAAACAGTTTTGTTATCTTCGTACTCCAAAAATAGTTTCTTCCTCTTTCAATTACAGAGGAACAACCCTTTCTTAATAGGTAAAACCACTTTGAAGTTAAAGCTCAAGATAAACCATAGAGCAGATTTAGTGCAGTGAGTTTGATTGAATATATGCTTTAGTCTCTTTGAGAAAGCAAACCCTGAAAATTATAACATGAAAGGAGACCAAAGTCTGTGCTTAGTCCATGCCTGGAACATTTTTAAAGCTAGAAGATTTGCTTTATTCTTTCCCATATTTGTATAACTTTCCTGAAATGACTGTTATAACTATTGCTGATTCTGGCAGTTAATCTGGATGTTGACTATCCTTCTCTGCATATGTGAAACAGTACATTGTTATATTATTTACCCATGATGTGTGCTACCATGAACTGGGACTCCAATCTTATTTGGAGTTTGAAATACAGCAAGTTTTAACAGCTTATGAGATGCAGTACTCCCTTGGAGTCCAAGTCCTACAATAATTTGCCAACAACAATGCAATTAATTGATGACAATAAAGGTTGATGAAAATCAGGCTGCACAGAGGAGGTTTGGAAGAGCAGTTCCATAAGGGTTAATAGTTTGTTTCCAGGTCTTCAAGAATTAGATGCTACATCTACGTTCAACTGTTAAATAGACAGCTTGAGTTTACGAAATCCTCCTCATTTTCATTGATTCAAGCTGGCTGTAGGGTGGGAGAAGAGTGAGACACAGGACTTAGGGCACCTTGTCTCCTGAGGCACAGGGAGAGGTGACCAATGACAGGAACTGTGTCCAGCTTTGTAGGATGTAAAGTCTGTGAAACTCATAACTAGAGAGGTCACTGTGGCTTTGCATGAAATTCTGCCTTAGAGAGATATGAAAAGTAATGCTGAGACCATGCCCTGTGAGGTTCTCCTGGGGATGTATTTTTCTCAAGAGGAATGCAGTGGCTTAATCTACTCAGAAATTCATGCACAAAGGCAGGAGCCAAGAAGAATGCCAAGCTGGTACCCTCTAAACATTGTTATAAAATAAAACTTCCTTTTTTTGGTGATCTGTTTTTAGGTGAAATTGAAATCTTGAATGGAAATCTGTAAAGTCAGCTTTAGCCAGATCACAAATAGCTTCTTACCCCAGTATCTGTCTGAACTCCACAATTTACTGTATTAGTTCATACAATAATAAATATATTTTAACTGAGTTACCCACTTCTGCTCTCCTGGATCCTCCCATAAATAGGTTCATTAAATTCACATAAAATCAACAGCAATTGAGCAAGTAAATCACAAAAGGATCAAGACTTTGTTTTCAGTCTTTTCAAAATAAAACCAAAACTTCAACGGTCTCATGTTTAGTTCCCTTTCAAAAAAGAAAGTCCTGTAAAAAGAAATCCTATAATTCTTCTGCAAAATTCTTAGAGTATAATAGTACATGTATATCTGGCTAATGCCTAGACTTTGAACATGTACATTACTTGGACTAATTAGGTGACTTTATGAAAGAATTCTTTGTTTTGCACCTTGGATAATACGATTCTGAGCTGTATTTACTCTTGTTACCACTGGGTTGGATGAGTGACGTACTTCTTGCAGCTGTAAAAGGTTTTCTTTATTCCAGCTTTGCAACGAATTTACAGTGAATGCTGAAATCTGTTATTACTTCTGTATTTATGATAGGCTGAATAATGATTTCATTTAATGGAAGCCTTTCCCTACCTGTGATTTTATTCAAAATGTTTTATTTGACACTTGAAAGGACATCCTTGCGTGTCAGAGGGGTGTATCTAAAGGCAGTGTTATCACAGTGTGTCATACAGTTCTCTGGTACAGCTTGCTAAAGATGATGGCTGATAAATACAACCCACTCGGCAAAGGGCAGATGGCAAACAATTGCATTTGACCTTTGTCAAAGAATGCTCATTCACAACTGCCTTTCATCACGTCCTCCTACATCTTTCCTGGGGGACCAGAAGAAAAGCTCTGGCGTGTTCGTGCGAGCGGGGCTGTGAGTGCTGCCCTGCTGCTGACACGGTGTGAGCACCACTGGCAGCCACGTCCTGACAGCTACTGTGTCCTGACAGAATCTGTGACAATAACCACATGCCACACTTCAACTTTTACCCAAACTCTGCTCCAGAGCCTTTTTAACATGATTTGTAGTAGCAGCACACAAGCGCTAATAAAGTACAACTTGGGAAAATGGCACTTCATTTAACTGCCTAAGATTTATAACAATATTTTCTGTTTGACTCAAAGTTGGACTCAGATCTGAGCAGTCAGCAAACTGAACTGGGTGGTTAACTCCGAGATTGTGAGATTAGGTATTTCTTACTTATTTCCAGCAACCAACGAATAACTTTAAACCTCAGCACACAGTTCATGGTTGTCTGCTCTATCAACAAACATATATCAAACTGGAAATTCAAGTAACTGAAATACCCTCTTAACATTTACTTATATCAATTATTTTTTCTTTATCAATTATTATTTTTCTTGCCATAAGCAAATATACTGCAAGCACTGCTGGTTCATGAGGATGCAAACATCAGTGTCTCAGATAACAGCACATGAATAGTACAAGTGTGTTAAAAGCACCCATGGCTATATTGTAATTTACATTACTGCTTTTTCCTTGGTTATGGTGAAGTAGATGTAAATGGAATTATTTCTCCCTCTTAACACATTTTAAAAAGTTGTGTGAGCCTGATTGGAAAGTAAATATTTTCTCTCTGTTTTCAGTGTATCACTAGGAAAATATAATTTTGAAATATATTAGGAGCGAATCTGAAATGCAGAAACCACAATCACACACATTGCATGAGAGACAAGGACAATTCTTGTTTCATTTCCCCCAATCAGTATTTGAAACAGTGGTGTCCTGAGACCAAGACAGACTTTGAGAGAAAATGCTTGTTTAAAGAACTTTTTTGCGTGAAGTGAACTATCCATGGGAATCACGTGCAGTATAGAAATTAACAGAGCACATAGGACAGCTCTATGTCATCTAATCAGGAAAATAAAGTTGAAAGCTCAGAGAGCAGCCTTTCTGTGGCCACAGCCGGTGTAACCCGCAGATGTGACACGGAGCAGGCGTTCCCCAGATGCCTTCGGCAGCCCCGGACACGGCGCGTTCCCAGGGAGGTGCCTCGGCTGGGTGACACCAGCTCACCTTTCCACCCCCTGCGGGTGAGACTGACAGATCTCACCCACCTGAGCACCCCGTCCCACACACTCGTGAGCAGGCTCAGCTTACAGGGACATTCCTGCTGACTCCGTCCACGTAACCGGGTGAGGATCACCTCTCAGGGCTAAATCCAGAGAGTAAGCCCTTGTAAAGAACACAAGATATGTGATAAAGCACCATAGGGGATTTTCTTCCTATTATCATGGACTCCAGCAACCAGAGACTGACAGCTGAGTAATTTCTGTGGAATTAGTACCTTTCTCATCACGTCAAAGCCATTGCCAGTCTCATCCCAGACTCCCGAGCCTTTGTCTCTTACAAGGAGTGTGCTTGGGAGCAGCTTGTTACCTCCCCCTGAACTCACTCCTTGTTTAGTCATTTCCAGGATTTGGCCTCATGGCTTTTTACTGACTCCAGGTAAACCACAGCTTGCCAATCTGGAATTTCTTCCCTTTCCTGCATGTTTTATAGCCCCACTTGTCCCATGAGCTAAATAAGAACTATTCTCAGATGAATGGACAGTGCCTATCCCTGGCTATAGGGAGAAAAGAGCAACCTGAACTATATAATGTTGTACTTGCAGAAATTATAAGCTTTTTAAATTTAATGTGAGAATGAGTTGTCTCTATAATGTCATACAGAAGCAGAGCAGTCTGCCCAAAAGGTAGCACGTGTTTTATAGCTCCCTGAATTTCAAAAGCTAGGGTTAATTTTAAGAGATACTGGGACTTCTCACTTGCTAAAGTACTTTGCTGAACTGTGACAAGATGAAAGGAGGTGAAAGTAATGAGCAGCTTGAGGGTGTATATTTGTTTTAGTCAGAGGAGCTTTATCATTGACTTTAATGGTGCCAGGCCCGTGTACCCCAAGTTAAAGTGAGTTAGTTATTTGCATACATTACAGCCTAATAAGCCAGTTTCCAAGTTTTACTGTACATAAGAAGCATCCGCAGTACCACAGCACCACCAGACTAATTGCTACACCTTTAGCAGATTAAGATGCTTTCCTTCACCATTTTCCATCTGTCTCTGCTCCAGCAGAGATCTCTATGCCTTACCCTAGTCTGATAAGCTCAATTTTAGGTATATTGTTTTCAGCTGTAGCAACAGCTGAACTGACAACCTGTAAACTAAAGGCAAGGGGTTTTGTTTGGTATTCTTTCTTTTTTCCCTTCCGTTTTACTCATTCCTTTAATTTATTTATTTATACCTATTTTACAGCTTTGTTCAAATTTGTATCTGTGGCAAGTTTACAGCACACTGTGCTTAACTCTGCAAAGCCAGACTGTTCTCTCATATGTAGTAAAGCTTTCCACATTATGCATGTTGTGTTTTATTTCACTGTTTGGAGGACCTTTTATGAAATCAGCAGCTAGACGGAAGGAAATCATTTGCATACTTGGCTCCATACACCTGGAATTCCTTAATTTTAGGGATTAACAAAATGAGTCTAATAAAAAGCATAGGGCCTTGTTAATCAGCTCTGTAAACTCCCTTCATTAGCTGTTACTTGCTGCCAACATGAGTGCACATTTCAGGAAATTTACATTGTGCAGGTCAGTTATTACTATTTTATGAACTGATTTCTAATTTTATGTGACACAGTTTGTGTTTTTAGTGTTCCTAGAAGTTAAATAACATTTTTTTTTAAGTCTTGGATAGTGTGTGCCCTTGTGCAGTCTCATTCATGACACTTTCCATACATTAGGTCCATAATAACATCAGTTTACTGAAACTGACAATACAATATAGTGTCAATAATATGAACAGATGCTTTGTATTGGAGTTGATGTGGAAAGCTTTCCTTCAGACTATAAAGTATGGGTTATAAACACCTGTAGCTTTGTCAGTGTTTGTCCATTTTTTAGAATCAAAGCAGGAAAAGTTTTCTAAACTTATTATGAAATCCAGTAATCATAATCACTTTCTCTTACTAGAGGCTACTAGATCGAGTACAGCTCAAGTTTTTGTTGTAGTTACTGCTTGTTCACACATTGAAGGTCTGATCTGAGTCCTATGGAAACATTTGGAGACATTTTCCCAACAGGTTTCAATTGGCTTCCACCAGGTCCTTGATCTCAAGGAATATTTGGGAACCTGATATTTCCTTTTCTAATACTAAAATGAGAATCTTAAATATATCAATGCTATGCTTGTAGTGATAAAATTCCTCCTTCCTTCTTCTCAATTCTTTCTACCTCAAAAATAAGATTTTTTGGGTTTTTTACCAGTTGAATTTGATGCTTAGCCTTCAAGGTTGGAAAACTTGGAAATCAGTTCCAGTCACGTAGCAACTATAAAGCACAAGTTTTTAAATACATTAACTTCTTCCTGCCTACTGGATTCTGTTTGGACTGTGAACAGCCACTGTCCAGACATGCTGACTTAACAAATTTTACTTGACTTCAAGTTAATGCTCTTTCATTTTAGAGCAAAACAAGTTTAAAAAGTGAGGGAAAACTGTCCCACCTCTACAGTACAAGAAAGTGTCCCAAGACCTGGAGTGCCTTGGCCTGAGGGTCTGACACATCCCAAAGAAATGAATGGTGAAGGCTGAACTAAAGGAAAATGTGATTTGTGAGTAGGATGTGCTCATCTGCTGATCAACTTCCTACCATCTTACCAGTATTTTAACATTTTACCACATCAAGCACACAAAAAGTAACTGAAATAACTTGAAGTGGAACAGACTTATCTGTGATTTCTAAACATAGCTAGAATGTAAAAATTAGAAAAAAGCCCAACCTTTATATCTTTAAGGTAATGACAGTGGTAAGACTGATGGATATTCTGAGAGCAAGCCAAGAGACTAACTCTAAATAAATGATTCATTGTGAATTATTCCATTCACTCTAACATTGTTACCTAACTCAGAAGTGTCTTGACAATTAATACATGCAAAGAAATGCAAGAGATGGGTCATATGATTAAAATACTAAATATTTTTTTTATAGACAATTTTTTTTTTTTTCATGCATATACAAACAAACCAGGCAGACAATTTTCCAGAATTTGAGGTTCATGGGAATTTCATACTGGTTTTGAGAACTGTCAGCGTACATTCATAGACCTTTATCTTCTGGGAAAATAAGCATACTGTGGTGGATTTAAGTTAAAGCCATGTGCCAGCTACACTGATAATAAGGTTCTCTCAGAGGTTGCCTCTCTCCTAGATGGCTCTATTACAGAAGAAGTTTGTTATCTTTTTCTCTTTCCCCCCACTTTTTGTGGGGTTTATTGTTATTTGTGGGGTTTATTTAGCACCTTTAAGGGTTATTTGGTGTCCTTTAGGTAGTTCTCAAGAAGTGTTAGGGAAAAATCTTGAAAAAATTCTGGTAATTTTTGATAATGCAGGAAGAGAGCATTGACTTTTTTCAGAAGCAACTTCAGTTATTTGAGTCGTTTTTTTCCCTTCTGGGAATAAACTTTTTTCAAAAAATGTAACTTTCTTTTTCAAGAGGATTTAATTTCTTTTCTAGAAACTAAAGAGAATCTTTTACAACTCTGTATTTAGTGCTAAGTAATAACGTGTCATATTTCTTATGGCTGGAGATTAGACAAACTGACTCTGTTGACTTTTTGTATGTACTTATACAACCTAATTCCGAAATAATAAAAATCAGATAAAAGTACTCAGCACTGGAGCAATCTAGATACATGGGCACACATACAGAAATCAGAAAATGTTGCCATCTCAGATAAAACATAGCGGACTTTCAGAAACCAACAAGATCCTAACTCTGTGAGTAAAATTCCTTGGTACCTGAACTAGAGTACACACTACAGAGAAGAAACAGCTCTTAGAAATCCCTGGCAGCTGAAGACACACTGTATAGTGGCTGACCCCGGGAAAGAGCTCCAAAACTAGTATCTAACTTTTTTTAAATGTAACTAAATTAATGGGTTTAGTATTTTGAGCTACTCAGTGAGATGAATAAACTGCTTTATGTTGCCACAAAGCAGACGAGAAACTCTACATTGGGCCTGACCTTAAGATCATAGTGATTTTTTAAATTATGATAGTCCATGCAGGGCTCAAATAAGAAGCCCAAACTCCATCATGTGACCTTGTCTTAAGCTGATGGATACATTAACATCCAGAAGAGGAATATTTTCAGTTAGGAAAATTCTGCTTCCTATTCTTTTTCTCATATATTCTCACTGTTCTCCTTTAGAGAATTGTAGAGATATCCAAATTCTCTAGAGGTCAAAAGAGGATATACAAATGGACAGTGTGTTTTCAACTGGTTGTAACTTCAACTGTGAGTGTATCCAAACCCTCCTTCCCCTTCACAGAGACTCTGCTTGCACACTATCTGTTTCCTCAAACATTTTCTACAAATGACAAGGCTTATAGACAATTTTGGGAAAGGCTGGGACATTTTCAAAAGCATCTTTAGACACTCCCCTACTCTGCACATCTATTAACCAGCCTTACAAAAAAAAAAAAGAAACACTTCATACTTCCCTTCTGCTTATGTGTTTTATATCTTCATGAACCTCAACGTCACCCTTAGCTTCCCTTGCAGACAAGTCCAACAATAAAGGATAAGTGAAAAAGCTGAGAAAGGAAGGAAGGCAGGCAGTTCCCAAGCTGGCAGTGCCAGCACGGGGGGATGCTGAGGCAGAGGGAGCACACAGCACGCTGCTGCTCGTCAGCCTGCTGCTGCTGCAGCTTTCTCTGGTGTCATTGGGTTGCTGTCCAGCTACAAAAAAACGCTGCCTAAAGAGCATATTGCCAGTGCTGGCTGCCAACCTTAGAGCTAGTGATAATCCAAACAGCACAAAGTGCCCATTATCAGTTCCTTCTCTGAACAGCCCATTAAAAACAGCTGTGCAGATAAAAGAACTGGAGAACTTTGTAGCAGAAATTAAGCAGAGAGAGAATGTGGTGGTTGGAGCCAACCACTGCCATTAAATTTCTGTGAAAGAAGAGTGAAAAAAAAAAGGAAAAAGAAAAAAATGGATAAGACTCCAAGTTATGAATGGGAAAGGAAAGTTGTATGCCTGCCTAAAGCACTGAAAACCATTGTGGAAGAGGATTTCTGAAGATAGGAGGTCTTCATGAAGATTTAGGGGCTAATCCTAGAGAATCTCAGTGCACTGAACAGGCAACACAGATGCCAACACCTGAATGAGAGCAGTCAAATGCAGATTCCATCACCTCCCCACACACCCGTTCCCACGGGGGCACCCACGACGGGATTCCCCGGAGGAAAAGCCTCTGCTCTGTTGCAGCAGAGTCACTGCGGAACAAACTAAAATCCTTCCTGCATCGCGAAAGTGATTCACAGAAAGTTACATAAAACTTCGGGTACTCTGTTTATCGGGCTGCACCTCCAAAGCAGTGAGGAAATACTGGCAACTACGTGCTTGGAGCCCCTGGATCATTTTATGTCTCAGCCCAGCCATAAACAAACACAGTTTGCTCTGTGCGAGCCTCAGTTCTGCAGACAATAGAGCTCCCCCTCCTCCGTTCCTGAAAGTGCATTCAAATAACTTCAAAATAATTTATGAGCGTTGCTCTGCTAGAGCGTGTCCTCTAGCACAGCCTGTTGGAGACTCACAGAGGCATTGCAGGCTCACCAGGCAGTCTCTTACCCAAACCATCACTTCACCTGGAAGGTTTTTCGCCTGGACACTGGAAAGGCGAAGGGCACAGGGGACTAAGCTCCTCAAACATGTACAGCATGGTGGGGAGGAGGGGCTGTGCTGGAGAAAACTTAATTTTGAAGATAAACTGATGGCAAAAAGAGTCTCTGAACTCATTTTAAGGACAATGATAATTTTGGATTCTGTATTGAGTACAAGTGCTTGTTGTTCGTATAAGTAATAGCAGGAAAGGAATATTTTGTGGTATTTCTTCTAAATACTCACAATTAATATTTCAGTCTTTTTTCCCCTGAAATATAGGCAACCCTTTTAAAATTAAAAAAAAATATTTTTTGTCTTACCAATTGAATNTAGGCAACCCTTTTAAAATTAAAAAAAATATTTTTTGTCTTATCAATGAAATTGTAAAGACTTTTTTTTTTTGACAGTTCTGACTACCTACATTTCAACTATCTGGATTTTCTCACAATTTCTTAGGTGTATATAACCAATCTCTTTTAATTCATAATGCTATAGGCAATTATATGAAGAAAAGGTCTATGTAAAGACTGCTGGACCTTGAAAATATTGTTGCAGTATCACTTAATATTAGTGGCTTAAATCTTGTCAGATATAATTTTATCAGCTACTTTGGACATCTGCAGAGATTTCTCATGCTAATATTATATTGGAATTTCCCCAAATTCTTTGAAAGCCTATCCATTTTTTCATGATGTGGCTGAACTAAGGTGAGCTGGCATAAGGTGGCTCACACAAGAACTTACACTTATTTTTTGCAGAAGAGAAAGTTACTGCATCCCTATCTGTGTTTAGAACTGAATGTAAAGCTCCTCTTCGATTCAGCTTTCCAACAAAAACAAAAAGAAAACAAGAGAATTTAAAGGAAAAAGAAGGAAGATGTGAATAATGACAAATAATCAAATTCATCTGTTTTAGAGGGGAGACAGGAGAAGGAACCTAGAGCAGAGTTCTTCCTATTAACAAAACCTGTGTGTGCGTATTTGGAGCGTTAACGTGCCCTGGTGATGTGTGGTAATTGCATACATAGACACTAAAGCATTTTTTTCTTCTCACATCAGCCTTCTCCATTTTAACCAGATCTAAAACATGCACCATCAGGAAGTATTGTTTTCTCCATTTTTCAAAGAGCTAATAGATACTAATCATTGACCTCAGACTTGTCATACATCACTGGAAGGATGTTCTCCATAAACAACATGCTGGAGGTCATGTCAATGTCCACTTCCACCTCCTTTGATTTCTGCCCATCTGCAGCTTGCAGGCCAAATAAATCTCGTTAAACAGCATGTGCACAACTCTCTTAAACATTCCAGAGAACAAAGACAAAAGAAACAGTAATGGCCACAGTTATATAAAGCTGCAGCAGTAGCAAAAAAAGTCTACGGGTAGCTTGAGTTTCATAAGCACTGAAAACATAATCTATCACCAGGCAGCGTGCACACTGCATGTGACTGCAGCTGGGGCACAGGCAGGCACTCCTGATTTGATTTGTGGCTCAGTGCTGCAGGATGGTCTCTTCCATCCACCTTTCCCTTTGCATGTCCCCTCCCACTCTGCTGCACGCTCCTGCCTCTCGAGCTGGCCTTAGTGCCCTTACGAGCAGACTGTACTGATAAACTTTCTAAACTAAACTGTATGGAAATAAAAAAAACAACAAAAAACCACAAAACTTTATGCCCAAACAAGTCAGCTCGGCAAAGGCAGCAGAGTAATAGAAGTAAAAGAGGGAACTGTAACACCAGGAATAGGGAGTGGATGGATGTGGGAGCTGGACCACTCTCTTCAGCAGCAGTCACCTGCACTCTCTGCATGTGTAACTATCATTCTATTGCAGCCTGGTCACAGAGTTAATTTTTATCCCTGGAACAGGTAGAGCAGGGACAGATACATACTTCCTAGGAAACTGAGACCTTCACCAAATCCCTGAGGATCCACCAAAATCCACTACAGTCTCAAAATCCTTCTTCTTTTAATAAGTTTAGGATTTAAATGAGCAAAGGAAAGAATCAGTATACTAAGGCACCAGAGAACATGCATTGGGCTCACTAGGGAGGTGTTTGAACCAAATGGAGGTGAAGAAATAGAGTCCCAGTAGGTCTAGGTTTCAGTTTTAAAATTGCAAAACTGATTGATTTTAAAATTGTAAAGCTATTTTGATTAGTTACTTCAATTCCTAGTATTTTGCATTATTCTACAACCAAAATTTGCATCCCTCTAAAACTGCTCTGCTTTGTTTTATTTTGATTTAATGGCAATGGAAAATTGCCACATACAAGGGCATTCCAATGATTAATTAACATTCATATTGAAAACCTGCATCCAATTTTTCCTAGCTTTAACTTCTAGCTGTTTTCCCTTGTTACCCCTTTTTTTTTCATTAAAGGAACCCTTCTGAATGTGAAATCTTCTCCCCAGAAGATAATTATACACCCTGATCAAATCACTATTTAACCTTTTCTCCAATACAGGATAGATTTAGTTTCTCAGGTAACACTGGTGTCCCAGATCTTGAATCATTCTTTTGGCTCTTCTCTTAAGCTTCTCCAATTTTACTTTATTTTCCTCAAAAATTTTTGAAGTATCTTTTTGTCAGCTTTGAGGCAGTGAAGTTCACCCATGCATGCTCAGCTGCTGCAGTCACTCCTTTCTTGCCTTCAGCTTGTATAAAATTACAGCTACTCTCTCCTTAGGTGGTGTTTTAAAAGGTTTTAAAAGTTCTCCTTTACATGAATTCCAGTAGCTCTTCATTTGCATTATTAGTTTTAAAAAATCTTAGCGTTCAGCCATTGCATCACAACATTTAGGAGATTCAAACTGAAGGCCATCAGTCTGCTTTAATGCACTTTGATGAATTTCCCAGAACTGCTGTTCCAAAATTAAACTACCCAGTGGAAGTGGCAGGAGTGCCTGCTCCCACACTGCTGCCTCACGGAACAGTTCTCCTCTGGAATTGCAGCTGGTCAGACTTTGCTCACAAGTTTTAATTCTGTCAATGCTACAAATTACTAAGACTCTTTATTTCCAGATGTAAAATTGATTGAAAACATTTTTTTTTTTCATTTCTTTGGCCTCACTTTTGATGACTTATGGAAACACCAGCTAATAAAAGGGAGTATAATTAAAGGGTAACAGCTCTCTAAACTACACTGCATTCGTGTGAAATGTTGTGGGGAATCTGAACTGAATGCAAGACTTACATTCAGAAAAGATTCCACCTGGCAACATTTGCATCTGTCCCTGTTCATTGTAAAGGATGGAGAATAGTAACGCTTGTACACAAAATTATTTCATATACAGTGCTATGTTAATTTCCAAGCAAAAAAAAATGGGTGTAGAACACTATGAAACAGAAAGAAAGCAGAAAGATACTTGTGGATTTAAAAAAAACCCACGAACAACAAAACACACAACAACAAAAAACTTTTTTATTTTCTATGGAAGAATAAAAATTATTTTCCTTGTAAAGCTATGACCATATGCCAGGCCTTTAGGGCACAGCGTGAGTAAAGGCAAACGTCTTCTGCTTTTGCTCTACTCCAACTTTATTCTGAAATATGCAGTCAAAACCTCCCTCCCATTGTTCTCCTCCTGCTGTATATAACTTGCACTTCTCAGTTTTGCATCAGCAAAAGAATTATTTAAATATATACACCACGGGTTCTGGACAGTCCTTTCAAACAGTCCTCTGTTCTTCTGCATGAGAGAGGAGCTCTCTGTGAACTATAGGATCCATTTATTTAATTGATTTATTCCTGTCCTTATGAAGAGCCATCCTGATGGGATATGTTTACATGGTTTTCACTGCTCAGATTTAAACAAACCAAGCCACTGCTATGGCACCCTGCAGAGCCCCTGGAACAGACAAAAACTGAGCCTGAAGTTCAAGGCTCAGCCCCCAGCCAGCCATTCCCATTCAGATCTGCAGCAATCTGATGTCTGGTCAAAATTTCATCTTCCAACCAGCTACGTACACTGACCTTTGACAAAAGCATGATGAAAACTTGGAAGTGTGACAAACCCCATCCTTTCCATTTTTTCCTAACCACTTGCAAACAGAGGCAGCTGTCACTGAGAGGCCCAGGCAGGTCTGCCAGCCCCCCTCAGTGCTGCTGGGGGTGAGGTGGGCACCTGCACCCTGCCAGGGGCACGGCCCCACACCCACCCCTGCATCCCAGCCCTCCTCGTCCCGGCAGCACCAACAGCTTCCCAGGGCTCTACGTCAATATTACCCAAATGTGGAATTCCTAAAGATGTTCTTCAAAGCTAACTTTGGGAATGTTTGAGCTGACATCCTCTTATTGCACCGGTATTAGTGAGGACAGAAAATGGCACCAAATAAACACTCAGGGGAGATTTTGTCACGTTGTTAATGCCCTGCCATTAGTCCTGGTGTTTGGTTTGACAACCAGCCTTCTGTTTGGTGATGGTTGTCTTTGAAGGTTGCTCTTAGTCTTTGAAAATGCTAATTGTCAAGCCAACATTTACAGAGGAAGTTGTAAAATGAGAGGTTATTATCTACTGCCCTTGCTCTGATGATAGAAAGAGGCCTCACACAATAGTTTTCTATTAAAAGCTTCATACATCTTTGAGGATGGTGGCAAGTACAAAGAGATTAAGGAGCCAGTCAGAAAAAGAGCATGAGATGGACAAGTAGAGGCTCTGCAGCCTGCACTCCATCTAGCTGGGAAGATATCCACTCTTGATTTCAAATGATGGAGAATTTCAGCATTTGAAAACACCACTTTAAACAGTATAGTGGTTAATTAATCTTAATGTTAGGTTTGTATATTATTTTTGATTCAAGTTTCTTAAACATACAAACTTCTTTAGGCACTGTCACTTGGGTAAAGGATGTTTCTATCATTTGTTTCCTTTTCCCTCCTGTGATTAAATTGTCCATTTTTAACACTCTCGGAGGGGATTTAAATACACCAAATTCCTTAAATCTCACTATGGATTCACTTTCAAGATCTTGAGCTATTTTTTATGGCTTTTTCTGGGTTTTGTTGTTCTTTTTTCTTTTAATAGAAAAACTACAATTAAAATTTTTAAAAAGTTAATACTTCAAACATAGGTAATAGCATTTCTTTTTTATGTCCCAAGAGTTGGTTTTGTTTTCATGCTCTTCTGGATGTTTATGTCAAATTTTCTTCCAGACCCTTTAAATAACCCAGCAAGTGCCTATTTCCATTGTGTGATTTCCCCAGTCAGGAAGGTGTAACTGTGGCTCTGAGTCTTGCAGAGCTGCTGAGCACAGAGAACAAGGAGCAGTTGTCACAGCAGCTACAGCGAGGCAGCTCTGACTCTCCTGTACAGTTCAGCTTGCACAAAGCTCTAATTTGTGGCTAGTGCAAATAATTTCCTTATTGTTCGTGGTCATTAAGACACACAGTGTATTTGATACATAACCTGGCCTAGCTGTGGTAACTGCAGCAATGCAGAAACTCTAAACTGAGCACGTGAAGGCGAATCAACCCATGCCAAGGCTGAATTTAGGTAGGCAGACACAAAGTTTGGGGAAAAAAACCCCAATCCTTACAAGCAGAAACTCAGCACTAACAGAATCTTCAAGCAGATGGTTAAGAGGCTTGGTTTTATGGACACATGTCAGTACAGGATACTGTGATTGTAGATGTGGTTATAACAACTCCCCATGAGAAGGCACAGCAGCATCACTGAACACAGGCCAGAGAAAGAAAATGCCACCATTTCGAAGGGTGAAGCTCAAAGTAAAAAGCACAAGTGTTGAGGACAGAGACATAAAGGCAGAAGGAAAACCAGGAAGATTACAGTGGGAATGCAGCAGAAAAGAAGGTAGTAAATTTTCTCTAAACTTGCACTCCAGTTTGGACAATTGTTACTAAATGTGCAGCAAATTCACTCCTGCAAAGCAGCCGCTCTGTGAGAAATTGGAGAGCTTTGCTTCAGGACTGACAGAGCGAATTCCTAGTTTGTCTTTTCATATCAAAGCTGGAACCTAAATCCCAGTCATACTGATTTATCGGGTGTGCAGAAGAGAGAGTTAGGCCTGGTGTCACTAACTTTCATTTCCATAAGGTGTTAATTCAAAAAAGTCACAGGTTTTCAGCACATTTTCTCCATACCGCAGCCTTCCCCTCTCTGGAATGTTTTTAGTGCTTCAGTCGAGCTGTAACTGGGGGAGGTTAGGTGTGCTGTGTCCATTCCTGATTTTCCATCGTCCCTACAGGACGGGTCCCATTTGTTTAGCTGTGTTTTGATCTCCTAATTCACACCCCGGTGTGCAATGTCCCCGCCACTGAAAAATTCCTGCCCTCTTCTCTCTGGCTCCTAAGAGGTGCCAAAGCAAACAGCTCAGGATCACACCACCAACTTCTGTTAATGTTCCAGGAAAAGAGATCCAGCAGTTCCTGCAGGCTGTTAGGAAGGTGATGGAGCAAACATGAGGATGCTAAAAGGATTAGCAGAGTGTGTTTGTACCACCTTTCTGAAGACAAGGGGCTAAGAGAAGTTACAAAAAGGACTACAGAGCGAAAACCAGTGAACTTACGTATTAAAATGGAATTTTACATCAATACCAAACACATATGGGAAGCATTATTATAAATATATGCATTTAATTCTCAACAGTAGCTTTAATTAAGGATATATATTAAGGATTAAGGATCTATCCACAAAGGAAAAATGCAGCAAAGCTCCTATTGAGCTCAGTGGTCTGAGACTGAACCCCATAACAAGATTTTTAGACAACATAGATGAAACTGCATGAAAACTCCTGAATGCCTGTGTTATACATGCTGTGCTCTCTTTGCATTGCAGGTCCTAATTAGGGGTGTCTTTTACTAAATATATTCAGAAATCACATTATCAAAGTGAAGAAATGCTTAATCATTTCAACGCAGGATTTCTTAACATTCCTTAATTTCACCTCTTGGAATTTTACACTGAATTTTGTCAGTTTATAAATTTACACTAGAGCATGCCAAAAGGAGGGAAAGAAAGAAAACAAAAAAATCCCAGACCTTAAAGGCATTTTACCACAGAGACACTGAAAAATAAAGACCATTAGCAAAAAAGTATAATTAAATTAAAATGCCAGCTTGCCAAAGAAGCTCAGTAAATGGGAAATATATCAAACTGTGATAATACAAATGGGCTATTTCTCAAGGTGTGAGAAAGTCAATGGAATAAACTCTGATAATTTGCTGACTTTTTACATACCAGGTAGAGTAATGACTTAAAAGTAAATTGCACAATGACAAATACAACAATGTATTATGAACCACAGTTACTCTTCCTCATAACAGCAGTATCTTAGGTATTATGCTGTAAAAAATATTAAATATAAAAAAAGGAAGGGTTGTAACTCAGTTAGTGTGGCCTGATGCTGGCAAAAACAGCTGGACTTTCACATAATCACATAATTTTAAATTCTGTTGTCTGCACTTTCCCAGGAGTCACTTTGGCCCAGCTATTCAGACCATGTTTTAATTTCCATTCCCATACTGATGACAGCAGAGGCTTTTTCTAAAATCAATCTTTCCGCAGGACTATAGTCTTTTCAGAATATTCAAAATTACTTTTGGCATGTAAGTTCATTTTGCTAATTCCTCTTTTAGTGAGCAAATAACCTTTGAAAAGCTGGCTGCAGGTGTTTATGTGTCAGGACAATATCAGAAGTGCCCCAGTTGCCCAGTGCCGTGTCGACACCGGCGCGGGCACGGCGGATGCCGCGGCTCTGCTGCCCTCTGCTGCAGCACAGCCTGGGACACGCCTCTTGGAAGGCAGCTCTGGTGTTTCAAATCAAATTCCCAACCAGTGCTTTGAGCCCGAGCACCAAAAAGCAGCATTATACATAAGAGCAATAAGGAGTTGCTATTATAGTCATAGAAAAATACTCAAAACAAATAAAATCTTCCCTTCTCTTTTGCTGTGATGGAAATACAACAGCTGAGGTGTGAGCTTGGAAGGACAAATCTGACAAGGGATAGAGTTATTTTTTTAACATGTAAGACTAGAGAATATAATTTCACTGAGAAAAGTTGAGGCAAGTATTTTTCTGGCTGCTCCCCTGTCTCCTGAGGATATAAGGTGCTCTGCAGGGGCACCTGCAGCCAGGCCAGTGCCAGAGGAAGGCAGTGGCACTGTGGCCAGAGGAGTGCTGGAACCCCAAACCCTGCCAAGATGCTGCACCCCAGGAGCCCCCGGACCCTTCGGGGCTGCTGGGGCCCTGTGCTCCCTCTCTGAAATTCACTGGCCAGCAAGGCAGAGAGGATGGCAGGTATTAATCATTGCAAATTACTTTACAAAGGAAACATTGAGAACTTAAAAAGGTATTCTTAATTCTTTTTTTCATAAACCTGTTGTGTATTCTAATGAATGGCATTTTCGTCACATAGCAAAGAATTAAGCAAGTAGACTTAAATCTTCTCACAAGTAAACTTGCATTCAAAACGTTAAAAGAATCTAATTTGACCTTTAAAGGCCTGGAATTTAAGCAGTCAAATGCTTGCTTTCCTCAAGCAAGTACACACTTTATATGTATTATCTACCAGATTTTTATCCTGATAGACCATAACAGCTCCTAAAGAGCCATTATAGATTATTGTGTAAATCCTTCTTTGTTCATGGACTATTGACCCAACTGTGCGTTATGTCCCTAAAGAAGACTTGATAGTCCATCATGTTAATCCAGCTGCAAGGTTAGTGCATGATGTACGGAAAATCTTTACATAATTTTCAGTGAAATTAAATAAGAATTTTCCTGCACAGATAATTATGCTCCATAGTGAAATAATTCAATATCAGGATAACACAGGGCATACTCACATACAGAATATTAGACCGTGTTATGGATTGCACATCTGTGTGTTTCTTATTAAAATTAAATTCAGGCTGTGTAATGAGGCCAGCTCAAAGCGGCTAAAGCTATTAGATGAGCTTCAGAGCTAAGATAACTACAGAGCTAAGATAACTACAGAGATTTTATTTGTAACCAGATAATTTTAATAAAGAATATGTTCATTTCATACATTAGTAAGCAATTGGAACAAAATTTGGGACATAGAAAACATGCCTGGAAAAGAAAAAAAATCATACTGCAATTCAACTCTCAGTTACTCCCAGTTTATGGCTAAAAGTAACATTGTCCTCTGAAGGGAATAGGTACATTGTGGTGTAACCCAAACCACTAAACTTTAAAAGGGCTTAGCTCTCTGAACTGCATGTAATGGACAGACAAGTGACACTTGTTATCTTGTCACTCAGGGCAGATGCTCTGTGACGGGTGGCTCCTGGGGGGCAGGAGGGCTCAGAGGGGCACAGCCCGCCAGCAGCTGGGGCTCGGGCTGGCTCGAGCACCAGTCAAAACCTCTCCTTGGCATACATAGCCCAGCTAAGGCAAAATTTTGAGTTTTATGGTATGGTTATCACAAAAATTTAACCCTTTATCCATTTGTACTTGTCTTATACCTGTGCTTATCCTTCTCACTGAAACTAATGTTTGTAGCTTTAGTTCCACTTCATAATTGTCCAGAAATAAAATCATTATCACAAGTGAGCTGAAGTCATGTTGCTACTCCCATTTTATTTCATTGCTTCATTACTCATTTCCCAGCCAAAACACGTTCTACTCAATAATTTTCAAATCTCCAAGATTTTTTTTTTCTGTGCATCACAGAAATCCTGATTTTCTGAATTCAAATAACACTTTGCTACAGACGGTTACATTCGAGGTATAAAAAAATATCCAGATCAAAACACCCACCAGGTTGAGGGAGAGTTCCTCTCAAAACCAGTGTTTCTAAAAGAGGGATAGCATTGTCAAATCACGGAGTAAAAGAGCTTCCTGGCAGTATGTAACTGGATGTCTAATGGTTTACAGCAACACTGGGCAATAGTTTTATAGAAAGTATCTCCTGGGGTATAATTGCAGAATTAAGCTATTGCTCCAATGAAGACAAGAGTGTGGGAGAAGTTTTCACCCATAAGAATATGCTGAGTATAAGGGCAAAGGAAAATCACCAAGCTCCCGGCCTCAGGAGATGAGGAGGAAGGGCTGTGATCCCATCCTTCCCCTCCTTCCTCCCATCCTTACGTTCATAGCATCACCATGACATGGCCTGGTTTCCTCAGGGGACAGTGTTCCCTCAGACCTCCCCATAGTCCCTAAATTCCCCCATACAAAGCCCCTCCAGGCAGTGCAACCCAAAATCCATCAGCCAAGAGCAAGCTGAGCATCCAGGGCATAATAGGGACCCTGAGCACTGGGGCACCCTGACCCTGAGACACTTCTACAGCTCTTCACCATGGGGACAACTCTGTGCCCAGAGTCTCCTGGACCCCTGTCTCAGGTTAAAATGTAAGATGTAACCACAAGTATGTATTCTATCACCATCTTCATAAGCTGCTAAAACCAGGTGGGGCAGGGATCTTTATCTCTTCCATGACTCACCCTGATAACTCCCTCTGGGGATATCTTCTGCTAACGGGCCATCGAGCCTCACTGCATGATCCATAAAATTACATCATCCCACTGTGGGATGGATGCTGCACCCAGAGGGAGGAACCACGCACTCCTACCTGGGTGTAATCTGAGGTTTGGAACACCACAACCAGCCCTTACCTATTGGGTTCCCAGAGGACAAGAGCTACATAACCACCACTGGACCGTCAGAGGAAGACCAGAGCCTTCTACAGGATCACTGCTCCAACAGAAGCACATCGACCACTTCAAGAGGACTGCAACCACCCTTTATTCGTACTGCTGCCACCACCCTGACCAACAGGATGTCAGGTTGCATCCTGACTCTGTCAGTTTGAGCCAGTGTTTCTGTATTATTGCTCTTATCTTAATTTTCCTACTAAATTGTAATTCAGACTTGGGATCTCCCAGTGGTTTGCTTTCAAACTAGTACAACCCCATGCTGCAGCAATTGCAGGTGGATCTTCAGGCTGTGTTTCACAGCCCCTCGGGGTTGTTCTCTTCACCAGCAGCACCAAGGCGATGAGCCCTGCTCCCAAAACATGAACCCTGCAGTAGCAAACAGCGCCTTTAGCCACACACCCGCAGCCTAACACCTTATGTGAGGCACAGGTATATTCTCCTTTACTGGCTGCAGAAGCAGACCATTAATATTTTACAGATTTCTCATCCTCTCTGTTTGTGTAATTTATCAATGCCCAACAGGTCCTCTGCCAGCTATACATTAAAACTATTTTCAAAATATTTCATTGTCAGCCTATGGCACCTTCATTATTTATTAAGATAAGGGACATGATGAACAGGAACAGTAGGTAGCTTGTTTGCTGAAATGTACTTTATGAATCCTTTGAATGCACAGATCTGCTAGAAATATAGTGCCTGCAGGTTCCCAAGAGTCATAGGCATGATTCATGCAAATAATAAAAATATTGTATGCTCGATGTAGCATCACCATCATCTACCTGGAAAGTTCTGCTCTTCAACATATACAGGATGGACCTCTGAAACCTGTGACATTATTTCAGGTGTACATGCATATTAATCAGAGGTGTAACTGTACTTAATATAGAGTTTACATTATGGATTTTTACAGTACAATGAGCGTATGAAGAGGTGAAAGGATTCCATAATTCATTCTCCAGTCATTACTACTGTCCTAATGAGGAGTGATAAAGTTTCCCCTCACACCCCACAAAAGGATTGCTTTAATTTGCCTTTCTCTTCTGCACAGTTTCTCTTAAATTGCCTTTTTCAAGCAAAACCAAGACCCAAATAACAAATACACCAACACAAAAAGCAGCACTGCAAGAATCATTGTGTTGCCTGATTACATAAGCTCCTGTTAATTCAGAAAATTATAGCACTTGTCTTTTTGTGTTGACTAAAGACACAAAGTCCACAAATGTACAAAAAAATCGACACATGAACAAGGCAAATTCCCAGAAGAATTTTGAAGTGCAGTTAGAAAGCATCAGAAATTATGCAGATCACCACCTACCTCACTTCCACAATACAACTGAAACCCCATTCAGCAATTAACTCAGAGAGGATAACAGGGAAAAGCAGCTTTTGGGACACAAACCTGGACCTGAACACCCAGGTGAGTGGAAATGTGCCATACCACTCTCTTTTTCAAATTTATTGGAATGTTTACTACAATAAGAAATACAAACCCAGGCAAAGCAGCACCTGCAAGTACAGAAAGATCTGACCCACATTCTGCCTCCTCAGCCCCAGCCCTACATGTCTCTCACCCAGACCTGGAAGAGCAAACCAGCTGCACAGATCCTGCACTGGGAAAACTTTTTGATCTCATTCTATATAGCAATATGCTTAAAAGAATCAACCAAACAAACAAAAAAAACCAACCAACCAACCAACAAACCCCAACCAAATGTAACAAACCACGTTCTTCGTCCTGCAAGCTGGGTTGTGGGTGGAAGCACGGACAGTCAAACAGCCGGAGTGCACATCCCCTGCTGTTAAATCTGTCACACGGGTTCGGAGCTCAGGCTGCAGCCCCGGGTACCCAACAGCTCTTCAGCAGCCCTCCAGCCCCCTCAGTGCAGAAGCCTTTCCATGGGGTCCGTGGAGAGAGAGGTGTATTCAACCTGGAAGGTGCCCAGGGTGAGCCAGGATGGACAGGGCCACCCTCCAGCTCCCCCGACAGCCCAGAGGAGCAGTTTGTAACAGCACATCTGGACAATCAGCACTGATTTCCTACTCATCGTTTCCTTCAACAGCTTTAGGGCATTGTTCTCTCACCAAACTTGTCCCAGTTATGGTGAAAACTATTTTCTATCTGTGGACAACTTGCGAACTGTCAGCAGACAAACACTTTTTGCATATTTGATTCTTCAATTGCTTAATCAATCATGTCTTATAATTTGTTTCCTGGTTCAACTAACTGATATTATAAATTGTTCTACCTCCCCTCTACATAAATATTGTTTTGTGGAGAAGCAACTTAACTAGAAACCCCTATCTGGTAGAAGGAGGAAAGATGTATTTACAACCAATTCATAAGCTAAACTATATTAAAAATTTTAAATCAAAAACCTGATAAAACGGGCATTAACACAGTAGTGGTTTAAATCATATTACAATTTATAAATTTCCTGTCATTATTCATCAGTTCTAAGCATCTGTTTGGGTAGAAAATCACCTCTTTGATAAAGCTAAGGAAAGACTATCACACATACTTATTTAAATCAAGCAACTTGGTATTTAATTTTGTATACATTTCAGTTAAAAATTTTAATTTTCTCTCACAAAGATAATTTTAATAGTAAAATGTAACCATATGACCATTACATATGACATTCAATTTTGTGTTTAATAGAGTGTGTCAAATTGAAAATTGCAGTTTAAGACATAATCCTTCATAGAGCCTGTCACATACACAAATCTGCCATTTAATTTTTATTAAGTTATCCAATAATTTCTTAACAGACAGTTAAGCTCTAGAAGAGATCTCATGAAGTTACAGGAGAGAAGCTGAGTCTGCATTGGTCAGAGTCTACATTCAGAAGAGCTCACTTCAACAGGAGAAAAAACAAATCTGCCACCTGGAACACGATGATTTTTGCTCATGAATATTAAGTTGATGCAATATGTACCCTCAAAGAGTAAAACCATTATTGCTTTTAAATCACATGCAACCTTGTAACTTCAATTTTTTTTTTTTCATTCACACAAACAGTTATTATGAATACAATATTATAAGAAAATATAGCTTGCAGATTTCAAAATTATCCACTGTGGAGATCTTAGCAACAGCAACTGAAGGCAAGATGGAATAAAAGAAACATAGAACATATAAGAGATTTTCTAAGGAACTGCCTAGGGAATCACTCTTTTAAAGAAAGTTGAGCAACTACCTCCTACCTATGATTTTCTGATTTTCTTAGGAAACTATGCAGAAATAATTAAGATTTCGGCTCCATTTTCCTGCTATGATGATGTGGATTTATTTGAGAGCAGGACACAGTGTTTAGATTTTGAGGTCAATAGATTTGTTAAATATTTTCAGAAAACATTCTGCTAAATAGGGATGTGGTAGTGACTGTGCATAGGAGAATCCAGTATGTTATCACCGTGTGCTCTTTTACCAGTTTTTGGTGTTGCTTTTGTCTGCTTCCTTTCTTTTGTTTTTAGCCCTATATGCCTGTTTCCACAAAATTCAGTATTAGACGTTTACACATTGTTCCCCAAACTTTAAATTGCTTTCACTAATTTCTATCCTGGCCTTTTGGGTTGGCTGAAGGCTCGGTGGCACCGGAGCAGAGGAGGAAGTGGTGCCTTTCCCCCGTGATGAATGGAAGGCTGACTGCAGCAGTGATGTACACTATCTCACTTGCTGCAGGGGTTAGATCACATTAAAGTAGGAATGTGCAATTGGACTGACAGAAAGCGAGTGATTAGCACTGGACATCAGTCATTTGTTTCAGGCTGTGCCGTGCTAGGAAAGTCTTGGCACTGCTCCTCATCTGCAGCACTGCGGTCGATAGATCTGTTCCTAGATAACAGAACTGCTTGTGTGGATATAAAATCTTGTGATTTTCTTTTCACTAGCAGGAATCACATTTAGAAACGAAGAGTCAGAGAATTTGGAAGTGTCAAAAAGCTTTTATCAGTTTTTGGCCCAGTGCCGGACCACAAGTGCAGGATTATTCCTAAATCATCTTGTGGATTGTCCACTCTGGTTAACTGTATCCCAAGGGAGATCACTTCAGACACTTTCCCACAACTGATGTATAACACTGTCAGAAGCTCCTTGCTGATAATCAACCAAAACTTTACCTTTTCAAATATCTTCCTGTAACTTCTAGCTACACCCTCACTTAGCCAGCAATTCCTCTCCTGCCTTGGTGTTAACACTTCTCATATCCTTGTAGATGGGTATCACACCCTCTCTATCACTGCTTAGGCAGGCTCTACACTTCCAGTTTTTCATCTTTTATCTTCAAGTCAGTTCTCCCAGTTTTCAGACTTTATGTCTCAGATGCTAAAGGGAAAATCTGATGTGCTAATTTTGGGTCTACTTGAAGGAAAGAGTGGAAAGGGTATTTGTTTGCTTAATTTTCCACCTTGTTTCAAAGCATGCTCTTACTTTGCCTCCATGGAGTCTGGGTAAAATATACAAAATGTATTTTGAAGTGACACTTTTTTCTCTCCATGACTTTTTCAGCAGCAGATATATATTTCATTATATAGATAGGTTTATAATGGTTTTTTTTTTTTTTTTTCATTTTACATTAAAACATGGATGAAGTTTATGAGCATGAGTTGTGTTCAACTGGAAGCATTAAATATTTGATATTATGTATATTACCCATACACTTGGTTCCTTAGACACAAAATATTGTATAAACATAGAATTACCTGGTCATCGTTTTCACAAGGACAGGGTGTAAGAGACTTGAAAGAAGTTACTAGACTAAAAATGCTTGAATGTCTTGATTCTGACTGTAACTGGAGAATTTAAAAAGTTCATTTTTCAGCAGACTGTTTTCTACAAATCCTTGATTCCATATAATCCCTTTGGAAACTTCTACAAGTGTTCAAAAATAAAAGCAATAATAAGGAGGAGTATCTGGGGCCAATTTTATTTAAGATTTAACGCCATCTGGAAACGCTGACAGGAAAACAGTGCAGATCATACAGCACAAAATGGGTGTGCTTTGCTGTGGTTGTAGGTTAGCTTAGGTCTTGAATTCAACTCTCATGAAATACAAATTGCTTCCCAGTTGTGAGCAGTGTGTGGATGCCAAGCCCGAAGTGCTGCACACATCACGGACACTGGGTATTGTTCTGCTCAGATGACGTTACTCCATTAATATCGCAGTGGCTGCCACAGAGAAAGGTCCTGAACTGCGAATCCTGCACGGGGCTACAGCCAGCCCGGGCATGCACAGGGTGCCTGTGATGCTCTCAAGGTCTCCAAAGTCATTTTTCACCTGTCCACACAGCACCACGCTGGAATTTATCAGTCAGGCCCTCTCAGGCACGCCTGTGGGTCAGGCAGCCGGGGCTGGGGAAGGCTGCAGGGGCTCGGCTCCCGGCAGGACCCAGCTGAGCTCCCCAGCAGCTCCCTCCTGCCCCAGAACAGAGGTTTTGGGGTCCTGTCTAATGGGACACCTCCGCACAAAGAGCAGCAGAAGTGGTAGCAGAGCAGCACATGATAAGGCCAGAGAATTGCAGCAATCTTGGAAGCAGCTCCCTTACTGCAATGAACTACGCTGGAGAAGAGGAAGACAACATTTCATTTTTTAATGAAGTTCATATCTACCCCTAAACTTTTTGTGCATATCTCTGAAGCAGCTTTGTATGAATAAATGTTCATGAAAGACAAGAGTGCACAGAAGTAAGCCTGAGAAATTCAGCTTGAGATTTTACTATCCTCAGATTGGAAGAGTCATTAGAAAAATCTATTTCTGATCACACATGTTTTAAATTGCCCTATTTAAGTATTTAATGGCAAGACATCAGGACAAGATGAAGAAATTCTGCTAAAATTACTTGCAAGGTTATATTTCATATCTGAATATTAGTGTACTTTAAATTACTTCAGTATCTGCATAGACCCTTGAATACAAGAAGTAAATATTCTACTTATTTTTTAAATGCATATTATATAACAAAATCCACTTTTCTTCACCATTTCTCCATTTTTAGTAATTCTCTTGAAGAAGAGTTTAACTGCCAAGCTCAAGTAAATTAAAACTCTCTCTATTAGTCCCTGAAAAGGCTGCTTTCAAAGAATCAGATGGTTTGGACAGACACACCAAGGCAGCTGTATTACAAAAGGCAACTTCACTAATGAAAGTGACTTATGGTTTAAGATAAAAACAATACAACCAAGTAAAAAAGACTTTCCTTTAAAGGTATTAAATTATGTGAATAAAAGTAATTTGGTAGAATTTCAATAGGCAGCTGGCCACTTTTTTATAGGATTACATTGAGCTGCTGTTCCTTCTCATACATTGGTATAAAGAAAGTTACTTTGGTAGAAATGTCTGCTGCTGGACTATTACATGTGAGTCTTGTTACAAAGAAAATTGTGATAAACATACTGCTTAGTAAATCTAGACAACTTTTACTATAAAAAAACTCCAAAATGTAATGGTCCAAACTTTAAAATCAACGAGGTAAATGCAACTTTTGTAGCACAGAAGCTTATACACATAAGCAGGTCTGAAGAACTTGACTATTGTAATCTATCTTTAAATAGGTATTTTGAGATTTAGAGCAAAATAGCTTGTGCCAGAGCAGAGTCGGTTTGGAGAGATCATTATAAAATCCCATTATCACTGCTACAAGTTGGACTATTTGTCATCACAGAAGAGATGACAAGCTCAGAAATACTACATTTGTTATTATCAGATGATAAATGATATTCCATTAAAGCTGCAATACATCATCTGCAAAGCTGCAAAGAAGATATCAAACCTATCAGTACTTGACTTATAATTTAATTTTCAAAAGCTGTCAACTAAAATTCCAAAGGCTAAGCATTTTCATTTTTAAAGTTCATCTTATTTATTTTCCTCATCTGTTAGTCTAATTTTTTTGATATGGCAAAAATAACTGATTATGTGCAAGGTATAATTCTTTTTCTCTTGATTAAGTAATACATCAGATGTCACTTACGTATTAAAAATATATGACAAATAATAAAGCAAAAGAGTAGTGATGAACACACCTTATTTGGATTTCTTATTTTTAAATGCAACAGTAAAGGATGGGTCAGTCTAAAAATATTTTGATTATGTTGTATTCCAACTAATTCCTAGATTTTAAAATTTACCATTTCAATTTTACTTTATAGGAATAGAAAATCAAGCATAAATCTATTCAAACTGGTACTTGGAAAATATCTGTTTAGCATTTAAACAATTCTGACATTCTAAATTCCAGGGAAAAAAAAAAGCTATTAAAAAGCAATTTGGGCTGGGAGATGCCCAGCTGAGGAGCAGCTCTGCTGAGGAGGCCCTGGGCTCCCAGGGGCAGCAGGGTGGGCACAGGGCAGCCGGGGCTGGGGCAGCACCCAGAGCCGGGGCAGTGCCCACGGCCAGGGCTCCACAAGCCCGGCTGGACTGAGCACTGAGGAGCCAGGGACAGCACCCAGAGCCTGGGCAGTGCCCAGAGCTGGGGCAGTGCCCAGAGCCAGGGACAGCACCCAGAGCCGGGGCAGCACCCAGAGCCGGGGCAGTGCCCACGGCCAGGGCTCCACAAGTCCGGCTGGACTGAGCCCTGAGGAGCCAGGGGCAGTACCCAGAGCTGGGGCAGTGCCCAGAGCCAGGGACAGCACCCAGAGCCGGGGGCAGCACCCAGAGCCTGGGCAGTGCCCGTGCCCGGGGCTCCACAAGCCCGGCTAGACTGAGCCCTGAGGAGCCAGGGCAGCACCCAGAGCCTGGGCAGTGCCCGTGCCCGGGGCTCCACAAGCCCTGCTGGACTGAGCCCTGAGGAGCCAGGGCAGCACCCAGAGCCTGGGCAGGGCCCAGAGCTGGGGCAGTGCCCAGAGCCGGGGACAGCAGACAGAGCCAGGGCAGTGCCCAGAGCCAGGGCAGTGCCCAGAGCTGGGCAGTGCCCACACCCGGGGCTCCACAGGCCCCGCTGCACTGAGCCCTGAGGAGCCAGGGCAGCACCCAGAGCTGTCTGCTCTGAGCCAGAGGTTGGGCTCCACACTTCCCAAGGGCCCCCCAGCCTGCGCTGCCTCACGGTCCAAGCCCTACAGCACAGAAACGAGTCCACAAGCAAGGCCTGTATGATCCCTGTAAATGCCTTTGCTAGTCACTGATGCAAGTATCAACTGCCATACTCTGTAACTTGATTATTCACATTATTTTTATTTCAGTGTCACCTAATTCTTCATATTTCCAATGCTAGTTCATCACAGTGTAGAATAAAAACATTTAAGCTACTGCCATGCCAATTTTTGCAGTATGTTCCTGCTAAGTGAGTGAAGACGTTTCAGATGCCACTGTATCTTACAATCTGTTTTTAAATTAATTGACTAAAAACACTTCCTGAGTTCACAGAATCACAGAATATGCTGAACTGGAAAGGGACCGACACGGGGCATCGAGTCCAGCTCCTGGCCCTGCACAGGACACCCCAAGAGACACAGCCTGTGCCTGAGAGCATTGTCCAAACAATCCTTGAACTCTGTCAGGCGTGGTGCTGTGACCACTGGCCTGGGGAGCCTGTTCCAGAGCCCAAAAGCCCTCTGGGGGAAGAACCTTTCCTTGATATCCAACCTAAACCTCCCCTGACACAACTTCAGGCCATTTACTTGGGTCCTGTCACTGTCACCAGAGAGAAAAGATCAGTGTCTGCCCCTCCTCTTCCCCCCATGAGGAGATTGTAGACTGCAACGAGGTTTCCCCTCAGTCTTCCTTCTTTAGGCTGAGTTGATATATTGTCTAAAAGTTTCTGCTTTTTCTTATATTAATTTAACATCAACTTATAATAGCATCAAAGACCTTCAGGTATGGCATTTCCTGGCAATAAATAAAGGGGCACCAGCTGAATGCCAGGAAGCAATTCAAAGTAACTGGGGAGCTAAAAGACATAAATTTGCTATTTACTCTTTGATGTTGGTGCTCACCACCCGAGACTGCCATGCCCAGGGACAAACAAGCCCAAAGCCCTATCAGCAATTGTTGTTTGTGTTAAAAAGCACCAAGCTCCTCAGAGCCTTTCCTGGAGTTCAGCAATGAGCAGTGTAACAACCCCGGATGGACACGGGGCAGGTTCTTTGCAATTAGAGCAGGGCAGAGAATAAAACTCTAAAAAGCTAATTGCAAATGAGAGCCTCTGTGCTATGTATCATAGAAATATATAGTCAAGGACACTAAATACTAAACCAGCAGAAATTGTAGGGGTTTTTGAAAATAGTCATCCAGGTTCATGATTCTGTAGCAAAAATTATGTTGACAAATCTTAGCCACTGTAAATCAGCCAGTTCCTGCAATATCACTGTGAGCACACGGCCACATTTGAGGTGACGTTACATTTTTACAGTGTTTTTTTAAAATTAAGAAAATCCACCTTTGACTAAAATTAACAAGTGCTAATCTCTACCCCTGCTGAATTCACCCTGTCTGGATCTGGCAGTGGTTATCCTGTTCTTGATACTCCAACTTTGTGTGAGTTTCAGGCAGGGTGTTTTGGTTCCCTGCTCTAGCCCCAGTTTAACTTCCTTTTCAATACTGCCACCTACAAGGGAAAACAAAACCTACCAAGCTGCTTTGAAAATGTTGCCTTCAGCATTGTGTTACTCTGATCACATTCATCTCTGTCCTTTTTTTCAAATTTGATTTTAAATATTTACAACATCATACATCTTCCCCTCCTGAAATTACTAACGAACTGTTACTGTCTGCAAAACCTGCTGGATGAGTGATGGACAACTTAAAAGGGAGCATCAATGTTTTATTTGTGAAATATAAGCTGAAAATAGTCTGCAGATTCTTTTTTTATTGATCTTCTACTTTATGCAAAGGTACCTTATGTACTTAAGCAAAAGAAGACTTCATTGTGTACTATCAATAATTAAAACATTGAAGTAGATTAACATGTAATAGTCACTAAGTTGAGGTAAACTATAGAGACACAAAAAATTAAACTGACAAGAATAAAGCAATTACAGCTGGAAATAATTTACACATTCTGTAAAAGAATTTAGCATTTTTACATTAAAAATGCAGAACAATGGGGGAGGCAGATTAATGAAGAAACAAGTTGCAGGGTAGTTTAGTACTATAAATGCAAAAAATAGATGTGAATAGTGCTTCTGCAGTTGTATATGAATTCTGAAAAAGACTTATGAAAAACAGAATAGTTTTCCATTTCATCACAGAGGAAGATTACAGATTCAAATTTGGCCACCTAATTTTAACATCCTTGATACTGTCATTTTGCATGGTTTCCTTTTTTTTTTTTTTTTCTGCTGTGAGCACCAACAAAAATCCTGCAGTGGCTGCTGCCTGCCCGAGGTCTTCACAGTGCTGGTACCAGTTGTAGTGGGAAGGGCGATGAAGTGATTTAAAGCAGTGAGCAGGGCCAGACAGAGCCGTGCCCAGCGCCCTCTCTGCAGGATGGCTCTCGTGGCTGCCAGAGCAGAGCAGCACAAAATACAGCTTGAGTAAGTGACAAACAGAGGGGTGCAAGGAACAGAACAGGATTCAATTAAAATGAATCAACTACTGCTCAGAGTACTGCTAGGGTGAAAAATAAGAGAAAGGTGTATAAATAGTGAGCTGAGAAGTGTTTGAATGTGAAAGAGGCCTTCCACCTCAAAGAGAGGAGCAGAGATGGTATCAAGGGAGATCTCTCTCACTACACTCTGTCCACAGCAGAGGAACCGATTCAGCTGCTGCATTAGCTCTTTTCAATCCCTTTGCTCAAAGATATATATATATATATTTATCTAAAATCCATTAAATATAGTTGGACAATATTAACATAAGTCTTCCAGTTGTTACCAATATTTTGAGATATTACAGGTCTTTTACTGTTGAATATAACCATATGCAATGTAAATGCATTGCAGTATGCATATGTGTATTCTGTATTTCTGCATCTAAAGTATAAATACATATATACAAAGCTGTCATATGCATCTTAGTGCCCCCTGATCCCTCTGTTCCCCTGCCATATTGCAGGATGCAATGGATCTGGTGAGCAACATTTGTGAAAGAGGCACTTTTTATTTTATCTTGGCCTGTGAATTATGAATGCTCAATATCTGAGCTGTTTAGATTAAGCATGCTGTTTTCCCAGTTGGATGAACATAAATCCTAGAGTTATATTTCTAGCATAAATAATATTGTAAATTTGAATTTTACCTTTCCATAGACATGTTTTAGTAGTTGCTTAAGGCTCACTGTTTACCCAAAAGTTTCTGACAATAATTTCATTTTCTAGAATATTTATAGGATGCAAATGCTGAGAAAATGGAGTCATTTAAAATATTGAAGAAATATTCATTTTCCCTAAGCTCAAAAGTTCTTTTATGTGTCCCTTTTGTGTTGATGTGTTTTTACATTCCTTCTTCAATTTTTCCCCAGAAGCTGGGGGAAAAAATTGAATCTGCTCTGTCATCTATCCTAGACAAAAGAACCTGGAGAATTTGGTACCTTACTTGTGTGCATTCAAAAAATACCATTTTTCAGACATTAAAATAGTCTGGAAGCTGCTTTTCAAAAAGGAGTAGTCAGTGTCCCAGCCCCCTCCTTCTGCCATTCCTATGCAGATTAGTGACTCATCCTTTAACACAAACTCTGTGCTTGCCTGCAGAGCTCTCATTACCTCTGACAACATTTTTGGTCCCTGAACATCTAATTTTCAACTCTAGAGTACACAGATGGGAAAAGAGAGACAGTACTTGTTGCCTTTGAATTATACAGAAACCAAATCCTATTGTTATTACCTTTTCTTGTCACATTGACGAGAGAGTGATGCTTTTTGTAATGCATCTGTGTAACACTGAGATTGTGATCCATTACTTCAAATGGCACTTTATGTTCCTAGTGTAAAAATTGATGAAAAATATTTTTCTTGAGTGTTTAAAATTATGTATCACAATGTTTCAGCTCACATCTCAGAACATTTTATTGCAATCAAAGAAGAAGATACTGGGAGATAAAAACCAAAAGCAAATAAACAACAATCCCCTTCCTTTCCTCTGTACCATTTGCATATGAAGTGATAAAAGCATCCTGCTGCACCGGGAGAATTCCGATGCTGAAATCCAATGACACCTCAGTGGAATCCTGGAGTTGGAAGGGAGGGTCTCGGGACAGTGGCTCTGCTGCATGAGCCTCCCTGCTGACCTGGACATTGCCCTGCAGCTTTGGACACGGCTGGAAGTCCTCCAGGGGATCTTATCACCCCTGTGGAACCAGTGGGTGGAGTCAGATTATGCAGGCAGAGTATTTGGAAAGTAATGCAGAGGATTAATTCCCTTAAGGACTTTTTGTAGAAGTATTATAACTTCTACTGAAGTAATAGGATGAGATATTAATTTTAAAAAAAAGGATTTCTAGCCCGGCTCAAGATATAGAGTGGCTGACACAGTCTAAGGGGGAATTTCTACACTTGTAAAGAGGAGATACACACTGGTACTTACACAAACATCCTTTCTTACAGGATTTCTCTTTTTCATCCTCTTTCTGCCCTACACAGGCACACAGAAGTGCCAATACACCAAAGTAGTAGCTACATCTTGTATCATCTTCAGAAAGTTTTAGCCGTGACTTCAGCTCTTTTGTTTCAAATTGTAGTGAAGAAAGTGATAATGTGTTTCCACCCACAGCACTGTGCTGCAAAGTGTCCTTTGCTGAGAATGTATTGTTTTGTAATTCCTGTAATCTATATTTGATATTTTGGTGCTAGTGTGTGAATTCTGTTGTACCTGTTGCTCATTAAATATGTTTTGCAAAAAGCATTTGGTTTGAGATATGGAGCTTCAAAATTTTGTTCAGTTTGATTTCTATGGATTCTAGCCTCTCCATTGGCCTGCAACAAGAGGTGAAAATTTGAATTTGAATCAAATTAAAGATGACAAATTTGTGTGCTGAATTTGCATAGGTTTATGGGTATCTTCTGCAAAGATATTATATTGTCTTTTTCTGTCCTATACAACATGTTTAGGATTTATTTTAGTAGAAGAAACCTATAGCGGCTCTGTCTCTACCTTCCCTCAACCCCTGCCCCCCACAGTTTCTGCAAGATCAGAAACTGGGACTTTTTTCCACACCAATGGGCACCAAGGAACTTTGAAAGGCCTTATTTTGCAAGGGTTGGGATAATTGAATATGATTGGAATACATTGAATATGAACACTTGTTTGAGACACAATGATTGAGCACAATGATATTCCCTATTCTCCATGTAAGAACCCCCACTCCCACCTCGGTTTGCTCTCAGAAACGCATTTTGAAATTAGTAACATCATTCCTTTCTAGGTTGGATTCCCTTGCAAAAGTAAAAACCAACAAAACCCAAAGCAAATGCTCAGAGAATCAGGGAAAACAAGGAAATCAACTCTATTAACAGCAGTCAAGCTAATACCTTAATATCCTTAGTGGCTATTTTAAATGTAAGAGAAGAAATAGATTTCTGACTCAACACCAAATGAACGAAGATTCAGCAAAATAGGCTGGGGTATATGAGAACAAGCCATACACTGCTGCCTCAGCAGTCCCTTCTGAGTAATGCATGGCTTCCTTTTTTTTTACCAGGCTTTTATATTCATTAGTAATTTTCATAAATATAACAATAATTATTTCATTCTGAGCTTCCAAGGTGTGTCACGAAGATTTTCAAATGTTTTTTTCATGGAAGCTTTGCTTTCTTTAGTGTTATTGCTTCTCTTCTCGCAGGGAGGGCGAGAGTGGCTCTTCCTTTCAGTGGGGGGAGCCTGAATCATAGGATAAAGTTTTGGATGAAGCAACAAATGAACAGCAGCTTTTCAGGTACTTAAGATATTGTTGTCATCACGGAGCAAACAGATCCCTACTGAACCTCAGTCCAGGCTTGGAGCAACACCCCTTTTCAAAACCAGGCTTGTACCTTTTTCTGAGCCACACCAGCCCTGGAAGCCAAGTCACAGGGAAGTGGCATCTGCTCCTCCTCTTGGGACCTTTTAAATGACAGGGCTAAGGATGAATACTTCATCTCTACCTGAGAGCTAATTGCATATGTTAATATACAGAACAGACTATTCTGTCCAAAGCTATCTGAGCAAATCTGACTTTTATCTACTTTATCTATTGTGTTTTCCACTGTTTTACTTTCTCTTTCAGGGGTTGCAGGAAAAACAAAATCAAAATTCAGCCAAGAATCAGACATAGCTGCAAAGAAGAGAAAAGGTTTTGCTTTCCCTAAAATGAATGTTAACACTGCACAGCACACAAAGTGAGCACGGATCATGCCCACCTGTCCCTTTCAAAATATACAGTAAATGCACAGTAGATATTATCTAAGATGGAAGGGTCAGACAGGAACTGTCATTGCCTGTGTCAATCTGTCACTTCAATAACGAAGATACTATAAATTCTTAAAGAAACATTACTGCAGAAATGGTAAATTGGCATATAGGAAAAAGCTTCTCAGCTATATCTTTTATTGAAAAAATATCTTTAACTAGATTTTAAACCCAATTGGGAATTTTAGTTACTTTGTTGAAAGCCTTGCTTTTCGAAATAACTGTTCCTGGCGTCATTACCCCAAATATCCATGAGAATTGGTCTGAGATCCTCACCACAAGTTTTCATTCCCTTTATTAGGGGAATGCAAAGGTTTTGCAGGTTTTGCAGGCCAAATTTTCCAAATACCAGGAGCCTCTTCCCAGCAACTAAAGGTACAGGCCCTTGAGGACACCAGGCTGCCACCACCAAGACCACTTAGGCATTAATCTGCCCCTGTAGGTACCTCTGTATCCCAGCCCCCGCAGAAACACCTGACGGCCCTAAAGAGCACTGGTTAACCTCACCTTGCCCAGGATTAAATCCGATTTAAACACCAGATGTCAGTGTTGTGCTTATGTTACACTTGTTTGGGGAGCTCTCTCGTTCTTTCCCCGATGAAAATTGTGCGACTAAACCAAAAGATTTTTGAATCTTTTAACTGCAATGTGTCACATAATATATTACATAATTCTGTCTTTAAAAGAGAACTGCCCCCTCTGGAGCCACTGGCACACCAATTACAGCAAGGCATTAGGGCTCTGGCATGATACGAATCAATCATATCCCACTGCCTTTAAAACACTAGATAAAGTACGATTTTTAGCTACATGATGATGGTTTCCCGCTATTTTCTCGAGGAGAAGGTAAGCAGTGGCTGCACTGTGATGGGCACTGGAGCTGTGTGTGATGTCCTGACTGACAGCTGGGCCCTCTGTGGGCTCTGCCCACAGCCCTGCAGAGCTGCTCTCCTGCTTTCAGCAGAGGTCTCTGTTGGGAAAACAATTGCTCAGTGGAACTACAGAAAGATAAGTTAAACAAAACCATGTCTGCCCACCGAGTAGATAATATCTCAGACCATGTCTATTGAAGCCACAAAACCCCCAACAGAAAGAAAATGGAAATAGTATGTCACCAGCCACATAATATCTTTTCATTTTAGAGCTTCAGAGCAATACTTAATGACTTGTCTTTTATACAAGTGCCCAAGCTTTGTGATTTGAACTTTCAAACTATTTTCTCAAATAGGGGTGTGGGGGGTGGGAACCCCATATATCCCTATTTAGCTTCTATTAAAAAGTCAATTCAGTATGAACTGAAATACAGACAGATATTGTTCAAGTTACACAACTGTAGAGATATTTTTAATCGAGTTTTTAGAAATAAAACAGACATTAGCCAACGTTGTCTACAGAAAATCTATGAGGTCTTTGTATTTTGGTGATTTGGTAACTGTACACAGGATGGCAAATGTTGGAATAACATCTCTTGTGTCATTTTCAGCTTGTTCCACAAGATGGAGTAATAAGATTTGAGCTGCCACAAACACTCGTTGATTTAGTAACTAAATTTATTTCTGTAGTGATTAGATTGGATTCAAAAATATAAACCTATATACCAGAACTCTCTTTGAACTTCCTACCGTAAGGAGGAATTATCCCCAAAGTTACAAACAGTGAGGAAGTACTGACCACAGACTGTATTTCCCATTGAGGCATTATGCAATTCAGTCAAGAGCAATAGCCAGTTTTAATCCCTGCAAAGGATGGCAACATATTTAAATCATTCTAGCCCAAGAGTGACCAACCGGTGACTCAACAAGAAAAAAGAACTAAGACCTTTGCTGCCCAATATTTGGTAAAACAAGGAAAAGAAATGGAGGAACAATAGACCTCATTATATAACACATTGTAATCATTCAGGGGCATGTGGATGAGCACTGTGTGAGCTGTGCATGAAACAAGCATGAGATAAACACCTCTAGCAGTTATCATGTCACTTGGGAAGGAAAATGAGGTGTCTTTAATGTTTGGGTTTTTTCTCCTACCCTTCAATGATTTTTCACTGAAACAGGAAGGGGCAAGAGAAGTCTCAAAACAAACAGAAATATAACAGCTCCTTCAGGGAGAGGCAGCATAGAGAATAAGGCTGTTAATATCCCATGTGATGCCAGCAGTTTTCTAAATCACATCCAATTAAAGCTTAGATCAAAGGCAGGTATTGCAGCAAGTGGAATTTACCCCTTCACTCCTCTTCCCAGCCCTCCCAATGCCTCTGCTGTGATGCACAAGTGTCTCTAGCTCAGAGCAAACACAGCCAGATTGCATCAGCTGCAGAAAGAATCTTTTCAACCTCTTTTTTTCAAAACAAACAAAAACAGCCTCCTCCCAGGCAATTTCTGCTGCCTTTCATGTCATTCATACTTGCCACGGATTATGTTGTACAGAACTCAAAGCCTAATTATGTTTCTCTCCCGTACACACAAACATCATCCTGGGAGCAAGCAAGTAGACCTATCTTGAGAATTTTTGGTAGGAATGAAAGTAACCATTTATTAACCTTAGCTCTTCAAATGCAGAAGAAAGCTGAAAAATATTTACTTTTCCTCTTATATTGGATGAAATAAAGCTGTGGAGACAGCTAAGATTTTTAGGACTTGTCTTCTCTACTAAGTGTCTACCTACTTTGACCCATCATGATTCCTACTTAATGATGGATTATTTTTTTTGGAGGTGAACACAGTTTGCCTACTCAGGCATATCACCTGTGTTGCAAGTTGTTACCTAAGGGATACTTATATGTCTGTCTTTCACAGAAGTCTGCCTGTCAGGAAAGTGAATTGTATAATCACCTGTTATCAACTGGCCGTATTTTGGTTGCCATAGTTTGGGCACAAAGTAAGACCTTTACGTACTAAGTTACAAAAAGCACCATCAAACAGCCCACAAATAGAACTGACCTCAATAGAAAGCCAGTGGCTATTTTTGTAGATGTTGCATGGGAACAGTATTATGAAAGGGCTTTGAAGAGTTATAAAATCAGTAGATTTAACAGAGAAAAGGTAATTTCAGAGTGATACAGATATTGCTCAAGCATAATACAGTGACAATCTTCAGGTTATCATTAGAAGAAGCAATTGATTGCATGAATGAGGCACAGAAACTGTGTCAATTAGTCTATGGAAAATAATTAAAGATGTACACAAGGACTTTTGAAAGAAGGAGCATCTCAGGTGGAGCTTGGAAAGCTTGCTAGCAGTCTAAGTGCCCAAATCTCTATAATTGGTCTCTGGAGAGTTTTAAATTCCTGGGTTATGTCACAAATTACGCATTATTCCTTCTCTTTAGGAGCATCTGTGAAATCCTAACAGGTGAACAGGTTGGCAAATTTAGACTGCATCTTCTCCCTGTCTCATGGACTATTTTTATGCTGCTGTGAATTTTCCACATGCTTTGTGAATAAAAGTAATTGTAATTAAGATGGATTAGCCACTTCCTTGGCAGCAGGTAGTCTAAGAAGCAAACGTAACAGTCTCTCAACCTAAACTTCATTTGGCTCTTGCTCCTCAGAGAATGCCTAAGGCTTGGAGTGTGCAACTGGAGGCCAGGGATGGGCTAGTGCCAAGGCTGGATGGCACTAGCCTAGGGGTTTTTTTATGATGATGATTCACAACCCTGCCATACCTCAATATTCTCCTCAGCTTTGATTAGTAAATAAAAGCACCACAAATGTTATTGCTAAGTCACAGAAAAATGATCTTCTGCAAACATGTACTACACCTGTGGATAATAATTGTGTCCAATAATTTAACAATAATCTCTTGCTCTGCCATCACAGACTTGTCTGGGGGCACGTTGGGATGCCCGTGTTTACCTGTGATAAGGGTGGAGCAGGGGAGGGGAGCAGAGTGGAGGGAGCTCAGCTCAGCTCAGCCCTTGCTGTGCCACCAGGCCTGAGCTCTGCAGGGACACCTGCACTCCCTGCACCCCTCAAGACACGTCCTAGAGCTTCACAACGGCACAGTGGGATGGATGGGGCTGAAAGGCAGAAAGAAACTACACCCCAGATCATCTGAGGATGGAACTGGTGAGGAGGTGGTGATACCCATGCCCTGCAGGGTTTAGTGGTATCCAGGCTCGGCACTGGAGAAGGGGCTGTAACCACTTGCCAGCTGTCAGAACTCCTTCATTGCACTGTTCTGAGCTCTGCCCAGGATCTTGGGGTAAGTGAAGTCATCATCTGCCAAGAACCTCCTTCCCAACGTTAGAAACCCTTTCAGTGAAAAATCAGCTCCAAGTTTTCCTTTAGAGGAAGGCTGAGTGAGAAATTGTTACATAAACTCTCAAGAGACTTCCAAACTTCAGCTACTGCAAATCACCCAGAACTTGGCTCAGCTCGATTTGTACTCAGGAAGAAACCACACACACACTCAACCAAGAAAGTTTCTGCAGTTTTTGGAGGTATACTCCGCTAGCTCTTCCCTTCACTCTTCCAGCCAAACCCCAGACAAGACTCTGTATTTCTTCTAGAACTTCCCTCAGGATCAGAGCACCAGGCAATGTGGAGAGCGTGCTCCCACACAGCAGCTCCTGCCAAGGCTGTCCTCTGCCTGTGGGCGCGGCGTGGGTTGGGCTCTGCAGCCCCGGGTCCCACTCGTGCTGCTGCCAGCCCGTCTCCGTGAGAGCCCCACACTCCCTGGCTGCACCAGAATAACTCTAATGGCTCATTTAAATAATCACCTGATGGGCTGGAACTCTGAGGCTGACTCAGAGAGTTTCTGCTAGAGAATTTTTAACTCTGGAAAATGCTCCCTGGTGATCTGATAGACTCCCTAGTTCATTGACTTTCAGGGCGATGTCCAAGGCTTATATGTTTATTGATGCCTTTGCTTGGAGATGTTGGTGATGATTTATATACCTTTATTGAGGACATGTTGAAGAAGTTCACTCAGTTGAAACTAGTCAATATGTTCTTATTTTGTTGTTATCTTTGTATACATGCCAAGAATCCTAGTGATGAGTGCACTTTATAAATTGTAAAATAAATAAATTTATGCTAAACCATGTAGTTATTTATGGCTCAGAGTGCTAACTTAGCTGAGACAGCAAACCGATGTTATTGGAACCTAATTCATTCTCAGACTTCCAGGAGCGAGTAATGAGTCAATTATTCCAGTGTGACATGAAAACCTTATTTATGGGCTCATTGATTAAGAATATGTATGTGTTATTTACTTACAATATTGACTCATTTAAAAGAAAGAAAAATTTCTTTGTAATCCATTAAACCTTGTTTTCTCTTTGGAATAACATTTCCCAAGCCTAGCATTAAAAACAAATCAGGAATTGAAAAGAATCAGATTTGGAAGAGTCTCTGGTTCACTCAAGTAGAGTGAAAGGTATTTATTCCCAATCCTAGTAGCAGCACTGGCTATGCACTTGTGCCAGGGTTTAGGAACCTCCCTGTTCCCTGGGATGAGCCACATGCTTGCATCTCTCAGTGCACCAGGGTTTCATGTGGAGAAGCAATCACTACTAAAATTCACTAACCAGAATTTACTTACCCGCTGCTAAAATCCTGAATAATATACAGAGCAGGAGATAAGAATGAAGAAAATTCTTGTGACTTTCAGGGAAGGGCATCGTTCCAATTCCTGCAAAAGCGTTCCAAATGCTAGATAGATAACAGCTCAAAAACATGGATGCAATATATGGCAGGCCCAGAATCCCTCTTGCAGGAGCTGCTCTTTCACCCTAAGCCTAAGGCAGGACGCTTTGTGCAGGCTGCCCTAAAACCCCTGGTGCAACAGCCATGAAACCACAGCAATGATGGGCATCACTTCCAACACTGAGCAGGCTCCAGGTGAGGAGCCATTCCGAGAGGAATCCTTTCCCTAAAACCAGGCTGGGGTTAAAGTGAACCTTGACTGTTTAAGGAGGTTCCCCCTCTTTCCTATTATTCTATGTACCTTTCCAAACGTGGTTTAAAACAAACAAAGTGGATTTTCCCCAATCATTGACTAGCATTTGCATGTTATGTAGCTCTCAATCAGGGCTCTCACTGCACCAATCACTGTTACACAAAAGTGACTTTAGGATGTTCTCCTAATGATTTAATGTGTTCCTCTCCTTCAGTTCCAACTGGAAATGTAGAAACAACAACATACTCGTAATACAAGTTTCAACTTCAGTGAGCCTCTTGACAGAGGGTAATTTAAATGCTAGCAATTTAACCTAGTTCACCAACATGAAACCGCAACCCAGATGGAGGTGTTAGAATAAAAAGCTGCACCCATAGATTCTTCTGATATATTAGACACTATAAAACCATTTTTGCTGTCATGAGTTCCAGCTCTTACTGTTAGTTTTCCGAAAGTTGTAGCTTTCCCCCCTCTTTTCTACTATTTTTAACAATTCCTCAGAGGTGGCAGTAAAGGACTTTTGTATAAAATAAGTTTGAATGCCAACTGGTGCACGGTGACAATGACATACCTCCTTCAGTTCTTATGATTCAGGCACAGTACAAGAAGGTAAATAGTCTCAAGACTATTATCTATGACTGAAAATGTGCATGTCTCATTTGTCATCAGTCAAGACTAGAGCCATGGTTTTGTCAAGCTATTTTTCCACACCTTACATATTCTTTACAATTATGTGTTAAAACTAATGAAGCTTAACATATAAGAACAGGAAAACTTGAGGAGTGCATTTGGATGTTTCTATATTCCAGTGAAAGGTGCTTATTTAAATGAGATGCAAAACAGAAAGAGAAGACAGTTTAGAAGAAAGACTATTTTTAGAGGTGTTTTGCATAATCTATGAATAAACCTATTCATTTTTATCCACTTAAAACAAAGGAAGCACAATCTCTTATATGCCAGGCCTAGTTAACCTTCAACAATGATACAAGTAGATAGACTACAATATTAGAGAGACTTTACTGGCACCCTTGGTAAAGCTTATTCCTTTCTAGCTTTCCAGATTGGCTGTTAAAAGAGCCAGATCTTGAAAACCTGAACTTCCCAGCAACAATGTGATCAAAAAATCCTCAAATCAGCTCTAATTCTGAAGTCAGAGCTCAGTGTGCTCCATCCCAACATCAGCACCCTCCTGTCAGTTCCAAGTTAAACTGAAGTGCTCTGATAACACCTGCAGAACTGCACAAAGAGAGAAATGCTTTTAACAGGCAGGCAGGTGCAGTCATTTAGGTCTTCAGAAAGCAAAGTTAAATAATTCTAGTAATCAAAAGCCAGTATATGTCCCAGAACACCAGTAGCTCTGCTCACAGAGATTCCTTCCCAAGTCTATTCACTGCAGAGCATCTCATCACCTCTTGCATAGGGTGCAAAAGCAAATATCAGCTCTCCAGGGAGGTCAAGCAGCAAAAGCTTGTATGGTCAGTCTACACAAGAGCAGATTTCAGCCATGACATCATTTGCAAGTTCTGATAGCCATGGACAGACAAGGACAAAACTTTATCTTCAGTTGATTCCCTCACTTGACATCATCTTTAAACAAACCTGGGTTTAGACTTTCACGTCTGCCAAGCACGAAGTAACACACTCAAAACCACTTCTCAACAGCATTGGTATTGGGACAATACTGCTGCCATCTCACCCATATTGACCTCCCTACGTACACTAATGATAAAAGGAAAGCTTTCCAATCATGCAAGTTGTTCTTCATGTTGCAGAAACACCCCCAGAGCCCCAGCAAGAGCGAAGAGGACAGCAGTGCCCAGTCAGCTCTGCTGCCCTCCCTTGTGTCCTGCACATCCAGCATGAGTATGTCAGAAACTGCCTGCCTGGAACACCATGCCTGCTTGTCCGTCAGCCTCCTGATCCTCAGAAAATGGTTTTCAGCTTTACCAGACTCACTTCTTCCCTCAATATGCTGGTTTAACAGTGAGCAGGAACAATCCTGCTCAAGTCTTCTTGAAATTTACTGTTGCTAACACTCTGCCACAAAAATGCCCACAGTGTCTTAAAGCTAGAAGGAATTCTATATCTTGATAAGAAACATCTATTTAATTAACAAGCACCACTGATTAGACTAAAATACCTTTAGAAACATTTATTTATATGTGATATATTTTAAATCAAACTTAATTCTCAGTCCCCATATGGGTCACTCACTTAAGAGCTGGACTGGATGACCCTTGTGGGTCCCTTTCAACCAGAATGTTCTGTGATTCTGTGATTTGTGTTCAGTCATTTCAACAGAAAGACAGATGCATGCAAAGCCAATAAAGAACTTTTAAACTTTCCCTTTTGTACTAAAAAATATTTTTTTTCAGAAAAATGTTAAACATTTTGGTCCCTTCTGGAATAGGTTTAATGCATAAATAACTCTTTGGGTGCAAGGATTTTTAAACTACTATTTTAGTATTCATTCATGCACAGCTCTGTGGTATGTAAATGAAGTAATTTTCTCATGTGGACTTTCTGCTCCCATTTCCTACTTCTCATTTGTACAATGACTAAGTTCCAGTCCCTTCTGTGTCCTCATCACTATCAGAGATGTACCTCCACTTCCATTCTCCAGTTCAAAGGGGACAGGCACACTGCACCCAAATTAAGTCAATAGCTCTTTTCCAATCTCTTCTTGAACAGAATTCCTTCCTTCCTTCCCTGCAGACTCTTCCTGAGGCACAGTTCTCATATCTAACTTGCTTTCCATATTTCCTAACATTTTGCCATTTTATTATTTTGCTCTCTTTCCAAAGATTTATATGTTCGACTTTATTAAATATCATTAATCATGCCCAATAGGATTTTCTTGTAATACAGCTAAAAATCAAATCTTATGCTCATTACATAAAAAATAAATTAAGAAACTTCACAAAAAATGGGGTTGAGTACCAAGTCTAGAACGTTACCAAAAGAAGGAGAATTTTGTGTAGGTTTGGGTCTTCTGCAAAGCATTTTTCATTGCGTTAGCTGGCACTACAGTCACTTCTCTCTGAATAATGGATTGTAGCAAGCATACTTGAAAACCCAGGATAGGAGTTACTTAAATATTGTGTTCTAAATATAGAAATCAAGTGGAATCGTTTGAAAGAGAAACATAATTTTAACAAGAAAATAAGTATATTAAGGTTGACAGAGTAAAGCAGGTCTGCTTTTTGTCATCTAATATTCCCATGATTGCTGAGGTACCTGCAATACAGCAGAATTTGATGACTAATGGAGCAGTGGGTGTTTTTCAGCTTTCCACAGCTTGTGCTGATGTAGTTCTGGTTGTCACTGGAATTATCCTTCCTGAGCTTATGACTGTGGTCAGACTGTAACTGTTAAGGGACATGAGACACTTATGTGGTCTCTGATTTGGTGCAAATCAGTTTAACAAAAGCTTGATTCGCAGGTCTATCTTTGTTCTATCCTTTCTTGCTGTTTGCTTTTCTGGTGTTACAGTGAGATAGTGCAATGGTGAGTCTGGCCCTGAATATTTAACCAGCAAAAACTGTTGAGCAGTAAGTAAAAAGCATTGTTGAAGCGAGGCATATCTGGAAATGGAAAGCATCTTATCCCCAATGTACTTTGAGAAGATCACATATTTAATCAGCATTGCCTTGGAAAGTGTGTTACTTTTAATCAGCATCCTTTGGTTTCATTTGTATGACAGACAGATTTCTTTGCATGATCAAATCTTACAGATTTCAAAAAAAATTAATAAATTAGAAACCCTAATATGCTTCTACAATCTAAAGGCCAAATGAATACCCAAATATATGAAAGTGCCAAATCTCCTAGGGGTGCCACAGTAAATCTGGGTTTATGTTTGAAGAGGAAACAGATTGCATCTCTCTTATCAGTTCTTATGTTTGCTGCTGGTTTCTTGCAGCTGTAGTAATGCAGCAAATATGGCCACTGCTACTCTGTTGAATGAGGATCTTTATAAATTCCAGTTGTCAACATGAAATCAATTCTGCTGTGGGCAAAAGAGTGCTTCATCATTCCAATATTTGCACTCAGCTAAACCATATCCACAGGCTGTATGTGTCTTCATTTATTTATTTATTTGGAGCTGGGACTACAACACATTTTCAGCCCAACACTACGGATCTGTGCCAAAATTTTATAAAGGCTGTGCAGTGAATTTTTCTAAGTAAATGGGTCCTTCGATTTCAATGAGAGAACAAAGCCTCGAACTGGTGCACTGTGGATTCAATCTGAGCCGTGCTTTCTAGTCAAAGAACAAATGATATATCATTAATTAAAGACGAAAAATGGGAAGAGTAATGATGATTACGTATCTTGACGTTCCATAATGATTTTTTCTGTGTCTTACACCTATGGTAAATAAGCCAAGCACTCAGTAGCAATAGAGGGAAAAAAAAAAAGCCTTCAGTTTGCAATTTCTTTTTCTATAGTCTTTCTTCTTCCAGTGAAAGTGTCTATAAAATTTTTAAAGGAAAGTAGGTTGCTAAAATGTACTTAATTTGCCATGATAGATTGAGTCCATGCTTCAGTGACTGTAATTGAATCTGTGACCTATTTCTTTAGTAAAGTAGAAATAGTCTCTTGGGTTTTTGTCACTACCATCTTTTAATGAAATTCAAAAAGACTGTCAAAACGTCTACACTTTTTCCAGTAGTTGTTAATGTTATTACTTTACAATTTGTTACTTTTTAATTAATCTTAATAAATGTGTACACAGTCTACCTGGCAGTTGGAAATGGTAGACATCAATTCATCACTGTCACACTGTAAAGCAAAATTAACAGGACAGAAAGGGCTTTAAAAGCAATAGAATATCTAGACACATATTGGTTCTACTTACACATACTTTATATCTCTAATTTACAGGGTCTGTGCATTGCAGCAGTCCCACAGCTGAAGTTAAAGGGTCTGTCAGCATTTTAATCATAACCCCAGACTATTTCCAAGACATTGCAACTCAGAACTGAATTCAGCAGGGGGATTCCCTGGCCAGAAACACTCCACTCTGCCACCTATTTCCTTCACCAAAAGAAGACACGCTCAGTACATTTTAGATATTCAGATTGTCACACCACGGGGACCTGGGATGTGACCCAAGGCTCGGGTGATGTCCTGACTCCACACTCAGATGAGATAAACGCCACTTTTCCCACTCAGTGTTTCCAATGGGAAAGTAACAGGCAAGTGGGGCAGAAAGGGGGAGCTTTTCTCTTTTCTCCCAGCCCTGACAGATGGGGAAGCAGAGAAAACATTCCTGCCCTGCAGTCCAGACATGGCCCCAGTGTGTCAATACGAGCTCTTTAGCTTGATTATTTCTGATACGTCGGTGTCAAGGAAAAGTCGCTCTGTCAGTTCTTCCTTCATCAAGGACTGTGGAACCAGCAGTTCGTATTGATATGGAGCTGGGAATGATCTTAAAGACAATCAGGTGCAATGTTCTTCTTGTGTTGTGTTTAAGCCTGTAACTGCTGATTTATGCTCAATATTGCAGCTGCCCAGGGGCAGCCTGAGGCTGCCGTCCACAACACAGGGGATCTTCAGCAGAGCAGCACAGGGCAGCTCCTGGGGCTGGGGCAGCCTCCTCATTGTGTGGTACAGAAAAGATGTTATTCATGTAAGACTGAGACCTATGAGAAGTTTATACCTCACCTTTACCTATGCTTAAGCTGACTTTCACTTATTTCTCAAATAACTGAAAAGCTTTGTTTCCATGAAGCTGGACTTTTTAGTGAAAATTAAACCAATAGTCAAACCAAGTTCAAAGTTCCATAAAAGAGATGGCTTCTATTTAAAAAGTGAGGTGACTTTTGGATTTAAAAGTATTATATATACATATACACACACACACTACCACATCACTAGGGTACATTTTCTCAGAGGAGGTATCATTGACAAGGATATCCAGCATATGGAGTCACTAACATGATGGACTATAATGGCTTGAAAGCAGTCATTATGTTCTATTAGGATATACAAACAAAACAGATTCCCTCAGCAGACCTTGGTATGCTTCAAAGCTATTACACTCCAGAAGAACTAAATCTGCATTTTAATTACTGTCAAGTTGCTTGAGTTTTACCCAATCTACTAGATATTATCCTCCTAAACATAATAAGAATTTAAATAAAGAAAAGTCATAAAAAATTAAATACCAAAAAGTGTAGCTGCCAATTTGAGGTTAGAGATATTAACTAAAGATATCAGAGACAAATGTTCAAAGGGTTACAACCTAGAATCTCTTTCTATGAGCAGTTTTCTTTCCACAGATAACAACAGGCAAAAAGACAGGCTTTGGTGCCACATTAATTGGTAGTTAGGTGCACTGAAAATTTAGAAATTTTCTTTCTTATTTGCAGTCACCATCAGGCCTGCAATTTTTTAAGTCCATCAAACTTCCTTCTTCTTTAGAAAATGAAGTTGCAGAGGGAAACAGTGACTGCCCTGCTGATACCAAGTGCTGCTGCAGTGGCTGAGACAACCAAGAGCATTCACCTGATGTTTGACTCCAGCTGGAGCCACCTGCTGCTGCTGACATAAACCCGCCTCATCAGCTCCCACCTCTGCCATTCCTGAGATCTTGAGCAGGTGTCTTGCAGAAACATATCCAGCAACCTCTAATCCAAGCACCAATGATCCACTGGTGAGCATGTTCATAGGAAAGTTTTCTATTAAGTCCAGAAATGGCAAAAAGAATGATGAATTAGGGGGTGAATAGACAGGGTCCCATGGAGTCCACAGGATATTTAGAGTACCTCAGAAAAGCCTCTTCCAGACTTACTGGTTCTTCCCCCCATGTCCTTCAGTTTTATAAGATGACAGATCCATGCCCTGAGTCAGAAAAGCACTTAAGCTAGAGAAATGTATCTCTTGGATGGTGGAAAAACCCCAGATTCATTTAATATACTCTCACTTGGAGGAAAAGTGCACAAAATGACTAGTTGAAAAAAAAAAATCCTTTCAGTGGCTCTGGAGGGTTTAAACACTTCAGGCTAGATTGGCATACAAGTTTTGAAAAGAATAACAGCTCATTATATGATGAAAAGATTTTATTAAGAAGTAGAATGGACATCAAAGTTATTAATTTCAAAGAAACAAGACTATATTTGTTAGGACACTTTAGGAAACTTTTTTTTTTAAGCTACCGTTGCAGGAATAATTATCTTACTAATGCCCTTTTCCAAAACCTAAGTTGGTAAATTCATATCCAAAGTCATATTCAGAAGGGCTGGACATTTTGGAACTCAAAGATTCCAGCCCTACAGGACACTGAGGGGAGGCTGAGGTTCCCTGCATTGAGTCTGCATTTAAAGATGGATCACATGCCTGGTTTCTGTCCAAAAAAGAAAGAAATGCTGCTTTACACCAGATTTTAGTATTCAAAACATTTTTCAAAGTAAATAAACACAAGAAACTTTGGATGAAAAAGGGAAATGCAAGAAAACATAAAACTTTGTCAACACAGTTTGTATATGTCCCCCATGTACCTCTGAAGAACAGTGTATTAGCTATCAATCAATACATTAAACCAATGAAGACAGATTTTTACCATCTTCACATTTTTGAAGGAATATTTAAGTCACAATCTTCCTGGCATACTATAATCTAACAGAAATGAATCAACTATATCAAAAATAAACCTAAAAGAGAAGAATGAAATCAGACTAAAAATGGTGTCTGTAGAAGTCCTGAGCTTACAAGGAAGATTGACAATATTATTAAATTTCAGCTTTATCTTAGTAATTTTATCTAGATTGCAGACTCACAAGGCTTTCAACATATGTAAATTAAATCTCCTGAAGGGAAACTGATACATGCACATATATAAATGTGAATGATTTAGAAAACAAATAAAATAGTAGCAAGAATCAAAACTGCCAAATTCTCCATCACACCTAGAATCATTCTATAACTGTCTAGAAGATATGCAAAGGGAGAAGCACAAAAAAGACCCCACCATGAAGGGGGAGGGGGTTACATTTCTTGAATTAGGAAAATACAAATGCATATAATTATGGATCTAAACATCTTTTGCCAGCCTTCGAAAGTGTAGCAAGGTAATTCAAGCAAAGGAAGTGAGTAAGTAATAGAATTGTCTACAGAACACAAACACCATAGCTACAATTTCCAGGCACAGGGGACAAAATGGAGAAATGAGTTCTTAAAAATCACAATGGTGAATTAGAGCTCTGCACAGACATAAATGTTTTTATATTAAATGAATTAGTGATCAGTTCTGGATACAATCCTGCTACACAGAGCTCTAAAGCACATCCATAGCTTTTCTGGAGGATCCCCATGTGTGTTGTCCTATTGTGCCACTGACCTCAGTGAGGGTGAAAACCGGTCAAGATCTCAAAGAACCCACTTGGTATTTGTAGTGAAGAGTGGAGGTTTGGCACTCTTGTTTGTTTTAAACAAATAAGAATGATTTATTTCATATGCATTTAGAGCACATGAAACCTGTGCTTTGAGCTGGAAACAGCAGCTCGCATGATTTGGAGGAAGAGAGATAGTCATGATTGCTTGGATAACTCCCAAAATTAAACCCTCTGGGACTGAATCTTCTGAAAATGCAAACAAGTAAAGAATGAAGGTGATAGAGGAATCATTCCGTGTTACATAGTGGTGTTCAAACCTCTCATGTATAGAGAGCCAGAGAATGCATTTAGCATCTAAAAAACCTCCCAGTTAAACTTCTTCTCCTTCTTTTAGAGACTTTGAAAGTCAAACCAGGTTCCATACTGCAAGAATCTCAGTGGAAGGGTGAAATATTTTCATGTCTTGCGATGGAGAGAAAACAGTTGGCAGCTGGTCAAAAGTTTAGGAGAAGCTGCACAAAGCACAACAAGATGAATAGAAAAGACGCCTTGAAGCAGTGAAATGGAACAACAGGAGTTGGGAAAGGTCATTCACAACAGTAAAACTACTGAACATTTTAATCACAGCCCGGTTCTCTTCTGCTCTCAGCCTTATTTCACTGTCATTTGTACCAGTGCAAAACGGGTGCAAGACGTGATTCAAACACTATTTCACACCCACTTTTGCTGCTATTAACTACCACTGCAAGGTGTGAGGCAGAAGCTTATCCAGCTCCAGTTCTGCAGCACTCACAAACCCTTGGGTCAGTGGGAATGCAGCTTCACAAAAATATACTCAATTAAACTGTACTTTACACAGAACTTGACATTTGAAAAGAAATAGAAAAAAAAGGATCTTTCATGCATAATAAATATTATTCCTGAAACAGAGCACATATTTTTACTCTAAAAGTCCCCCAAATGCCACTGCTAACATCCTGAAATAGGTAAGTAGAGACAAAATACAACCCTCATAAAATCCCTATTTGAAACAGAGATTTAGGGATGATATGAAAGTCACAGGAAGAAAAATTCAAGAAGTGGTTGACTGATTTTTCTAGACATTCCAAAATGTGGAATGTCTAGAAAAAAATTAAGACACTTTTTCTAGTGTCATTAAGAGTTTTTGTCGTGATCTGGAGAAAACCAAAGTGGATTCCAGGGGCAAAAAAAACCTCAGAGAAATCAGTGAGGAGATTTTGTATACACAGATGCTGCATCTGCTGCAGCAAGACTTTTTAGGTCTTAGAGAGGCATCTAACATTGCATTTCAATGGAAATAAAGATGTTAATGGTGTTCAACGTGTAAGCCGAACAGAGAATGTAGTAATAGGACAAGGGGTAATGGCTTTAAATTGAAAAAGGGTAGATTTAGATTAGATAGAAGGGAGACATTCTTCCCTGTGAGGGTGGGGAGGCCCTGGCACAGGGTGCCCACAGAAGCTGTGGCTGCCCCGTCCCTGGGAGTGTCCAAGGCCAGGTTGGACGGGGCTTGGAGCAACCTGGGATAGTGGAAGGTGTCCCTGCCCATGGCATGGAGTTGGAATGAGATGTTTTTTAAAGTCCCTTCCAACCCAAATCATTCTATGATTCTATGATTACAGTGCAATAAGTGAAGCCATACTTTCATTTTACATTTAATTTAAAAATAAGTACCACTATTGAGAAAATCCATCAACAAAGTGTTCCTGTATTCTCTTAGAGTATGAAATAATGGCTAAAATCTATTAATTTTAAGGCCACTTAAACTTTTTCTGCTTTCATTTCCATTTATGACTGCAACTAAACCAAAGTGGCTTAGTTTAAGTCTAGCTCAAGAGCTCCCCAAGTCCAGATTAATAGAAATAAAGAGAGAGTAGGGCTCCAGTGTGAGGTGCCTGGTTAGCATTGGTCTCTTTTCCCAGGAAACAAGTGACAGGATGAGAGGAAGTGGCCTCAAGTTGCTCCAAACCAGGTTTAGATTAGATATTAGGAAAAATTTCTTTACTGAAAGTGTGGTCAGGCATTGGAATAGGCTGCCCAGGGAAGTGCTGGAATCACTGTCCCTGGAAGTGTTCAAAGGTGTAGCAAGGACCTCAGAGGTCTTTCACAACCTCAGTGATTCTGTGATGCTTGCTTTCTTTCCTGCATCATTATGGATACCATGACAATTATTCCCAGCACAAACACTATTTTGGTGTACTTGCATTACCTTCTCTTTCTTTCAACAAAACCGGAATACATTTAATGTCAGATATCACACTAACAGTAAGGAATACACATCCCTGAAGAGCTGGGAAATGTGCTGCATTATTTCCTCCTTTTATGCCCACTAAATAAGTGATAGTCCCAAAAGCTTACTCAACACTTTATTCTGCCTTTTAAGTTTGTTGCTTTTATTACCTGACAATGTGTATCTGCTGCACATTGAAAAGCTACTTCCATCTCTCTGGTATGGATTTTACAAGGCTTGGTTTCTTCAGCATTTCCAGCAAGTCTAACAATACCAATAAATTAAATCTAGTAAATAATTCCCATTTGAGAGAGAACTCTGCAAATTTCCCTGAGTCCCCCTGCATGGGACAGACCTGCACAGGAAAGAAAAAGTGGACTTCACTCCCATCATTAAATTGTGTGAAGCAACAGCTCTGAACAAAGCAGCATTATTTATCTGCACTCTATGAGTACGGGCAGACAAAAATGTATAAAGAGCCTGGGAGTACTCAAAGCCTTGAGTGCTGTCTCAAATACTTGAGTCTTTCCTTTCCTGTCCAATCTGTTCTGCTGTTTTTTAGCAGAGGGCAGGTTCCTGACTCACATCGATAGAGGAAATTTCCATAGCAAATGAGTAACTTAAGCTCAGACACCTGGATATGACTCCATGTTTAATGGTGCTTGGCTGCGTTTTGCTGGGTTAAACAGGGCCCCAAGAAAGAAGTCAGGTTTCAAAAAGTGGCAGAATTTGGCTGTTAACCATATTCTTTCTTCAGAATTTGGTTTTGTAAATGCTCCTCTGAATTCCTGAAATGGTATGTGATGCTCCTGAGCACTAAAAAATTGGAAACAAATTTTCCTTGCTCCTCTACCTCATTTCCTTCATTCTTGTAAGAGCTGGACTTACCTATTTTGTTTTGAAATATTCACTATCTGCTTTTTCTTTTCTGGGTTCAACAGTGCTGACTCTGGTGTATTCTAGGGGGCTTTCCTCATGCAAGCATTTTCCCTCCTATCTCCAGCTGTTTTGCTACTAAACAAACTGATTTTAAAAGTCCCCAAAATACCAAAACAGCATATATGATCTGATTATGTTAGGATTGTCAAAAACTAAGTTTCTTTTTAGAAGGCAGCTTGCATCATCCTTTAATGTATTTATGGCAGATATATAATAGTCTTAAAGACACTTTCATGATTTAATATTTTATCTTATCAAATTCTTATACATATGCACAAGCTATTAAGAATAATAAGTACCTTTCTCAGCTAATGTAAGAAAAACAGCCTTTTGTGCAGTCACAGCTTTTATGTAATTTTCATAAAAGAATATTCAAGTTTCTTAGTATATATTGCAATATCTGTAATTTCCATAAAAGCATATTCAAGTTTCTGAGTATATATTGCAATATCTGTTTTACTCATTACACTGGAACATGTTCATGGTTCTACACATAAATATTTTATTTTTCCTTCTTCTTCTCCTTTAAAATATAATTCTAGGTGTCAGGCTTTTCATTGTGCTGTATGTAGAGGTTTTAAAAAAACCACAAACCTTATTTCTCCAAACTCAACACCATTAACCACTCCCTTGCTAAAAAAAAAAACCCAACCAAAAACAAACCATCCTAAAAAACACCACAACGAACTAACAACATTTGTACATTTAACCTAAAACAGCAAACGCTATAAAAAGCAAGCCCACCTCATCACCCTCTTGTGCAAAGCTTAAGTGGTAACTAAAGCTGAAATTGAGAGAAATCCCTGTTGTTTCCCTGTAGAGAAGGAAGAAATCAGGCGGTTTTTACCCCTGGAATGACATCACAGTTTTCTCTAGTGGTGACAGCCCCTAAGTGCATTGTGCTCGTGGGCTCAGTAATCAGGTCACGAGCATCTGTGAGCACGCATCAAGTTTGTGCAAACAACTGTGTTTGGAGGTCAAGCTAGCTGATGTGTGCACACACATGACTAATGAACTATTTGGCACTGTCCATCCATGAATTCCCTGCTCACACATCAAAAGAAAATATTCACAAAATACAGGCGTACACCTGCGTGATATCTAATGTTTGGTGGCCAGGTTTTGCTTCCTCACAAAGCAACATTTTGTGGTTATTATTTGTGTCTTCAGTAATATTACTCTGGATTCATATTGAGAATGGAATTTGTTTCTTGTCTTAAAAAGTGGATATAAGCCTTGAGAACGAAGCTTAACGGTACTTCTTTTATAAAACTAATCTAGCAGCCTCTCAGAATGAAAAGGAAAAAACTAAATATTTTCTCTACAGAAAGTATATTTGACCTAAATAGAAAGGTTAGTCCCTCAAGTGCTCCTTAGTTCAGAGATTTTTCTTTTTTTTTTTTTTTTTGCAACACTACACAAATAGTCATGTAGGTCACCAAATTACATCAAGTGTCTGCATTAAGTAGTAGTTAGCCCTGATACAGATAACTGTGGACATTCAAAAACTGTTAAGCCATCGTTTTGAGAAGATTGGATTACAGTGACCTGAACTCTTCCCTTAAAACCAGACAAGGTACTTTATAAGAAACAGACCCTACATTTAATCTTAGTGAAATGCAATAATTAGGTTTGCAATTCTCATGGAAATATTGACGGAAGCTATGCAAATTAATTAGCAAAACAAGTAGTTAGTGCGAAAAGACCAATAGCCTCAATAAATAGCCTTCTCCTACACTCTGGTGAGTTGAAATAGTTTTTGCAATCAATACTGGAGTAGGTGTAGATCCATCAAATGAACTGCAGCCTGCAGGATCCATGTGGCAGAACATGGATGCAGGATCAGAGCAACCCACACCGCGTGTCTGAGCTGGTCCTGCTCACCACCCCCAGCACAGCCACATGCTGCAGGTTGTTTCCTTCCCACCAGACACAGAGGAAATATCTACAACCCTGATTAAGGAAAGCTTTAACTAAAAACTTGCTATCCAGGCCTAAACCTATGGATTCCATAAATGATTCTGTTAACCTTGGAATAGCTCTGTGGTTTTTTTAATCAGAAAATGACTTTATGTATGTCCATATCTGGACTATGTGGGACAATGTTATAGGCAAGAAACTTGAGTGTCATTCATTTGCACAATCACATTCACCCTTTGCTGCAGCATGTTTCTTTTATTAATATTTTGTGTGGTGTTTTCTCACATTTTTTAATACAATGTCATTTTTCCCCAGTAAAATAAAGACTAATATTAAATTCATTTTCAGCAAACACTATCATATGAAATAAAAAAAGGTAATGGCTATAGTAGAAATAACATTAAAAAGTACATAATAGGAGGTTCTCAAAAAGTCTGAGGTTTGGGTTTAGATTTTTTCCCCAGAGATGAGCTATTTCACGTTTTGCAGTTACTTGGCGCTATTAGCATAACGTCTTGAGCTACAGCTTTTAGTCAGTGCTATATGTCAGGTTTGGCTCAGACAGCAAATAAATAAGAAAGATCTCTTTTGATACACAAAGACCATATCTGAACCTGGTGAAACTCAGAAGATGTGCAAAATCCCCAAATTTCTAATAGGATTCCAGATTAGACTTGTGAAAATGCATTTTCACTTCATCCTCTGTCTTCTTGTTCAGGAGAGAAGAAAGTCTCTTGAACACAGCATGAAGAAAATGGATGCAAATGAATCTGCAGAATGTCCAGAGCTGTTCAACTCCAAGCTCCTACACACAGAGCCTGGAATTTGCTTGCTTTTCAAACTTACATGGAGAATTAAAACTGCTTTCTTGGCTTAATCCTGTCATTTTGGCAACTCACCAACAGCAAGTAGTGGTGTAAGAGAAATTCTGCACTGACCTTGTCCTCATCACAGGTTCTCTGGTAACTCTGTGTAGAAAAGCATCTTCAGTGTTCATTTGGACACAAAATACAACTTTTCTTGTGTGCACCAGAGTTTAACAGAGTTTGGTTGTTTGTTTGTTTGTTTTTTTTTTTTCCAGGTAAAGCAATAAGGTAACTATTTATGACAAGATAACTATATGCCGAAGAAAAAAAGAATTCCAAAACCAAACTGGGAAAGTATTTTTAAAGAAATATATATTACTCAATCAAAACATATAGTTCAGTTTACATAACTATCAGTCAACTTGTTTCCTTTAAAGAAGAAAATGGAAAAGGAAAATAAAAGTAGTATCCACAAGAGCTTGGACTAACACTAAGATATGAAGACTCTTAGCTGATCCCCTTCAATGGCTAACAAACCTAACTGATTTTAAAATTGGGTACATTAATAAAATGTCCTCTTCCTGGGTTTGATATCAGTTATGAATTAATTTATTTATAACTAGAGACATGTTCAAAATGCTAGGAAATTACCCAGTATAATTTAACACATTAAGCAACTGGAACAGCATTAAAACAAACTTCCTAAAATGTACAGGGATGAAACTATACAATAAAAGGATAAAAGTAGGTTTCTTCTAATGCTCAAGTAATCCTTTTTCATTAGTAGAGCTGCCACGATTATGATATTTAACAGTTGTATGTCACTTTAAATCTTAAAAAACTGTGTAAACATTAATTATAAATGAACATTAATAATACACCTCTGTCTAAAGTATTTAAGTATTTATTAAGTCTACTTCAGAGGCACTATGACAAAGAGAATCTCAAATTTCAAACTTCAAATACTTAAGTTGAGGACCAAATCTGGTATTAGCTTTACATTATTTTCAAAAGCTATCTGAATCAAAAATATAACTTGTAATTTAGAGCTTCTGGAGGTCTCACCCCATCTGAAGATCAGGCTATTTATTTAGTACCCAATAGTAGCCCAGGTTTAGGACAGCAGCTCAGGACCACACAAAGTAGGAAAAGCACTGATTTGTGATTCATGTTGCTTCATTTCAGCCCTGGAGATGCTTCAGGTGCTCAGTTTGTTTATCCAGGATGTATCTGTAGTTAACAGGAACTGAAAGATATTTTCAGTTTAGGTCCTTCTAGCCTAAGAGTTGCACCTAACCTAAGAGAGAAGGAGGAGGAGTAGACAAACAGCTTACAGTGGCCATGCAAAAACTACATGAAGCACACACAGCCCAAATGTGCAAGGCATCCACAACAATTTCTTTTACACAGCACCAGTGCAAAACCAGCAAGGGCAAGCGTGCTCCAAAGGACCTGCAAGATCAGACTGCCATCACAAGACCATTCTAAGACTGTGCAAGGGTTAGGCCTCTCTCCAAAGTGCTTGTTTATTCCAGAAAAGAGCTAAATAGTTCCTCTGTGAGACACTATTTATTTTAATATCTTACTATTACAGTAAAAAATTATTATGCAACAGATGCCTCATAATTAAACTTTTAAAAGCTGCACATCACAATGCTGTGCAGAAGAGTCCCTTAAATACACAATCCAGTGTTCATGTAGAAACATATGAAATGCTTGGACATGGATTTATCCACACAAAATATTCTTCCGATTGGCCAGATGCATTTTATAATCTATATGTATATTATTAAAACTACTATGAAAGGGGTTGATTCTTTATGCATAATCAGTTCCTATTGAATTTAAATTACTTTCAGTAAAGCACTGATGCAGATAAAATACTCTAAATGTACAGAATATTAAGCAAATGTTTATATTAAAAAACTGCTTTCAGGTGAAAACGTGCTCAGCGAAGCACAACCCCCATGGTGCCTTGCAGAATATTAATGCTCAGTAGATCACGAGATGACAACAAATATTCCTATGTAAAAGCTTGGAGTGGGAGAAAAGGTAGCATTCAGATGACAAGCCTTAAGAATAGAAATGTGCAAACACATGGGGGTGATACTATTGAGATGGAAATGGAGTTAGAAATATATGGAATCAAACCTGCCTAGAGTCAGGAGTGTCTTGTAAAACAGGGACAACAGCATGTTTAGCATGAGCAGCTTCAGCTGGCCCTTGTGCCCACAAGAATATGCATGAAGGCTACCTAGTGGTGAATAGAAATAATATGTAACTCCTGCTGGAGAAGGATGCAAACTAGACTACCTGAACCAGCCTCAGTGGAGGCTATGGGATCTGGGATTGGAATCAAAATTTCACACTCAGGCTAAGGTCTGGTCAAAGTGGAAAAAACCAAAAACACAAAGAAGAGGGGCTGAAGATTACAGATTTCATCTAGTGAACCTGTAAAGGACACCAGCACTTGAGTGCATTCTTACAAATTCCTTTGAAACTGAAAACACGAGTTAATACCTTAAGAGCATGGGTAACAAGCCCTTTTAATAGTCGTGCTCCTAAATGCAAGTTTTTCTTCATCCTTACTTGAGCCTCAAGGAATGGCTGATGACCCTGTTTGTCCAGCCCAGCAGAAGTGAGCAGTTGCTGTCTGAGTGATCCTCAGGGTCAGCAGAGCAGGAGGAAGACAACTGTGGGAATTGGAGCTCTTCCACCAAACTCAACACTTTGGGCTGTTGGGTGTCAATAACAACCTGTTGCTCCTAAAAGATGTCCTTAGTTTGCTCTAAGGACTGGTAATTTGGGTAACTAGTCTTGATTTGTTGTCCAAGCTCTCTTAAAAATCTCTACATACAAGAGATAGAAAAAAAATAATGCAATCCATCCTAAGCAGGGATAATCTGTAACTGCATTTCACTCCCAATTTTCCAGGGTGGCATTTGCTTTAGCATTGCACCCCCGACTCTACATTGATTATGGCAGGACCCTGGACTAGACATCTCAATTCCGACAGCTGAACATGTTTCTTTCCTGCATCCTCTTCCAGACAAAAGAGAAGCCAAATTAAAAGTCAATAAATTTCTGTGGAAAGTACCCCTTGCATTATTTAGGCATTCTTCAAGGCTGAGTTTTACTAGATCAAAACAGGTCCAAATTACAGATTTTACTGTTTTAATTGTTCTGTCTGTGGGTTTAAAGACTAACAATCTCTGTTTGGAAACAGTAAAAGGAACAGAAAGTTTTATTACACTGCCAAAACTACATATTTATTAGTGTAGGCTGCTTTGGACATTATCAGCAGCAGAGCTCTGTCTACCTGCTAAATACATCCCAATAGTAGCCGTAACTGCTCCTGTCTGATTCAGATTTTACTCAACTATTTAGAAAACTTCTATTTACTTTGATGAGAATGAGCTTAGGATGGGCCCCTGCAGCTCCACCGTTTAATAAGAACTCACACTATTTCTTTCAGATCAAAAATTGGAATTGCTGTATTATGTAAATGTTATTGCTTCAAACAAAAGATTGGTGTTGTCCTAGCAATTAACTGTCTGGTTAATTAGACCTCTTTCCTTTTGCTCAGCAACCTGCATTCATCTGCATATACTGTTTCAAAAATAAACTAAGAAGCTTTACATAGCTCATGCAGAATTGCTAGGAGATTGGCAATAACAAAAAAATTATGTCTTATTCTGAAAACTGAAAATCTATTAAAAATGGAAATGTAGCTTTTCTACAAGAAGCAGAAATCCAATAAAAATGTGGATTTTGTCATGTGGAGTGATGGATTTGGAGCACTCAAGAAGGACAAATGAATCATGCTGAGCTGTTAATATCCCTGCCAATTCTGTGGTGTTCCACGAGCATGTGAAACTGTCTTTGTTTGCTTTCCTAACAACCATCTCTTAAAAGATTCTCTGGGAACGTAGGAAGCTTCTGTAGTGGGATAATTGTTTCAACAGCTTGGACACTGATTTTTTTTTTATGAGTAATAGAGGACTCAGATCATTACTATGGAGTGTAATACTTGATGTCGATGGGCACACTGACAGTAATGTGCAAAGATGATTAAAAAATATCATTCCTGTAAGAAAAGGAAGTGTTCTTTACTGGATAATTTATGTTGGTTTTGCTGCTGTTGTGAATTTCTAGTTTATTATTTTTTAACAATAGTAATCATACTTTTATTTATTAGGCAAGGGTAATAAAGACTATGAATTATTAAACCTTAACAGAGATAGGATCACTTCAAAGATGCATTAGAGTATTTAGATTATGTAGCCACTAATGCCTTAAAAATAAAGAGCCCTACATATTTAGGACTTATTTCACAAAAGTCTACTATTCACCTTCAAATCTACCTGTATTTTACAGCAGAATACTATACAGACATTTATAAAATTTTATAATCTATAATATTATTTTCTAGCTTCATAAAATCAATCTTTGAGGAACTGAAAATAAATCCATGTATACAATTTGAGGCACACATTTTTCAATCGACACAAGCAGATATACAGTTCTAAAAAGTAAATAAAATTTTTTCAAATCTGTCTCATGGGGAACTGCCTCCTTTGCAATAAAACAATCTCCCACCACATGACTAAGCCATTAAATAATTCAGGAAAAGGGCACAAAATATGAAGAGTAAAAAGGCATTGAGTACCTTGAACAAGAGTGTGAAAAATCTTTGCATTTTATCTATTTATGTAAAAAAAAAAAACAAAACCAACAAAGAAATCCTTGCTTTATTCTATTTTTACATCCTGGACAATGCCTTCTGCAAGACATTGCAAAGTGTGTGTATATATAGGTATGCAAAGTTGAAATTTTGAGGAAATACTGTTAGGAATTCCTAATGGAATCCCTACAGGTACATGGGCACTTTTTGATAAAGAGAAGTAAACTATTGAAAAAATAAACATATTTCACAGTAGTAATATATTAATCACGATCAAATAATTTGAATAAAACCCAAGAAAACTTGTTGTCATTTATAAACTATATAACTCCTTAATACAATAGGGGGGTTATTTGTTTTTTCTGTTGGGTGCTGAGTTTTGGGGTTTTCTTGGTTTGGTTTTGGTTTGTAAGAAACTCCAACACAACAGATTGAATTACCATTATATAGATAACAAAATATAAGAAAAAAAATAAAGATAGAACAGTTTCAGTCTGAGGCAAAA
>VZRO01003283.1:659470-680273 GCA_013397915.1 Daphoenositta chrysoptera | reverse complement strand
AAAAAAAAAAAAAAAAAGTATTAAATATATAGCCAAGACTATGACTTTTGGAGCTAATTATTTAGAAACAGCTCAAGATGGTGTGTAGCCCCTATTAATAGTCTGTAGAAATAATGCCACTCTAAAGAATATACCAGATGGTGGTGAGACACTGAAAGGAAAAGCATTTTCATTCCATGTGCTCCTAACAGTTATCTGATCAACCAAGTCCTTAGGCATTCTGGTTTACTGAAGGTATCAGTTAAAAAATTAAAAAATATCTGATATCATGTTGGGACATGAATCTTAATGCCAAAATGGCACATATTTATTTCCTGTTAATGGCAGATGTATATATGTGCTCCAGCTAAGGAACAGCATACTCAGGAAATTACATGATGATCTATCATAAAGTTTGGGTACTGATAACAGAATGAATATATTTCAGAAATGTGCAGATACCTTATTTTATAAGCCAACATTTTTTGTTATTAATGTGTGTACAGCAGCACAGATAGCCACTAATGGATATTGAAATGATAAATTTATTTTCTCATTCTCTTCGTTGAGCATTCTGCCCTAGGAGATTTACTACTGTACTGGGAGCTTCTGTCGGGATCTCTGAGGTGCTTTTTGCAGGTATTTTAAATTCCTGGGGAGTGGATTAGACTGAGATAGTGCTGTTGTGATAGATGGAGACACCCTTGCCCTGCAGCGCCGGTTCCCTGGGGCAGGAGGGGGGCACAGGGTGTTCTGAGGGCAGCATAGCGCCCACCTTGCATTTCACAGGGCACCACTCGTCACCGGGGCTGGGGAGCCGAGTTCCCCTGCCCCACACCACCCTCTTTTCCCACTGGGAGCTCTGCCAAACCCCACCAGCAGCGCAGGTGCCGCGGTGTGAGGCTGGGATCCCCAGGAAGGAGGGGGCTGCGCTGGAGCTCTGGCACTGCCAGAGGCCGGCCCGGCAGCGCGGCCAATGTCCTGTCCCCCAGGGTCCTGCTGGGGACATTCTGTCACCTCGAGGCAGCCCCGCCACACGCACCCCGAAGGCTTCGTCCCACCAGTCCGAAAGTGCAGAGCCAAATCCGCGGGGGCACCGCACACGCTGCTCCCCAGCCGCGAGNTATGCAAATGAACCAAACCTATAAAGATGTAAAGAACTCGTGACTTGTTGTCCATCTTGGGGTCCATGTTGGCAATAGCCTCTGGCGCCCGGGGTGTACCTTGAAGGCCCTTCAAATAAATACCCACCTTTATTCCCTTACTCCTGTCTGGTCTCTGTTTATAGGTGGCCTCTTAAGGCATCAGAGAGGCTGGAATCACAGGGTAACTGAGATTCGAACCTCTTCTCACTGCTTCCCCATCACTGATTCCCATTACCAAGGGCTGGTACTTCTTAATTGATGCTTTCAGCGCATAGTAATTAATTGTACCTAGACTTCTTTCATCTCTTGAAATACATACTATCACAATGGGCTCAAACAAAGGACTGTAAAAGCAATCTATATTGCTGCTAAATAAGAGTATTCACTGGTTTTTTATCTAAGCTTTACATGCCTTTCATCTGCTTTACCAACATTAAAACTCAGTATGCTTTTAAAAAATGAATAAGGTACTGTAAAAAGAGCATATTAATAGCTGTACATATAACTTTTATAATTTTAGTCAGGTTTATTATTTGGTGTACTGTAAATCAAATTAAGTACAAATATTAGTACTGACAGCGTGTGCATAATTAGTTTTTAATCTTTACTGCCTGAACATGTATTCATTATAAATAAGCAGGCATAGACTTCTGAGCCGTATCTGGGCATATGAATGACACATTTAGATGTACACTACTGTCATTTATACATATGTTGCTCACACATAACCCTGTGATGACTTAGTTGTGATTTTCAGTAGCTAAGAATATAAAATGCTTGGAAGAATTTCAGAACTACTTTAAAGAAAATTAGTAACTGAAAACTTAGAAGATTTTCCGGTTTATTTCATTTTCCTCGTCTGAAAACATATTAATTACAAAGTAACTTCTATTACAAGTAATATAGGGTTAGGATTTTTTTCCCCTTTTCCTACACCTTGAGAAAGTTCTCCCAACACAGAAACTTCACTGTACACCTTAATAAGAATAAACCTTTTGTAAATGAGCAAAGGGCTCAGACAACCATTCTAGCATGAGGATAAAGTCACTATATCCTTTTTAAATCAAGCCATTATATTGTTATTAAATGTTACAGTTAAAGAGCTTTCAATTACTCTGCAAAAAATATTCTATATATGATGGAAAACACCACTTAGGTTCTAAAATGCGATGTCATTGCAATTATTGTATGTACTGAAACACGACTAATCAGATTAATTTTAAAAATCTATTTTTATTTTGCCATGCTCCTTCTCTTAAACATTCTACCAAAGCATAGTGCCGACTTAAATTATAAAAATTCATTATTGCATTGCATGAACATCTTATTCTCTAGCTTAAAAAATATATAGATAAATTCTCAGCAGACTGAAACAATTTTACTAGAATAGGATTTAATATCAGTAATCTGCCTATAGACAGGCAGATGGATTCAACGTGCTTTAGAACTCTGTACCATACCAAAATAGAACAAGTATAAAGGTGTTATACACACTAAAAGCTATCAAAGCTAACTACTAAATGTAGCACTACTCAAAGTTTGTTGGCCACATCAGGATTGATACAGAAGAAGAAAAAGGGGAGCTTAAATATTTGAGCTAATCCTCTTGCACCTATAAATTAACATACATTAGGAAAGGTTAAGCCTGGTTACAAATCCTGGTAAATCAAGAAGATTGAACAGCTCTAACAATATTGTTTAACAGTATTCTGAAATATCCATATCCATCTTTCTACACTTCACTTTGTGGTCCTGCAGTGCGTGGGAATAGCTGACTTCCCATTTTGGGTCACCAGGGAATATTTATTTCAAAACTGGAACAATCTGCTGGTGATATAGGATTTTCCCCCTTCTTTTATTGAAAGATTAAAAAACCTAAAGGGACTTTAAATGATTAAAAATAGTATCTTAATATTAAGATGTAATATAGATATACCCATTAGTTGATTGTCTGTGCCCCCTGTAGGCTGAAAGGGCCTCTTCTAGAGAGAGCTGGCAGCAGTCCAGAGCTCCTGAAGATTAAAAGGATTTTTATGAAAACTCTGCATTTGACATGGCACCTTGTACCTTTTGGGTTATAGCAAGACCCAGAAGCCTGCAAAGTGCAGCCAGTAACACCCATTACAAACTGCTCATGGTTTGGGACCACTGTGCAGCCTCAACCCTGGGTCCTGGTGGAACACCAGGATTGGGGAGGGAAGGTATTGATGTCTTCCTGCTGGTAAGTTAATGAGGAGTCACCCTGTACGTATTTTCTCACCTTCCAAATTCTCCCTTTTTCTTTTTATTTTTAATCTACTTGTCCCAATTAATCATATGCAAAAGTCTATTTTTACATGTATTCACCCTCAAAGTCCCCAGGTGCATTAATTTAACTTATGTCTATACATAAGCACTTGAAACCTGTATCCAGTCCCTTATTTCAGGCCTCATAGGAATATTAACCTTAAAATCAAGGCCACAGTACACTTATACCCTGTATGCTGCAACTGGCAAACACCCAGCACACAATCCCAAAAAAGGAGTGGGTTTTGATCACTGTTCATGTGAAAGTTCAGAAAATATCTTTTCTTCGTTTGATCCCATCCCTTCATGGGAGAATTCCTGGTTACTTTCCCAGTGACATGAGAGAAAATGCTTACAGTTAACATTTAATATAAATCAAAGACATGGTCTGCAATAATGTTGTTTAATACCTATTTTTAAAGATTTGTTGTTTTGAAGTATTTTTAATTGTCAACAATTTTATTTTAGGAAAAGAATAGAGAGATACAGTAGATGTGTTTGGCCTAAATCTGCAAATCTAAAAATTGTAAGTCATGCCAACCTGCTTTTGTCACATACTGGCACAAGAATTCAGTTTCCAGATCCAAGAAAAGACAAAAAATGCAGCTATGGAAAACAGAATGGAGGTACATTGTATAATACACAGAAAATAAAAACTCTTAAGAGATCATAATGTAGCAAAAGGAATGAACAATAAGAGTGTAGGAATATTATCCAAAAAAATGAAGAGTTGATTTTGGTAGCTATGATTTTGTTATGAAATGCTAATTTTAGAAAATTACTACCTGTTCCCTAAAAGAGAAGGTTAAGGAAAACTATGAGCTGCTCCTGATCTCAAAGAGAAATCTCACACAGACTTCACATATCTTTGAAATCCTCATCCCACTACAGGAAAATAAAAGACCAAACAACCTCTTGCAGACCTATCACACCTATAAGGAGACTAAAACCTTCTCTTGCACACTATGTCTTTGAGAGATGGAAGAATATTATAGAAAACCACAAGAATTTACCATAAAAATCACAGAGAAACTCACCTGAGCAAAGCCAGGTAAATTATCAAGGAGAAACAGATGGGATCAGTGCTAAGAATACAAAGGTGAAATGCAATGAAGTTATAAAGGGATATTGTGAAAGTGTTGTGGTGTTGGAGTGTAACATCACTATAAATGTCTTGACATCTTCATGCAGAAAAACGTGGAACAGATAAATGAGCCAAAGGCAGTGAAGGATGTGGAACACAGCTGTTCTGGGCCTCTAAGACCAAAGAAGTTCTGTTAGCAAGTCAATTTATTGACTTTATTCCCTGTTTTAGTGTGGGAGTTAAATGCTAACTCTCTTAGGTCCCTATGACAATCTCTCCCAAAACTCTCTATACTGATAGTTTGGGCAAGTATTTTAAGAAGAAGGAGTTAAACAAAACCACCTCTTCCCAACGGACTAAAGAAATTCAATTCAAACTTTTTGCCCTTGAGTTGAAAATCAGATTTGAATGCTCTGATTTCTTGTGCATCTTCAAGATTTATTCATGAGTCACAGCTGAATGCACTATATGTTGTATTTATATGAACGAACACATAAAAAGAAAAAAAGAATAATTTCTATTATCTAGCTAGATGTATGTTTGTCAGCATCTGAAAGAATATCAATCTTGCAACTTATAAGTATTCAGTTACTCTTTTAAAATCATCATTCAGGCATTTTAAGACATATAACTGCAGCATAAACAATGACCTTTAAGTGTATCTTCTTCCCCATTATCTCAACACTGTGAAACAGTGATATTGAAATCTTTGTAATATCTGCACAAAGCTATTTATTTTAAAATCATTCCATCCAGTAAACCAACCATAATTTTATTAACAAGAGCATGAAGTTGATATGGCATTCAAAGGAATACTAACATGCTATTCACCTTAGCTTCTTTTACAAAGAAACTCATAGTTCATTTGTATTTCTGCAAAAGGGCACATGATAATTTTAATTCTTTATTAAACTTTTTCAATTAAATTTCTAAAACCTTATCAGGTATAGAGCATCTTCAGGGAACAAAACTTTTATAATAAAAATACTGTGGAAGCTTGTAATCTTTAAAATGACTCATTCACTATGATTAATTTACCCTTTATTTGTATCTGTACATCTAAAGGGCAAATGTCACTTCTAGAGTTATTATTTCAGACAGAAAATTTTATACAGAATTTTACTTTAGATGTAGGTCACATCATTTATGAGTAACTGTCACGACTGACTCATTGCATTTTCTGTCAATTCTTGAGCTTCTTCACGTTTCAGAAACATCTCTTGAAGAAGTAACGTTTGTTTATAGGCTGTGAAAGACATCCCAGAGCTCAGCCAAGCAGTATTTCTCCAGTTAACACAGGCTAAGTACTTCCACATTATGAGTGTGCCCAAAGTAACACTGCACACCTTATGTGCTGCAACAAAGCCATTACAGGACCTTGCACTGATTGTGTGAGAAGCTTTTGAGTGCTCCAGGCAGAAATTATTTTCCACAGGCCACGGCATAAGAAGCTCTAATATAGAAATAGCAAATAATGCTAAAATGTCCAGTATGGCCCTATTTGCTTCAAAGTAGAATACATAATTATCAACAGCAATCCCCCCTACATCCATACTGCCACAAAAATCAAGACATGAAAAGGAAAAGGATCAGTCTGTGTTCAAATGTAATTTTTATTGGCTGGGCCACACAAAGTGATTTAGTTATTAAATCTTGTATATCTTATATTATATCTTCTTATTCAGTGTCAGAGGTTCAACTTCTTGCTGATACCATTGAGATTCCCAGCATGGGGAAGGGGGTTGGTGAACATTTGGCTGATGTTATTGTGTGGGGTTTTATTTCTGATGCTTGGCTTGGCAGCAGCACAGGGTATAATTAATTGCCTACACTCTTCAGCTTCTTTCCCACCCTGTTTGTAGGGATCACCATCCAGGGAGAAGATGAGCTCTACAGGAATGAGATCAGACTGACTGTTTGAGCCATGGGGTGGTGTGAGAGACTGAAAACCTGAAAGAGTTAATTTCTCAAACACTTGGCAGATGAGAAATGTTACCATGCCAACGAGATAAGGTGCAGTTAGAAAAGAGGATCTTGTGGAGGCAGGATAGAGCTTTTCAGGGACCAACTTCCTTATCTCAGGTTTCTCCAAAACCAAGTCTGAGGCAGCATTGCACTCGTGTCTCTGACAAGAGGGAGGGGGACAGAGATCACGAGACACCCCCCGCTCCCCATCTCCTTTCTGAGAAGTTTGAGAATTAAAAAATGTGCTTGCATGAGGACTATTCTATAAATAGTGTAACTGAGAGGGCGGGGCGTGCACCCACCATCCATGGAACCCAGAACAGAGACAATGCTGGAACACTGGGTGGTGATCCAGATCTTTTCCTCTAACTCTGTTTTCCTGTCTTTCCTTCTTCCTTTCTTCCTCTCATTGAATGTTTAATTCCCTGCTGCTACAGGCTGTTCAGAAATGTTAAATTATTGCTGTAATAGGCCATTCAACCTATCAGAAAGTTTAAGGTTTAAATGCCATAAATAAAACTTTCAAATGGATCATTTGATGTTGTTCCACCTTAATTTAGCCAAATGGTACCCCAAATGTTGGCTGTCTCAGATAGTAAAGGAAGTCCAGGACTTCCCTCTTGAGACCCTACAGGTGTGTGAGTGAGAGCATGTGCAAGCTTGAAAAAGATCTCCCACGTTTTGGGAAAGTGCTACTGCTGGTAATCCATCTATATTTAAATCATTTCTTTATTTACCTCGACCTGCATTAAAACCCCCTGTATGATCACAGTTATGTTTGGCCAGAGCCCTTTTAGTGCCGACCTTCAAGGAAAAGGTTATTTCCTGGGAGTGCCACAGCCAGCCACCTGGCAGAGTCACAGCCTGGTGACTTAGAGGCTCCTTTCCAGCCCTTTTAACCCACCCCCACAACACACAGCCTTTCCAAACAACACACAACCTGGCAACAGGTAGAAGAGGGCAAAAATCCAATTCCTAACCTGGCATTTATTCAGATTATGATCCATTTCCTAGAGCAGGTGATCACTTCTGATGCTCTACATGTCTATGAACTGGGAGACATCCTGAAGACAGACAAAACTGGTTTTATTTTTATTCTTTTTCTCCTGTACTGAGCAGCCACTAATGCTTTCTCAGCTGTAGTTAATCCACAAGAAAACTCACCAAGGCAGTAGTGACTGCTCTAAACAAAAAGACTGATTTTACTTATAAGGACTTGCTTTATCAGACAGATATCTTTACCAGTCTCCTTTCTTCCCATATTCTGGACCATCTGCCTACAACTCTCTGTCCATTTATTGCTGGTAGCAGTATCTTACTGTATTTCTTTGCCATGGTGTCTGTGGCATTGAGTAGTTATCAGTTCATTTCACAGCCTTCTTGTTTGAACTCCTGCCAACATTCATGTTTTTGCTACAAGCTTTGGAAAAGTTGAAAACTTGGACAGAGATATTTTTTTTTCTTTCTATGCAGTCTCTCTTCCAGATGGTTGACATTACTTTGAGCAGTCCTCTCTTTTCAATTTTGAAATTATTTGGTCTGGCAGTGGCTTTTATTTTGTAATTTTAGAGTCTACAAGCTGGATTCGTGTCCTGTCTAAATTCGCCTTTTGATGTCAATGAAGCTACAGCAACTTGCTTAGTGTGATGATCTTGTTTCATCAGTGGGTCAATTATAACTCCAAATGAAGCTGAAAACAATTTTCAAATAGTCTGAAATTGCACCATTAACTGAAAATTCATCAATTTTTTTCACAAATCCTGCATTTATTACTAGATTATCAACTAATATTAGTCAAACATAGCTGGAAGTAGGATTTTCCTGCTGTGGATAAGTGATTCGAAGTGCTCCAGCCAGTTTTATGTTCCTTACCTAATAATAATTAGGTATCTTTCAGATATTGGAACTACAGTGGTTAATATGTAGTACAGGACACAAAACTGCATTGAGTAGGACATTGATGAGGATCTATGTTGGGTTATTACCCTTGCTAGGAGATACATCGTGTGCTTAAAGTCAATAACAAAACTCGAATTTGTTTAACAGAGATGACAAGAAATATTTCATCTGGATGGATATTAGCAGAATTTAGAAATTCAAACAACAACAACAAAAAAGAACTTGTCATTTAAGAATGCTATTTTGAAGGATCTATATGTATCTAGAAGGAATGGCATAACAGGCATAATGTGTGGTTTAGCAGTTTCTTCTTAGGCCACCTGAGCCATAAAAACTTTGATAAATAAAGCTGGTAGAATACAAGTGTAGGATCTCTCTGTGTGTATAACATATGTGTATGTACATATGGGCAACTTTGCAGCTTTAGTCCACCTGAGCTATACAAGTTTCTGTAAATAAAGTTGGTAGAACATAAGCATAAATTTCTGAGTAACTGATTGAAAAATCTACACTTTATTCTGATTTTAGCTTAAATATCAAGAATGTATTTATGATTCAAAATCAACTCCAGGGGAAAGCAACTCTTGGAAAGCAGATGAAGCCCATAAATTCTCATTCTGACTTTCCTTTACTGTTGGAGAAGCCAGTCAGCACACAGGAGAGCTGTCATGTCCTTCAGCATGAATTTTCCAGTGGCAATGAAACCAATGGGCAGAATTTAGGTCTCGCTGCCATCTGTGAGAGCTTTTCCATTGACTTTTACTGAGCCAGGATTTCATCCAGGGCTGTGCAATTATTGTTTCACTATATTATTTTCTCTGGACTAGATGGTTGTGGCACAGTTTTGTTTCAAAACAACAAACATGAGCAAATCAGATAATCCTTCTCTACAATAACACAATAATTCCTGTCATCTCCAGCATAAAAGTTTAAATATTTACATTTTTTCTTTTAAAATAGAGATACTAAAAGTTATTTGAAAAAAAAAATTGAAATTATGCCTAAAAGTGTATTTAAATATTGCAAATTTCTTTATTGTGAGAAAATCTTTGAGACCTGAATCATCTAGCCTAGAAAAATAAAAGGATGAGGAAAGATTTCAGTATGTATATCTTGGAAAGAGCTGTTTATGCTGCAGGATAACAGTGAGAACTCAGTGGTATGAATCTAGTAGTTATATTTAGACATTATATTAGATAAATATGAGGAAGAAGCATGGGTTTTTTTCAGGTTTTGGCTGTGACAGCCTCTAAATTGCCTAACATCCCTTTGCCTCAGTTCCTTCATAGGTAAAATACAGTGTTGCCTTTGCTGATTTGCCCATTATTTCTTTAAGCACTGTGGAGCTGTAGGGGCTCTCCCTGTCGGTGTCCACACAACCCCTCAGTGTTGTACAGCTGGTGGCTTCTAGGGACCAAAAAGTACAAATAATGCCTTTGAAAACGAACCTGCATATAGTTGGGGAATTTTCCTCATCATTGTTTTAAAGAAAGATCAGAATGCACAGTTAAGAAGCACAGTCTAGCATATACTTACAATAATATTCAGAAAAATACATGTCTAAACCAGTTATTTCCTGCATTATAAGGGACTGACACATTTGTTAGATATAATAGATTATAAATTTAAAAATCAGTTAGATATTCAAATCAACTGCCTTTTGCACCTCATTCAGTTGTAATGATATTTTTTTCTCCAATGGAGACAGAAACACCTGCCATTAGGGATCACATCTAAAAAAACCCAAATCTACAGTTTCCCTGTAAATAAGAACAAACCTTTAATTAGGCCAACATCTTTTCCAGCTGGCTTCCTGAATAGGTACTTGAAATCATTTAATATATTGGCAAGAAGCAAATGAAATGCATCAACTATACAAACACTCAGCTACGTTGTGGTAGGTTAATGTCTTCTAGTTCATAAACTACTGGCTTGTTGTTAATCCTGCTATTATTTTCCTTATTACCAGGATTCATGCATAACAAGTGATCATGCATCTTGTTAGATTTTGGCCTTATGCTCTACCATGAAAAAATCACCTGTTTTGCAGTGCTTTGTAACCACAGTGAGTTTCAGTGGTGTGAGTTATTTCTGAGGCCAGTCCACTTCACAGCAGCATTTCCATCCCCTGTACTCAGCACCACCATCAGCGTGCAGGGATTATGCAGTTGCACTAAATTCCCAAAAGCAAGTTTGAGAGTGACTACAACGCAACACCAAACTCATCTACCACCATATTTTAGAATCCAAAATGCAGTAACTATCCTCCAGAAGCTTGTATTTACCACAGATCCTTTCCAATTACATCTGAGGTTTGCTCCTGTGCATGGCATTGTGAGAAAGGCCCCACAGACAACTTACTGATTGGCTCTGCAGCTGTAAGATGACCCAGGATACCACTCACTTCTTAATAGTCAGACTCTTCTTATTCAGGACATCATGTCATGCATCAAATTAAAAAAGGACCTTTTATTTCCTGTTCATTTGAGCAGTAAGTATTCACCCTGCGTTTCCTCTGCAAACTAAAGGTGAGCAGTATGCTAAAGCATGTACTACAGAGAACAGAATGGAATTCTTTCTAGTTATTAGAAATGGAATTTAATAAAAAAAGTATTAAACTCATTGTACCTTGTCCAATGAAAACAGAAACGTCATATGAATATGAAAAAAAGATCATACAGTATGGAATATGGAAAATGTTTGAACAATAATTACTTTGGTTTGCCATTATTCTTTACAACAGCTCTGCAAGTGTAGCTTTTGTTAGAGGGCTCTGACACTAAGTGAAAAGGCTCAATTAAAAAAACCAAACCAACAACCACTGGATTCCAGGTTTGATAATGTTTAAGGTAGATCTGTCATTTCTTCTGCTCTTGGATTCTGGCAGATGACAGGGCCAGGCACAGTACACTTCTCCAAAACCACTGGCAGCCCTGAATTCAAATTCAGGTCTAGCATTGGTTCTGCCAACTCCATAGCAAAGATGGCCACTGTGTACAGTCCTTGCTACAGGAAAAAAAACCAACAGAACTCACAAACAACCTACTTAAAACCATCATATGGCTCCCACAGGAAAAATACAGATTGAAGTAAGTACAGACAGGTCATGGTCCCTGAATGGAAGCGCACTCATGCATTGCCCTCATGGATATACCTACAATTTAGGAAGCACTGGTATCACTGTATGTTAGATTAGGTAATCTCAAAAAAAAACCACCAAAGCCACAAACAAACTAATAAACCAACCACTCCCTTCACTGAGAGCCAAACAAGGCCTGTGTCACTGAACTACTGGCAGATAGACACAAACATATCTGTGGGAACTGATCTTCGTGTCAAATCCCAGACCCCACAGAGTGGTGTCTGCCCAGAATTACAAGGCAATGGGGATCACCCCAAAAAGCATGGACATGCTGTTTAAAAGCAAGAGTAATGAAGCAAGAAAGCTATTTCTACACCACAGCTGCAAGCACGGAGCGGACATAGCTGTCTAACAGGATCAATTCACCACATCCAAACACAACAGGTCCAAGTATCAGGTTCTGAAGCTCTAGAGAAGGGACAAGTGTAAGAGTTACAGCACAAAGGGGACCATTTTGTTCCCTTCAGTGTGGTCAGTGCCAGCGTGGTGCCTGCCAGGGCAGGGCAGGGCTCTGCAGCGTCCTGGGAAGGGCTGGTCCCTAACACAGCCTCTGCTGCTCCTGCCCTGCAGCACTGGGGTCAAACAGCATTTATGGACATCTGCAGCTGCAATCCCACCCCTGCAAGCAAAGAACAAGATACTTCTCCCCCTTCCTTTCCCAGTTTAGGGAGCATTTTCTTTCCCACTCATTACCCATGCTATTTATTTCAAATTTCACATTCTCTGTTAAATCCTGCACTCAACTGCTGAGTTTTACAGACCTCTGGACATGGAGATATTTGAGAGTACATGGGTAGGATGGATTTTGGGAGCCTGTTTAACATATGAGTGTAGAATGTAGGGATCTGAGCAGACTACTGAGAACTACTAAGGAAAAAAGTGCATTACAGTTCTGAAATCAAGTCCTAAGCATATATTTAGCCTACACAGATCTCAAGTAATATTAAATGTATTTTGAGACAGTTTAGACAGAAGTAATAATTTCCATAAGAATGCTATACAAGCTGAAGAATAAAATTAAGATGTAGAATATTAAGATTCTAACCATTGATGTTAAATCTGCCCCATCATCTATGTAGCAAAGCAAAGAGGGTGAAACTAAAAAAATCACTTCCACTTGTCACTGATCTGAGGAAGCTGTATTAACAGAGACCCTAATAGCAGGTGCAAATTACAAGATGGTTTTTATTCCACACACAGAGCTTATGCTATCACTGGGAACTCAGCAAATGGACTGAAGGAATTGTGCAGGCACACTCTTTAACTGTTACACACTATCACACTTGTTAAAATTATCTGGAACATAGCAAGTGCTCGATAAGCGAATCAGACAATGTTCTCTATGAAAAATCTCTCATTATGAAGAAAGGTGGGAAAATGCAAATATATTTGCTCTATAAAGGTAGCAAGCAGCATGCAAAAAACTAACTGCTATTTCTGATGTGACATTTTGTAATGAAATGATACTGAAAGATTATCTGGACAGCACAACGGTTGTGTGTCCTAGTTACTAAGTGTAGATAGCATTTGCTTCTCTAACTGTCAAAATCCTTTCATAGTATTTTAATTTGAAAAAGAACCTGACTTCACTGTGGATATGTTATGATAAAGCCTAGAAAGAATTTATCTGATCAGAGAAGAATGTATTACCACGACACAGAGATTTGCTTCAAATCTAGCATAACAGCAATAATAAATACAACCCACTTTTGTACAAAAACAGATAATGGGAACATAAAGGGAAAAAACCTAAATTTTCTTTAATAAGATTATATTTCGGAAATGAAGAGAAGAATGTTTACACATAAATAAGTTTTATAAAAAAATCACCGAAGATGTTAATGTCTCCCTAGTAACATCTGCTTGTCAAAGTCCTATGCAATCAAGTCAGCAACTAAAGACTGACAATTTCCTGCTGTAATATATTTTGGATTATGGATTCAGCATCATTTAGAGAGGTTGATTTCTGGTGGTTATGAATAAATTACAATATGAACCAAGTTACCTAAAGAATAATTTAATTTCAAAATTCAAATAGTGTCTCAGTGATAAGTGAAAGCAAAATCTGCAGCTTCATAATTGTCAATTGAGTACAGAGTACATAGAATTAAAATCACTGCTGTTATCCAATAAGTTTTAAGGCAAACTGTTCAATGCAGTCATTCAGCCAAGGTTCACAAACACCAATGCATTACACAGTTCATTTTTGAAAAACTGTGCTCATCAGTTCCGTGGCTAGACCAGTCATTTTAGAACCAATAAAACTTGAAAATATGCTTTTCACCAGACTCCCCAAACCTGCTGATTTTAAACCACTTAACTGTTTTTCAAGATACATTAGAAATATGACATATGAAATCTAGGCTAAATATGAAGCACAAGCCTGAACTAATCAAAAGAACTATAAATTTATGTTGAAATTGTAGGAAATAACTCTCATTGTCATTGTAATGATACACAGGGAATAATTTATTTTTTCTTGGTCAAGTGTAGCACCAGCATAAATCCTTCTCTAAATTTTCCTCTTTTTGCTAGATGCTTTATTTGCTTTGATAATGGAGTAGGTAGATATCTTAGACATTATGCAATAGCTTCATAAACTGTACTGGATTCAGTTCAGGTAGCCCCATGTCCTGACCTCATCTGCAACAGGAGCTTTAACCAACGCTGCCTCCAACAACTCCACTTTTGAGGCTCACTCTTTCATTTAAAAAAAAAAAAAAGAAATTAAAAAGAAAAAATTATCTGTCTGGGAAACAATTCCCTTGGATGTGCCAGTTTTGGTAGCAGTGACCCTAGCTGGATAGCTGGAATTTTCACTCTTTTTCACTGCAACATGTATTTCCCTGATCTCCAAACTGTGGTATTTATCCTCTGGAAATGAAACATTTTCCTGATACTATTTTTCATCAATACATTTTATCAATTGATCTGTAAATAATGCTACAGTTATATGAAACAAATTCAGGCACATTTCACATTGCAAAGAAAAAAAAAAAAAATGGCTTAAGACACAAAAATATTTTCACCGTCTCAAGAGTTATTCTCCATGAGTAACTTTAATGTCCACAGAGTATAGATTTTTTCATTCACTTCCAAAACTTCTGTACTGTCTTCTAGAGTCTCAAAAATAGCTACTTCTAATAAATTCTTCTATATGTGATTTCATAACAAGAAGCATCTTTTCATTCTAGTACTTAGAAAAAATCTAAATTCCAGCTTTAATTTGCCACAGATACTGGTTTTATAGAGCACTTCAGATGAGCTGAATAATCACACACCTGCATGAAATTTCCTACTATTATAGCCTGAGGGAATCTACATGCCAGCCAAGAATCTTGATTTAGGCAAGAAATGACTAAAAGTCTAATATTGTTCTACAAATTAGCATGAAAGAACATCACATTAAGTGGGGAAAACAAACCAGCAGAAAACAAATGCCAACAGGTAACATTTATGACTTACCCATCTTGTACCTTAGTTTATTGGCTCTCCCTTAGTTCTCAGACCCATGTGACTCATTAGCATACATAAATCAGGCCTAATTATAAATTGCTGTGTTTTTAGAAGGCAAACACTCAGGCTGATATATCAAGAGATGTTTGAGGCATGTAAATCAGTATTTGTACTTGATGTAGAATGAAAAACAGAAACAGAATGGATTTGATTTGAATAGTGAGTGGCCAAAGCAAAAAATATTAATCATTCCTTGTAAAAAAAAATTAATTATGTTGTATCTGATAGTTTAATTCTTCAAACTACAACAGTAAAATTAGTTTTTACTCCTACCCACAGTCAGGGCTTTGCAGGACGTGGTTTGAAGCTCCGTGGGAGCAGAGTAAAGGCATTCTGCTGCATTTCCTTTGATTACTAAACACCACTGCTCGGCCCCGGAGCAATTGAATGTAACTGCTAAACAAAAGGGATCTCTTCCCTCACCATTATTTCTGCTTGAGAAGGATACTGTGATCCACCATCAAAGAACCTCTGAGCAAAGGGCAACTGTAAATGCTATGATAAGATACTGGTTCTAATAGAGCACTGTCTCTGGTGGTCTGATAAAAACTAGATGAATCACTGTAGACTCAGGGTAGCCCACAGACATGGAAACATGAATTTTCTTTCCTTTCTTCACAGGAAGCAAGTTTCACAGCTGCTGTATATTGGTTTTTTTCAGTCTTCTGCACATGCGTATGAGATAAACAGTGTAGTTTTTAATGGATCCAAATAATTCATATGAGCTGTAAACACAAATTGTGCCTACAGAAAGAGGAACTTGCCTCCAAACCCTTTCCCCCATAGAGCTATTAACAAAAAAGTGCTTCAGTAATAGGTTGATATTAAACTAAGCAGATTCCAGAAATTTGAACTTCTGATCCTTTAATCCCCATTTGAAAAATATATCTGACAACTGATGCATGCCCTTATACAGTTGTTTTTTCTCTCTGCACTGTTATGACCGTTTCAGCAGTAATTCTAAGGTTCATATCTTTCTAAACTCTTACTGGAAATCAGAAGACACAGTGAAGTATGTTTGGTTCAAATGCACAGCAAATTTCTGCCTCCAGAAACATGTTTCAGTATTGATCACTGAGACACTACACCTGCAACTCTGATCAATCTATAAACTGTGCTGCCTCTCAGCTTCATAAACTTGCAGAATTGTAATGAACCTTTCTTTACTCCCCTTAGGTGTGAGCTGAAGAGGGAGAGTAAGCAATGAGACAGTTTTTCTTCACTTGATATTGCCACCAGCAAATCTGGGTACTGAAAAGAAAAGAGAAGAGTAGTAGATCAAATATATATTTATCTATGACATAAGATGTTATGAAATACACTCTGTACCAGCAGGAATACGTTGTAATAAAGAAAAGATGCATTTCATAATAGATCTGATGGGATATTATTAAGCTTCTTAAGCAGCTTCTAAGGTGGCTAAAATATTGACAAATCATTGCAAGCACAGCATACGTGATATTATTTTCCACATTACCTAGCCATGACCTGCCTCACCTGGGGCTGTGCTTGACCCTGCTTACCCTCACTGGGCCTGATCCTGACCTGGCCTTGTGCCATTCCCAGGGGGTGCCCGGTGTCTGGGCTGGGAGCTGCCCCTCGCCCCCAGCCTGCACTGCCCCATTGCTGGGGCAGCAGGGCAGGTGATGCCAGCCCAGGGCTCCCACAGCTCCTGGTCCCCAGGGAGGAGCTGGCTCTCACTGCACCCCCGTGGTCTCAAAATCGCAACTATTTTTTAATTAAGTAAAATATAAAAAACGTGATTTGAAAATTTCATCAGCTCTTCCCCTTAAATTATTTTTTCATTATAAGATTAATTAAGTGACCCCCTTTCCACTAGTTTCAACAAATTAGCTCCTAAACATCTGTAATTGCCATGCTGCAAGCATTACCTATGAGCATAACCTCTCACATCACCTACAGAAGAATTTCCTTCTTAGGTCAAAGGAATGTCCTTTCTTAATACTACTCCTGTTTTATAGGAAATCTGAAAGAATTATTTCTTGCCCATATGCCCATGTGATGCCACATGATCTCAGGAGATAATTGAGACAGATGTGCTTTACACTAATTGCTTTGGAGGTTCTCTGACACTGAAGGTCTGTAGTTATCTGCCAATTCTCCAAACCCCCTAAATAAGTGCTCAACAAATGGACTTTGCTCTATAAAAACCCAGCATGGAATTACCAGGAAGAATTATCACTCAATCCCCTATCTATCTTCACAACTATGGGGTGTTCTAAAGGTCACTGCCCTCCAGACTGCACTTCCATTTATTCTAAAACCCGAGCAAGGCTTTGGGCTGGTGCTGAGGGTGAGGTCACATCCCCTCTCCCTGCCTTTTGCAGCTGGCCGTGTCTCAGGGGTGCTGCACGATGAGGGATCACTGGAGCACACACAGAACAGCTCCTCTCCTTGCTGGGAACTGACCTGGGGCTAAGCAGAGAAAAAGACAATATGTGATAAGGGGAACCACCAGAAGACTATTGCCTGGAATCTATTACCACCTATGTTTTGTTGTAGTTTCTTTTTCTCTGACACACAGGCTACTTTGAGAATAAGACAACCAAACAGCAGACATAGGGAGGGATAAAATCTTTGATACGATATAGATGAAAAAAGTGAAGAAACATTTATGCACACAGTCCCTCGACCAGAGTAAACCTTCCAAAAAGTACAAATTTCAAGCTAAAACAAGTATTAGCCTCAATAGCTCATAGTTAATGTAGAATCAAACACAGATTAACAAAAAACACCATATATCAAATATTTTAAAAATATCTAGTCTTGGCAGGTTCTAAATACTCACATATGTTAACTGTTGCAACAAAATTATCCTACTGTATTTCGTAAACTCTCAGAGCATGTCTCAAGGACAATTGATTTAATATTACTCTCAGCTTTTACTAGACACCATATCCTCTGTTACACGTTGCCCCAATTAGACATCTTCATTTTCACCTTCATGCCTGTTGGTTTGGAGCCTTAGGCACTGGTTTCACTCATGTAGGTCAGTTGGTGTAAAAGCAACACGCTTCTGTCAATAGCTAAATGTTTTCTGATGCAAGAATCAATCTGCCTTTCTCTTTTCACATTCATGTTCATGGGCACACACAACAATTTCTATTTCTTTCTCTGTACCAACAAAAAATACAGTGCTCCATGGGCACAGATACACATCCCTATGGTAGAAATCAGTTATTCTCCATAATAGCCATAAGGTAATATCCATAAGGTAATTATCTCTGCAGCCAGCAACTAAATGCATCATCTTGCCAGAAGAAAGACTATGACATATACCATAATCTGAAAAGTATTATCTTCAGTGTTTTAATCAATGTTAACATTAGCAGCACTCATCTCTGGCAAAGCATGAAACTATTGACCCCCTAAAGACCTATGGTAAGATATCACAGTATTTTATCCTGGAATTTAATCTGTGTTTGCTCCTAATTAAAATACGTGTGACAGGTCTCTAGCATTAACCCCAGTTGTAATCAAGCTGTGGATTGTGTCTTTCCCTTGCAAAATTTCAAGAAGTAACCTAGGGACAATGGTAGTACAGGAATGAATCAGCTAGAAATCCCATGTAATTCATTAAGGAAGAAAATCAATGTCACACAGATGTAGAGAGACATGAGTTGGTTCTGCAATGTCTCTGAAAGGAATTTGAAAAAAAAAAAAATCTTTCAAAGAAAAATATCAGACAAGTGCAAAGAAGCAAATTATTCCCACTGGACTTTACAGGACTCTATGCCTGAGTTTAAGTTCAGAGAAAATTATGAAGTAAAATCTGCATTTTTGTCTTGTCTCTCAGGGACAATCTTCCACTCTCCGTGACCTCTTTAGTCTTAAATCTTCAACAATTCAAAATACGTCCTATTTTTTAATTATATTTTCTGGGGACTGTCTCATTATTATTGCTGATGTATCACCTCCAACTAGGTTCATACTCTGGGATTATCCTATATTATCTACTAGGATTTCAGCCATCCCAGCAAAGTCTGGGTGGAGTAGGTGCCTGCTGGGACTATCCCACCTGCCCAGAGAGCAGGTCCTGTCCCAATCCACTGTATGCCCATTCCTTGGCAAACAAATCATGAGTGTACCAGAAAACACGGGATCAAACCTGTCCCCTCCAAAAAGGGCACTAAGTCCTATCTCTTCCCATTCCACTACCTTTTCCCTTGTTTTTCTTAGCCAAAGAAAATAATAAGAGGATGTGTCATTCATTTCAAGCTTTTGTCAGGTGACAGCAGACAACCCTTAACCCTTTCCAGGAAGTTTACTCTAAATGGGTTACAGTTAAATTGCTGTGGACTGTGGATCTTCTTTTCACTCAGTTTACTGCAACTCAGCTGACAGATGATGATCTAATTTTACAGTATATAAAAATAAGGAAATGGCACTAAAGAAGTGAAAACCTGAATTTCATTGCGACCATATAAATTGAAATGCCAAAACATTAAAAGCCTTTTGTGAAAGTCCTTATTTATCTACAACATTATTGTAGGGAGATGTAATTTTGAGCCTGGAGTAATGGGAAAAGAGAATGCATAGAAGCATCCTCAGAGCCGCTTTTTTGGGTTTGAATCTTCTTTTGTAGGAAAGGACTATGGCTGAACCTTAGAATATTTTGGGATGGTTGGTTGTGTTGTTGGGTTGTTTGGTGTTGCCCCACTCCTCTCCCACTACTGAGTATCACGGAGCAATGAAAAGCTCCTCCAAATGAAATCCAGAGTGACACAGCCTGAAACAGGGCAGTGTGAATGTCCCACGTCTCCAGCCTGGACACAGCCCCTGCAGAGCAGAGCTGGTGTGAGGTTCTGCACCCACGGGCACCTCTGGAGAGACCAGCAGAGCTCTCTGCACCCCCTGTGCCCCCAGAAAGCCTCGTGCTGAAAAACTGAGACACCTCACCGTCAGGCTCCAGCAACTTTTCAGCTCCAATATTTTTTGCCAAATTCTTTCCATTTTCTTCCTGCATTTATCTTCCCTCTGACAAAGTAATTTGAGATAAAAATACATTTTAAGCGAGTACCAGCCCAGGTGAGGTGAAAAGCAGTTATGATTCTAGGGTGAGCTTTGGCTGCTATCAGTTCTACTGTGATGATAATGTTGGTGTTCATGATACCACCTGCAGCTTGTGTGATAGACATGATTGTGTATTTTGTTTTGAGACACCCTAGAAATGTTGTGTTTTTCCTGGCCACATAACTTGACTACCAATTCTCTCAACCTCCCTGGAATCAAATCAAAATGAGAGACAGTGACCTGTCTATTGGAGAGAGGGAAAGTATGAATAGGAAGAAATAAAGAATAATATGTAGTAAATCTCATGAAACATAGAATTACTTCTTGTAAGATTAGTTACCACTTCTCCCCGAGAAAGGTTCTGGTACCCTTTTTTACACTATCAAACTTAACTTCCAAGTGATCTTTATTGAAATCACTGGGGTTAGTCAAAGAGTAATAAAAAAGGGATTTGGAAAAGAGTTGCAGAACCCAGTCCATCTCTGCTAAATTGTTTTATTTAACAACACATATAACAAGCATTTTTCATATATTTATTTTGTTCATTAGGTATATTTTCAGAGAAATAAGTGTACTTTATAATAATTTGTATTTTTAAATAGCATAATCCCACAATCCTCTATTTTAACACATATTTAATTAGTCAAGTATGATTAAATATTTATGCTTTATGTATAATATTAAAAAAAATCAGTGTAATATGTGGGAGCCCTGAAAGCAGAGAATATTTCCCTGCCTGTTTTGAAGGGTTCT
>VZRO01003283.1:586478-659174 GCA_013397915.1 Daphoenositta chrysoptera | reverse complement strand
AGTGACCTTACTTCTCTGATAAGACTTAATAAACTGTCTTAAAGCAGAGAGTGCTGAAAGTTTCTTAAAAATCACTCCCCCATCAGGGGAAAACCTGGCTTAGAGACACAGCTAAGTCAGGAGCTGGGGTCCACATAATACTGTAATAAATTTGCCAATACTAAAATCATACACAAATTTATTTGAGAATTCTAAACATTGTCAGCAGTCTTAAGCAGTAACAATAATGAAGCATATTAATATCATTCTATCCAAAGTCCATGATAAGAATTCTTGAAATTATAATCCCACTGTGTCACACCAGTTGCCACTGAAAAATACTACTTACAACCTCTGGTCTCTAATGAAACATAACTGACATATATAGGGTGTAATTCTAATCTTGATACTGCTATAATGATATTGTCTTTTATAGGCTTTGATTTACAAATATGATAAGATGGATGTTCATATTATAAAGGGCAGTTGCTAATAAATATTAGGTACCAATAGAGTGTAAAGAATAATTATATTAGGCTGAACAAAAGCTACCAAGGATTTAACAACAAGAAGCAATAGTAGACTCATGCTTAAATCAGCTGAAGGAATTATCTTGCCCTTTTCACTGTATCAAATGAAAAAGGGGTCTGGAATACAAAACATAATTTTAAAATAGAGCAAATTATTCTGCTGCTAGTATTTAATTGATTTCAATAGAATTAGGCTGGCTGGGAATTTCTTTTCTCTGTGTTGTAGAAGGACCCTGTTTAACTGGTTGGGAAATGTGAGGACTCAGCTCTTCACGAGGACTTGAAGTGTGGAAGTGGAGTTATTGCCTGGTTAGGGACCACATTCTGGTTTCAGCTCCTCTCAGGCAATTTCAGTGCTTGTATAAGATCACACACAGGTTTAGCTGTTGGGCCAACAGCAATAAATTAACACATTAATGCAGACATTGACTGAAATACAAATATAAACTGTGCTTCCGCCTCCCTCGCAATTATTTACCAGCCTATCTAATCTTAGTCATTAACTAATTAAGGATTAAGGGACAGGCTTGCAGCTGAAGAGCTAAAATATTACCTTGACTTCAATGGAACTTGGTTGGCTTAGAGTAACACCAACTCTCTCCTGGACTGAGATTTTTCAGATACCAAACAAAGCAAATAAAATATGATTTTCAAGTCACAACTCTAAAATATATCCTGTAAATCAATTTTTTTCTTCTCCCTCAGGAACTGGAACTTTGAGACTACAAAAGTGTCAGCTTTTAACAAATATTAACCTTTTAATTCCAGTCTCCCTTTCTAGAGGGTGGCTGCTGGGGTGATATGAAATACTGATGGACTATCCATCACAGAGCTTCTGCCTATGGGTCACTGCACAGCCCTAAACAACCACAGAAACCAAAAGATAAATCTTTAGATGAAATACTTGAATTCTTTAGAGACATTTTGCGCTAATGCCAGTGTTTATCCCAGAGTGGTTTCTCTGCTGTCAGCAGAAGCAAAGAGTGTTTATAATGCAGTTTGCATCAAGACTGAAACACAGCTCCACGGGCTGAATCTGAGCAAAGCCAGCAAAGCACCTGGAGACTATTTTGTCTGCATTATTCACAGTGCACAGCACAAGACCCGATGTCAGAGTTCAGCAACGAGCGTCCACATACAGAATACCAGGCTCTTTTTGAGATACTGAAATTTGGAGTGATGCATTTATCTCAGGTATTAGAAGCATTTATATTGCTGCATTACCAAAGAGGATAGCCCTAAATAGCAGCCTTCAGGCTCACAGAGGTCTGGAAAGGGATGTGGTTACACTGAGGATTAAAGAAGAAACCCTCTATACAGAAAGGGTTTGCTATGTGCCCAGCCCAGCTTTTGCAGAAAACGCACATAGTAGGATGAAGTTTGTTTGTTATGTGTTATTTTATCTGCCAAATTCCAATCTCACTGTGAAAATTAAAGGCCAGAGGACCTCAGCAGCGTTATGTTCTGCATTCGGGGAATAAACACAAAATGAAGAAAAAAGGGATTGAATTTGGCCACTACACTAACTGATGCGTCTGGGGGATTTTGTGACAGCACAGCGTGAGGATCCTCACTCCCTTTGCCTTGCATCTATTCACATGAATACCATATTTCCACTAGTGTTCCCCAGATTTCTGTGGGATCCTACCATCTGTCCACAGGAACATTACATTTTGTCCAGGTCTTGGAACAGGTTCTTCTGTTCTTGTGTGTCAAAAATCCAGGAAACAAAATTAAAAGCAGCATAAAAATGGAATATAAATAAACCAATTCTCACACAAATTTAAGGAAAATGTAGTTTGGAGACCCTGACAATACCTCCTGTCACGGATGCATCTCTTACAACACCCTCACCACAAGAACTCTTGACAGCTTCAGTTCTCTTACTTGAGAGCTTGCACATTACTCACAAGAAAAGGTTCTTGACAGTTAAATATATTACATACAGAGTCTTTGTACTTGGAATCCAAGTTGCTTTCCCCTCCACACCTTTTTTTCTTCTCCCTCCCCTTTATCAAACACTACTATTGACTGGGGAGCAAAAGCCCCTAAGATACTAAACCTTCCGACCATGAAGGGAAATGGAATGGTTTTCTAATGGAGTCTATCTGAGCGCCTCTGGCTTTTAGAACCTGTCTTTAAAGTCTGCTTACTGAGGCATAGATGACCACTCAAACACAGACAGATTTGTCACTTTGGTTTTCAGGACACCCATCCTATAAAGACCACAAGGTAATTGCGAGGACTTTAGTGGCCAGACATTCTCTTGCTATTCATGAGGTTCTTGAATTGGATTTAATTTCATGCCAGATTTGACTCTATCAATGGAAGACCAGCTCAAATGATTTCACAAGAAATGCTCAAATAACACCACTCATTGTTACAAATCTTTTTATGCTCTATAATGCAGAGCAAGTAGAGATGTTCTGACTGTAGAAATCAAAGTATAGCTACTATTGTCCCAGTGGCTACTGTAAATATTTTAAGGTGTAGAGTTAAGGATAAGCCTTTAAAGAAAAAAAAATCAAACCCAACACAAAGAATTAGCTAGAAAGCCACCCTTTCTCAATACTCAAAGCTAAATTTTCATCTGGCTTGATAAGATTTATTCCAATACTTTGCTGGTTTTAGATCTGTTGCCATAAAAAATGGTGCAAATTGGTTCCATGAAACCAGCTGCAGAATCATACTGATTTACACCACCTCCCCCAGAGCAGGAATGTTAATAACCATGCTATATTTGGTTCCTTTCCTGAGTCTGGTTAAAACTTGGAAGAACAAACCTGGTTTATGCCTGCTGAAGACTTGCACCCAATAAAATGCTGAGTTGAACAACACAACAGCCACTATTTCTGTGCTCTCCAGGAAAGAAACAGCACATTCTGTTACTATAGGACAATGCTAGGTCGTTTTAATGCCTGTAGTCATAGCTCCTGAAGTACTTAAAGGTGTTCTACTTCATCAGTCTGTAGGCAAGAAACAATTAAGGTCGCTGGAGCATCTTTGTGCCTTAGTTCCACTTGCTGCCACCAGAAACCCCTGTCAGTGCCTCCTGTATTTAGACATAGTCAAAGCAGCTTCAGCATCTGACAGTATTTGCATGCTCCTGAATCCCCACAAAATGCACTAGAGAAGAGTGATTTCAAACCCACTCAAACCATAGATTCAGAAACTGTTCTTCAATTCAAAAATTTTTAAAGCACAGAACACAAGAAAAGATAAATGAAGGACCAGGAAGCAAAATGCAATAGCGAGCAAATAGAAGGGAAACCAGAGGGAATATGTGAAAAATAGATCAATGGGAGAATCTAATTTCTTCTTCCTCATGCCAATCCAGCTTTATATAGGGGTGATACTTACACGTGTCTTTCTTTAACAAGGATGTCAGAGAAAAAATGAACTGGCTGCACAAGTAATACAAAGTAATAACTATGCAAAGAAAAGAGGTTCATGAATTTCACCTGGCTTCAAAACTTGAAAAGAACTCAAAAGGTTCAATAAGGTTGAAATAACAATAAATTGCAATACTATAGGGGAAGAAATTTCATTCACCAGAAAGGAGAACAATTCATGTTTAGATTTATATTTAAATTAACCATCATCATAATACAAAGTTACATTTACTCACACATAGAGTTTTAATTCAACCTGTGCAAATCTGTCATGAAAAAACACCTGAGTTTCATCAGTGATGAGGCAAACATAGTTATAAGTCTATTTTAAACACATTTCACAGACACACTGCAGACATGAAGCCTCCAGAAAAGTAAAATCCCACTGGATATCTTCATAAAAATCTACCCGGTTGTTTTCCACAAGGATTCTTATGAGTCATTATGAGCATCTATGAACCTGACAGGGTTTTTTTGTTTGCTGGGGTTTTTAAGTCAACCAACAGAACATAATTTTCTCAGTAGTTCATTCTGTTAGATGAGAATGCAACACCAGGAGAAAAAAAATAATTAGATCAGCCTTTCTTATCTTCAGTCTTACTGGAAAATTAGGGATTAAAATTAAGGCCAAACTATGCGCAAATAAAAAAGGTGTCTCCTCTCTACAAAAATAATGTACATTATCAGAATAAAAATTTAAGAACGGTTCCCTACACTGTGTTCTGCAAAGAACTGAAACTATGGCCAAAAACATAGTAAATGGAATTCAAGACAGCTGCATCAAAGAATCCATTATTGGCCTGGGCACACTAGCACACAAAAGCAGAGAAATTACTATTATATAACCAGTGAGAAATGGAAAAATTATTATTTTGGTCAGAAACAAGTAAAATTCTAATTTATTTAGAGAATATTGGCCGAGATCTTGAACAGAGTGAAATGAAGCTAGATGCCCACATTCCCCGGAATTTTATTAGCGTTTAGGTTCCTTTGAGAAGCAAAGACAACACTTTCAATTAAAGTATTTCACGTAATTATTTCATGTCTTGATCCTGATACACACTGAGACAATTCCCACTGCATTCAGTAAAAGTTTAGGGTATCAGCATCTCACAACACCTGACCGAGAAAATCTCAAATTGTGAAACTTCTGTTTCCTCCTTCCTGGATTTAAAAGAAAATCCCAAAACTAACACCGTCCTTCCCCTATTATAGTTGTAAGCAGGTGTTTAAAATTTTCTCTGTACCTGAGCCAGTGATCTCTATATAATGTATTTAGCTATGAGAGCAGTAGGATAACAACACTGCCTCTGATACAGTAGGATTCTATGTCCAAGCCATGCAAGAGTAGCATGGTTATTTACCATCCCAAAAAAGTAAAAATGGAGTATGGAGTAATTTTATTTCCACATGGACTAGCATTCTGTCATTTATAACTGTCAAATGCTTTTAAATCCTAGAAGATACAATTAAGGGACATAAAACTACCACCTGCCACTCAGTCTAGGTGTTAACTCAGCCATGATGACATTACGGTTATGATACAATAATACTGCAAAAACAGAATTACTGCTAGGCTGCCTAACCTGAGCAGCACCTGAATTTAAACAGTTCTCAAAGCACCTGGGTTTAGATACTGTCAGTGTGGTTTAAAGAGCTTTCTTAATTATTTACTGTATCTGAAAGAGTTCAAGCTCTCCAATGAGCCTCTCTGCAGTTTCCTCCCATCCAGCTGGATGCTGGGTGATCTCAAACTCCGCGTGAGATCAGCAGAACCTGATTTTGCAAGGCACACCATGGGAAGCTCCTGGTCCCTGGCAGATTCACTTGCTGTCATTTTTGCAGGACTAGAATAATTTCATTCCAAGCACATCTTGGAGAAGGTTTAAATAGCTACAATAGAAAGTCTTCCAAATCTTTTGGATTTCCAAAGCAATGAAATAGTAACTGTTCTTCTAAGTAATTAGTTATGTCCATTTAGCATGACTCCTCTTACATAGAAAAGCTGGATTTCCAGAGGGAATACCAATATAATGGCCAAGCCAGATACCAGAACATGAGAGTTGAAATAAAAATCAATACAGAGCCATACAGATGCTAAAGCACACTGAAAATAAATTTTTTTCCACTGTAAATGTAATTTGAAAATCTAACATATTCAATATATTTGATATTGATTATGTTAGCAGTATTTCTGAAGGCTAATAGATACAATGTACTATTTGTACTGAAGTACAATACTGCTTTTGTTGTCCTAGCAACAGCCAGGAAAGAATGATCTCACAAATCAAATTCAATGGAAATGCAGTGCTTTACAGAAAAAGACAACTAAATGATTTTAAAAGTATGTTTTTAAGTTGCCATATTTATGAACTTGAATGTGCCCTTTTCAAAATGAGATCATTCTAAGAAGTAGGTAGAATGGGTAGTGTGACCCTACATTTTAATGAAGAAAAAGTAGAATGAAGCTGAATTGCCAGACTGGAATATTTTGCATATCTGCTCAATTTCCTTTGGCTACAGCTGCCTATGGATTAGACAATTCCCACCCCCTCCCATGACCAGGGAACCATACAGGGGACTATTTCTACCAAGGGGTACAAAAGCAAATCTTGGGAGGTACTTGAATATTTTTTTTTACTGCAGTCTCAAGCCAGCCCCACGGGAGGGGCAGAGAGGGGGACTGGAGCTGTGAGACCTTTCACAGAACACCACCCAGGGCAGTGTGCCGGGCTTCTGGAGACATCTCACCCTCCCTGACGTATGGAGAGGGAGCCAGAGAACTGAGCCAGCCACCAACATGAACCCAGCCAGCCCCCAACATGATTTCATGATGCTTCAGTGTCTGAACACTCCCCTGACCTCCCTCACTTTGTCCTTTAGTGCAGAATCACATTTGTCCCCTTGAGCCAGGCACTACTGCAAGCACTGACTGAAGTCAGAGCATTTTCATCCACATCAACAAGCCCTATAACATGTTTATTCTATGAGCATTTTCAACAAGAATCATCTAAGGACAAGAAAGTGAATAGGTAAATATATTTCAAGATCCATATGAAATTGGAATGAACCAGGGAACAAAAATAAATCATGGTAGGCCTTGAAGAAAATGGGAGGAATAGGTTTACCAGATTTATGGTAAACTGTACTTCCATGTAGTCTCAAATATTTATGTTGGATTGTATCTGAGATCGGATCTAATCTAGAAACTGAAAAAAATAACATACTATTAACCCTTCTGAAAAAGATTTACTGTTCATTGGTCAGCCGAGCCAGGAAATGTTCCTAGGAAATAACACTTGATTATGTAGTATGCTCCAGAATAGCCACAGTGAAATCAGATGTGAGAAAACAATGAGTATTCTTTCCAAGGCTGGTAATCATTTATCATTTCGCCAATAGAATGTCTGTATGTAGAACTGCAAGACCAAAATGATCAGTGAGGATATAAGTATATTTTAAATTAAGTTCTCTTAACTATTTGTATATAATTGTAAAAANCATTCTCATATCTTTATATAAAAAAAAAAAAAAAAAAAAAAAAAAAAAACAAAAAAAAAAAAAAAAAACCAAAAAAAACCAAAACCAGAAAAACACACCACAAAAAAACCCCAAACTGGATTCGTTGTAGCTTCTGCGAGTTCAAACACCATGTAGAAAATCATACAAATCAGGGGTTTAAAATAGATTATTTTGCAGTAGTAATTCCGCTGTTACTATCTCATATAATTATAAGATAATCAGGTATAAGTATAGTATAAATTATACACATTTTTATACATCATTGTGAGGGAATATCAACAACCTGGGGGCATGATGTAATCAGAGTGGGAAAAAGATTCTAAAATATTGGAGCAGTGCATATTTCCCTTCCTGGAGAAGATATCAGATCAGATGTAGATATCCTTTCAACAGATATTTTTTAAGTGTTTACTTTTGCCCTATCTTTGCCATGCAAAGATTAATAGGTTTGATTTTTTGGGGTTTTTAGATTAATAAGTTTGATTTTTGTTGCTTGTTTTGTTGGTTATTTTTTTTTTTCCACTGACCAATGGGGAATTTCTTCCAAAATCCTCATGTTGAATGCATTTAGCTATTGGTTATATTGTTCATTCTTGTCATATGAATTATCACTGTCACGTACAGTATGTCTTTTTATAGTAGCAGTCTCCATTTATTATGCAAATTTCTTTTATTCTATTGTCTTGTACTGACAGCAGATTCCTTAATTACTTTTCTAAATAATCAATTTTTTTTCAATTTAAATTTGAAAGTAGAAGTATATTAAGTGAACAGTCACATAACCTGAAAAGAAAACTGGTTTAAGATGGAGGAAAATGCTTTTCCTAGAAAGCTCTTGAAGTCTTTTCTTTATCTTTTTTTTTTGACACTGAACTAAACCTTAATGTCCATGTGCAACTCTACCAGCTACACTGAAGCCTCAATGACACTGATCAAGCAAGTACAGAATATAAATTGGTCAAGGCATGCTTGAAATTGCAAGAAAGACACAGCGAGTGAGATGGTAAAATAGCAATGCTGTAGTTTGTTCAAAGTCAGTGGAATGATCCATCCATTCAGATCCATGAATTTTCACAAATACCAAGAAATTCAGCAGTAGCTATTTTAGTGCTGAAGTGCAAGACTCAGGGAGATGAAATAGATAATGATGAAAAAAAAATCCTTTTGTCCATGAACAGTAATAGTAATTTAGTGTAACTCATATCCCTGCAGACAAACATCCCTGTGTAATGCAGAATACTTTCATCAAGCAAAATGTGACTTTATCTCAGCCTAATCTCCAGGTCATGTCACCTCAGGGAAACCTCAGCTGAGCAATACTTTACTTTGCTTTTCAGCTCCAGATCCAGCTTCACATTACCATGGTAGGTAAAGACAGACAAAAGCCAACAAAATGCTGAAATTTAGTTGTAAAATACATATCATCCTGTTCTTACAGTAAGCAACACATATTTTCATCTGGATTATGGCTATAATCCTATGGATGTCACTTTGGAAATATAACTGGAATACGAGAGATTTTCCTAATGTCTTGTTGACATAGGGAAGCTGTATGAAAGTTGAAGAAACAATATAAAAATACTCTGTAAAGAAATGAAACTGACTCTTCATTTGGAAGCATCCCTATTCAATACAAAAGGACCTCATTCTCACTTAGCTAGTGATGGGTTAGAGGTGATTTAAGTTTAAAAATAAATATCCACCAGGGAGATATACTGTAATAATACAGCTAATTGGCAATGCCAATATTATTGTGCAAGTACAACCAAAAAAATAATTAAAAATCCCCACTTAACAAGCCTGCAGCACCTCTGCACATAAGAAATGTACCTGAGTGGTGCATTTGCTAGTCAGCAGCACACAGAACTGTGGAGAGCACACCAGTTTGTGGAAAAGTCATTTCTGACTCCAAAGCTTTACTGGCTTGTACTTAACAGCAGCTCTATGATATTTCTGTAAAATTCCTCACTCCTCACATTGTCTTTGTGTGCCACTAGTGGCAATTAGGTATTTCACTTGAAGAGAGGAGATTGCAGCACACAAACTCCTCATTTTAGCACACTTACCCAGAAAGGAATGCGGGGGGGAAGATGTGAGAGCTTTAAAATAAACAAACAGAAAACAGATGGCAATTTAAAAAGCATTCAAAATGGGAGAATTGCTGCAAGGTTGAAGTCAAAATAAGCTCATGTACTAAGTCCCCTTCCTCACCCAAAGAGAAAGTCTTGCTGACTCCAGAGAAACAGAAGTAAATCCATCCCCACTTGGCCCCCAGAGCCAGTGAGACCAAAGAGACTCTTCCAAGGCTCAAGAGGGACAGACCCATCCCCAGAGGCATCAGCCCATCCTTGTGCTGCCCTGGAATCTGCCATCTGCCTTCCTACCACTCACTTCTGCACACAGAGACAGTGGAATGCAAACAGGAAACTGTTCAGCAGTATTAGCCATTATTCGTCTAGAAAATGAAAGACTGTTTTACATTTTAATTTGTTAAATTTTGAATGGTTTAGGTTTTACATTCTACAGGACAACCCTTGCCCCCAAATTCTTGTGATCCTGATCTAGTTCTAGTTAACAGAAAGACTCGCTGACCTCAAGAGGAAGCCTCAAGTTAACAGAAACATTCCCGATCCAATATTAGGCAACACCTAGATGGCTGAGGAGCCATCACAGGAAAGTAATTATTGAAAGTCAATATGTATATTTTTAGCAGCTATTATGACAGGCATCTTAAGACACTGAACAGTAAAATTAGACACTTAAAATAATTTAAGCAAATTAAATTGAGCTCATTTAAACCAATTAGAATACTCCAGTGAGTAAAAAGGTCATCAACCTCTCTTTAAACACACCAAAGGAGAGCCTAATGCTCAAAGTCAGAAAATCTGGAAAGTCAGAGGCGACCTTCCTCTCCACTTTGAGCATAACACAAACACCTAAATCAGACAGGAGCTCACACACTTGTTTTCCGCAGGAGGAAACACAGGATTTCCCAAGCTCCAAGAGGAAAAGGGGATAAAGGGGGAAGATGCCTGGTTTGCCCATGTTATCTCAAGTCTATCTGCCTCCCTGGTTTGGTTTATCTACAGTATTACATCAGCTGAACAAAACATTTTGTGGCACACTTCAAGAAGGAGTTTGGCCTGACTCAGTATATTGCCTTCATCCTCTCTAGAAGTCAGTGAAAACATGATTGTCCACTGAGAGGTGTCACTTTCAAGTCTCAGTTATTAATTATGTCTTACAGATATTCTTGGTTAGGAAGGAAAAACATCAAGAAAGACATAAAAAATTGACACTGAACCCATTTCAAATTCAGGGAAAAGAGAAGCAGCTGCTCTTGGTTTGGTCTGGCATGTTCTCTACCACTGGCAGCTGCTGAACCTGCTGTGCTGCTTTGCTCAGCAAAACCAGGATGCTAACATAATAGAACAGAAATAGGTTCACAGAAGTGAAACAATCAGACTCACTGGAATGCTCAAATCTGATCCAAGCACAAACTAAGCCAGCACAGAAAGACAGTCGGGAAAAAAGAGTGCAAGGCAGCAGAACTTGGAAAGATGTATAAGGACAAAGGCAAAAGGAATTTAGCAGATCAAAAGATCCTGCCCCCAAGTCTTGTATTGCATACAATGCAGATGTTCCCGTGATGCAATGATTAATGCAGCTTCATAACCCCCCAAATGCCTTTTATCCATTCTATGTCTTGAGCAACTGGGACAACCTGGCAGTATCTGCAAGTCAGAGAATGGATTTTGTCTCTTTCATAGCTTACACTGTAAAACATATTTCTGATGCTGCTGTGATTTGTTCCTTGCTTTAGCCATGAAGTCCACTGTACATAAAGGAGAGCTCTTGCTAAACCGTTTTTCATTCTCAGGAAAATAATCTTATTTAAGCTGGAAATGAGCAACGTTGTAACACTAATGTTTATATGCTGCATAAATATGCAAATAAATTAAGAGAAAGCACAGTATTTCAGCCTTGTACTATGCAATCTATGATTCGCTCTGTTGTATTCTTATTTTTTCATGCAAACCCTCTATGGCTGCCTGGAATGCAGAGAGCAGTTGCTAATCCCACTAGTAGAGTGTTTAATATGACCACAAATATAAGCACATAAGTGGTATCTAAATAAACCAATTTTCAGCACATTTCACATTGATTTCAACAAACCAAGGCCTGTCAGATATTTACATGTTAAGGCAGCTTAAGTCCTAATGCTGGCCTTACTTACGCAATTAGTTCAAATGGCACAGCCATCAGTTTTATCCAAAACTTAACTGAGAATCCCTAGAATGCCAACTCTGTCTATATAAAATTGGGCAATATGCACGCTATGGAGAGGGATGAATGATGATTTCTTCTTAGGAGTATGTGTGCACATATGCTGTGTGTTGGAGAGACAGACTGAGTACAGAAAACTGTCACAACAAGCAGAAAACTACAATGTAACATGCTATTGATCAAGGAGATTTAAATACCAAAGCAAGAATAAAAGTCACAGTGCAAAATGCTAGGGCCAAATACAAGTTAGGACATACTAATGAATATGGACAGATATAGAGCTCCTTCTAAATAATCACCTCATTTCCACTGACATTGTTTCATCCCAGCATCACAATCAAAGGAAATAGACTGAGATCCCCAGATCAGCACCACAGGAACCAGCTAGACTGTATAAATATGCATAAAAGATGAGAAAATGGTGTACTGCACAACAAAATTCTGGCAGGACTCAGTGCTTACCTAGCAGTTTGCAGATTTTAATATTTGCTATAATGAAGAAATAAATAATTAAGTCAACTAGCCATGTTCAAATTGTTTAGAGACCTACAGCAATGGATCCCTTCCCACCTGAGATATTCTATGATTAGATTACACCTGACCAAAATGCAATGTATTGCTGGATGCTTGACAAACATAAGTCAAGAATAGAAGCAAATTCTGCTTTTACTCACATTAAAAGGCAATATTTTCAAGAAAGAGGAAAACCAAGGGTTTCAAGAAAGTGTATATAACAGCCTCAGTGAAAAACAAAAATCCATAATGTTTTATAGCAATTGGTCAGCATGTAATTGCTTCTGATCTGAGAGTTTTTAGCAGATAAAACTCCATGGGCTTCAGTGACAGAGCTTGCTTTAATCAAAAAAGACTAGAAGTAGGAATTAATCATTTTTTTCCTACCTTCACCTCTTCGACACAGCATAACTGACTTGCCTTCAGTAGAGATGTTCCTGATTTTACATCAGCTGACAAAAGATGGAAGGGGGGGTTGAATCCAGTTGAGTGAATTCTGGAACAGATGGATTTAAAAAAGCTTTAACTCACTACCCATTCAGCCTATATCATCAACCACTATCAACTATGATCTCATCAGCACTTGACACCACTAATATATCATGAAGGACAAAATGATGCACGTATTCACAGGTATTGCAGGCTGTATTTTCTATCTGGCTGATTTTAGGGAATCATGACAATTGATGTAGACAGAGTTATTCTCTCAGAGGATTTTTAAGTTCTTAAGTACAACCAGGGTCATTGGAGGGACAAATAGCAAATGTATTGTGGCACTTTTTTATCCTACTGTTAATGCTGCAGCAAAAAGTTAAAAGCTTCAAAAACTAACATATAATTTAAAAGGTATAGTATTAACAAACAGTGAAGAACCTTCTCCTTCAGCTGTATCATAGCCAAACAGAATGAGCAGAACAGAAGAAATTAACATATTGGGGGTACAGAACATAGTTCACCCTGTCTACAGGAGAAACTAAAATAAATATAAACTTAAGACAAGCTTTCCATTGTGATTTAACTCTTATGATGAGTGGTTTCTGTAACAGTGTATTACTCTGTGATACTATTGGTATGCCAGCCCTTCACAAGGGAGAGCAAATATCTTTATTTTATACTACAGACAAGGAAACAAAATAAGTTACTTTCCCAAGGAAAATGGCAAATCCAAGCCTCCAGTGCCCAGTCCTCTCCAACATGTTCCTCTTTTGTGCCATGATAAAACTGAAAATGCTTTTCATGAGGAGTAAAACTTTCTAACTGCAGCCCAGCTGATACGGCTGCATCAAGTACAGCTGTTCATGTGGCTATTCCAAGCTATGCACCACATCTTTACTTCTGCACACTCCTGTTATGAAGAAGTTGCAATATTTATTTCATTCTTCCTACCCAGGCAAAGTGAATTGGAGGAACACTAGTTCCACTTCTCAACACCACTGTTTCATACTGTGAGAATGGGGGAGGCCAGAAATTTTATATTAACAAAAATAACATGTAAATTACATCTCCAAGGAGAAGACTCGCACATCTCCAAAAGACTCACTGAAAACTGGTCCTGGAGCATATTTCATTTCCAAGCCACTTTTTCTTTTTCTTCTTATAGGATCAGTGACTGAATCCCACCAACCTCAGTAAGAGGCGTGGACCTCAATAAATTAAAAATATGTGCTAAAGCACAGCCTTCTCCTTCAGCAACAAATTCATTGAACACCCTCTTCACATTTGCCTCTCTCATTCCATGTCAGTGGGAAAGAAGAATGGGAGGTGAGGGAAGAGACTTTAGGCTGTAGAGAACACAGGTGATTATTGCCTTCATTAAGCAAAACATTAAAATATTGATGACCTTTGGAGAAAGCAGTAAAATATCAAATTTTGCTCTTTTAGTTTCTATATAAAAAAATCATCTCCACACAGCATTGTCCTTCCTTTGTACTAACCCTTTAAGTTGTAATCAGCTCCTAGTGAAATCAGCCTCCATTGAACAACCACTGGAAAAATCCATAGGACAGATTCATTCTTTTCATTCCTCTTAATTACCTTGGCCCCCATCAGGGAAGAGGTTCCCCTGTAGTTCCCTTGACTCCCGAGGTTACTCACACGTTCAAAGTCAGCCTGGTGTCTGTACAGCCCAAACTCTTTGTGCACACAAACCTGGTGTTGAGCTTGTCTAGAACAACTCCAGCAAGGTTCAGCCTCCACTAAAGGCAAGTGCACTCCCTGCAGTAAAAGTGGTTTTTTCCAGAATCAAGTTTTCTTTTCGAGGAACCACACTTTTCCTCTATGTCCAATTGTTCTTCCTAGCAGTTTCCTCTGTGATCAGGGCAGCTGTGATCAATACAGTTTTCCTAGGTTAAGAAAAGAGAAGAAAACTCCTTTAGTCCTAAATGAGGCAAGGATATCTACACTGTTTACATATTTCTCAAAACCAATATTTCTCTTGAAGCTATAATTGTCAGATGTACCAGTTATTGTCCTGGCTTTCTCTGACTTGTTACACAGGAGAGAAATAATTGCTTGTAGCTTTTGTATTCTGACAAGGGCTAATATTTCTGGAGGTAAATTTTAGCCTTAACAAGTCTTATTCTACAAGAATTTAGGATTGTCTTCTTAAAGTATCTGAAATAATGCTGAGCAAAACACTCCCTTCACTGGCTGCTCCATATTTTTTTAGGATTTATGGACATTACGTGCAACTCATTAGTCTCAGTATTTGGTGCAACAGTAGATGAAGAAACACATTTTGATCAGTGTCAATCAATCATAGAGTATTTTCAGTAAAATGACATGCCAAATTCCCAGCATTCTAATGAAAGATGCTAATAAATGATGACCTGTCAGCTTGATTGCATACTGCAGCCTTTATGGAAAGTGACTGCTTTGTAGGCCCTTTGGAGATAAAGGGCAAAAACTTCAGAAATGGAATTGACTTCAAAGTGCAAAATTAAATCCAGGGAGAAAAGATCCAGAACACATTTAGCACACAGCAAGGAAAAAACCAAATAAACATTAAGACAAACAAACAAAACAAAAAACCAGCCAAACAACCAAAAAAACACTACCAACAACACCCTATTGTAAGATTTAAAGTCCCTCCGAACCTCCACAATGGCAAAAAATATTTGAGCAAGCAGAAATAATACTAAACACAACCTACCCCTTAAAAAGAATATTCTGAGTTGAGACTGGAAAGAGTCTCAACTCAGTAACGTTTAGTCTCCCCAGTAATGTTTAGTTTCAAGGAAAATGGAGATTGACCAATTTTAAAAGATTTTTCAATTCACATTTGCAAAAATTAATTAAGAAAGATCAATGTAATGACCACATTGATTGGGGACACTTGATTTTGGAATGGTCAGCTGGCCTATGCACATCCCAGTGATTGATTGATCTATTTTTTCCATTTGTACAAGGAATAGTTGAAAGACTAATAATTTTTTTATGTACATTACTGGCATTTTACACTTAAAGCTTTTACTTATCCTTTTCTTACCATCACGATTCTGCTTTTAAACAGATATATATATATTTTTAAGGAACTAGTAATTCATTTGTATACTACACTGGTTAATGCTAAATTAGCATGGAATACATTAGTGGTGGTTACAATATTTTTTTTGTATTTCAGTAGGTTATTATAAGTGGTGTTGTTACAATAAACCTCCAGTTCATCAACATCTAGAAATTAGGTAAAATACAGCTCATTAGAGATCATCTTTCTATTGTGAGCCTGAAAGCTGTGATTAGCAGACAGATTCTGTAAAGAAAATACTGAGAAATGTGATTTTACTGCATCTACAACTTCCTTACTTCAAATTGTGCATTATTCAGCAGAAACTTTAATTCAACTGGATATATTTAAAATAAGTCTAATCAGTGGATAAATTCAGCGGATAAGCAGTTGTGACACTACATTTACTTTTAACTTTCACTCCCTAAAAAATTAAGATGGAGTTTGAGTTATGTATTCTCTCCACAGAACGAAGCAGACTATTACAGAATGCATTTGCCAAAAGAATAAATCATGATTGACAAAAAGAAATTTGTTAATACAATGGTTTGAGTCAGTTGACAGAAATTTTTGTCAACAGAATAGATAAAGGGATTCAAAAATGAAATTTTCAGATGAAACGGCTTTGATGTTTCTGATGAAAAGTATTTTGTTGACAGAAGGGATCAGAGGGAAAAAAATGCATTTTCTCAACACAAGGATTTTAGCTCTTTGACAAAATATATTTCATCCCCAGATGTTTTGCCTGAGTTGTCAATTATTCCCCATGTCTGCCATTAACCAATCACTTTGCTGTCAACTGAAAGATTTCTTTAGCAGCAGCCCTGTGAAAGCAACTGGAGGTATTACAAATACAACTGCAATTAATCACACCAAATCATTTGTTATGATGCTGCAACTAGTCCCATTCTCACCAAAAGCCAACTGAGCTAAAGATACAAGTTGGATTTCATGTTGGGCCATTCTTTTCTTCCTTTATTTTTCATTTATGCACAGTATATATTACAATTTCCATTCTTTATTCCTCGGAAGACAATTTTACGAGAGCTGCCTTTCTGTTAAGGCATCTATTCCATAAAGACACACAGATCTGGTGAGGAAAAGGACCAGCTTGTGCTCCTGGAACATCTTAAGCAAGTGCTAATGTGTAAATTGGAATAACTAGAGTAAGTCACCTCCTCCACCTCTGTAAAGGAAGTCACACACTTTCTGTGGAGTAGCTGCTGTAGGCAGCTGTGTAGGTCTATGAGTAAATAGCAGGAGGTGGGAAATAAAATTTTACTACACTGCACATCTCCCCCTTGCACACAGGAGGAAGAGTAGCCCAGAGTTATAAGCTTAAACTAACCAAGTACATGAAGTGAGTAAAAGGAGGAGAAACTAGCTCTTGTTTCTTTTTTTTTAGCAGACAAGTGACATGACAATCTTGTTGGTTCACATATGTGCTTTTTGTTCTTGTATGAGTTTGTTAAGATGCTGCCACCACACTCAGAGGGGCATTCTGCAGCCAGCTCCCAGTCTGGCTTGCCTGAGGTCACCAGCAAGTGTCCACACAGATTATCTCCATAAGATATCAGCATACAATACCCCAAGGTCATTGAGGATAAAGAGTTTTGTCATGCAAGTCCTACACCTGCAGCAGGGAGTAATTCAGCAAGGAAGAACGTGGATTATTTTCTTCCTAGTGAACTGTCTTTATTTGAAAAATTGAAGGTGGATGGTAACAATAGCAAAATGCCACCTATTCACCTGACTATGAAGTTACTGTTGGGAGGAACAGTAGAAAGATGAAAATAAATACATCTGCTTCAGAAGAAACAGTCACACCACTGTCAAAAAGTAGGGCATGACTCCAGCTGGGTGTTGCACAAGCCAAAACTTCTGAGGGCAAATTGTGAGATCACAGAATGAAGGAAAGCACAGTCCGTGGGAAAACACTGAAACAGACCACGACAGACTCGGTGGAACCTGCAAGAGCATCAGCAAGAGGAAAAGGTAAAGGTCCTTTAGACCCCTTACTTCACCAACCTGTTCCCCCTACTCTTGCATCAAACTTGACATAACCAGACCTCTGTCACTCACCTGACTTAGGGTTTGGTTTTGGGTCTTTTTTATGAATGAGAAACCAGGATCTTTGGCAGCAAAAAAACAAAAAAAAAAAGGCCCCCTCCAGAAAACCACATTAAAAAAATCAACTATAAACTGCTTTCAAGAGATTATGCTTTTGTGTTTCCCAATGTTTGAAGAGTAATCTAAGACCTCCTTTTAGGATACTGTATCTTATCTCACAGCTTTGTGCAAGGATGAATCATGGCTTACTTTGGAGAAACTGCACCTGTAAAATAAGCCTTTAAAGATCTTGCTGAAACCTGAATAAAGAAAAGTAATGAGCAAGGTAAGGGGAAAAAAGCTCTCAGAATTCATGCTAGAAATAGGCAGAACTGTGCAACACTTGTCAAGTGCTGTGTAGCATGGCTGCAGCAAACTGAAACCTACCCCTAAATAGTTATTATTAGAAATAGCACACACTGCCAGCTTAGCTAATACAGGTTCCTGGAGCCCTCTTGATTCTCTGTTCAGCCTCCCTCTTTTTAATAGCCTGTACTTGTGTGTTCCTAGGAAAAGGTTTACCAGAATCTAGGGAGCACTACATATTTCACTTCAAATACTTTGCCCAGTTTATTATGTTCCTTTTTCTAAATAAAACTGCTTGCTTTATTGTCACTGTCATTACAGGGCTTCATTGCATTCCCACTGGCTTCAGGGTAAAGAACTATTGCTCTGTGCAAAGGATAGTCGAGCTACAGAAGCAAAATTTCTCCCTTCACAATAACTACATAAATCTAATTATCTGCAAGGATAGCCCTCTCTTATAATCTGAGTCCTTATAGATAATTAAAGAGAGGTTAACATGGGTTTTTTTCCTCTTATTTCCTCTTCATCCAGACTGATTTTTTTCCCTGGTCACTTGAATAGTGGGGGCTAATTCATACCAACACAGCCAGTCAGTAGTGAATCCAGTACTCCTAAGCCACCTTTGTAGCATCAAGCAGTAAGAATATTTTTCTAATGGTTCATTTCCCAATGTTATTTCAAAATATTTCTTGATATAAAACTTTCTAGATAAACATCAAAGCTTTTGATAACAAAATTATTTCACCTGCACATTTTAATTGGCTAGGGAGGCACATCTTCATAATTGGTATTTGCTAGCTTTCCAACAGATGACTTTTCAGTGCAATGAATTTGGGAAACTAATTCACACTAAACCCACAGACTTTCCATGAAGTCCAATATGGACAGAAGTGATTAGATAGGTGGGCTCAGCCCTTGTGGATGTAGAGAAGTGTGTTTGTAATATGACTAAACCAGTCCTTATCGTTTCCATCTCTACCACAGCAACCACCTCTGCATGACTCAGAGAAAATACAAATTATTTGCCATGCAAGAACACAGGTCACACAAGATTACTTTCTTTCCCTGCCCAAAAATTTGGAGTTTGGAGAGGCAATAACTGCATTCACAGAAAAACAGAAATATCCTGACTGCAGATTTTGAAGTGAGGTGTATAAACACTGATTGACTGTGCTGAGAGGCCAAATCAGAGCTGTGAAGGGGATGTGTCCAGACCACTTCAATGAAGCTTCTGAAGAAGGACAGACTGGTTTAAACTGAAAGACCATGTTTTATTAGAGTGGAAGCACTTTTGGAAATTTAGCCAATGCATTGATAGTCTGAAAAATAAATCACAACTCTAAACTTTCAATTTTATCCACTATTCGTGGGCATCAACAACACAACATCACACTAAATTTAGCCAATGCATTGATAGTCTGAAAAATAAATCACAACTCTAAACTTTCAATTTTATCCACTATTCGTGGGCATCAACAACACAACATCACACTAAATTTAGCCAATGCATTGATAGTCTGAAAAATAAATCACAACTCTAAACTTTCAATTTTATCCACTATTCGTGGGCATCAACAACACAACATCAGACTATCAAAACATCTCTTGTTGAACTGGCTTTATTCCTGCTGAGTTCAATTAAAGCAGAATAATTTTACTCCATTAGGATTGCAATAGTGACTCCTTTGAAAAAAAACCAAAAAAACCCACAATACCTTTAAAGGATTTTTTCAAATATAATTGGTTCATAATTTGAGTGTTCTCTTTTCTCATTTTCCCTAATAGTGCACAACCAAAATAAAGTCATCTATGTCATTTATGAAACTATTAGCTAGATGTTCCTAACAACTCCAGTGGTAAATCTGCAATATGCAACAACAATTCTGTGTATTAGAAATAAATAGCCATCTGTTTCATAATGATTTGGTGGGGAAAAAAGATCAGACTTTCAGATTATGCCCTCTTATATTTTAACAGCTTTAGAAATATTTTCCCTTTCTGCTAAAGCAAAACTCCACCATTATATTTGATGAACAAGGCACACAACCAGAAACAAAATAAAGATGACAAAAATATCACAAGATGCCAGCTATCCCCCATGTTGTCTGTGCACTGCCTTGGTCAACTCATCAAGCCTCAGAATATAAATCCCTTCCATAGAATATGTCTGCAGGATTTCTTATGCACTGGCATTTTTGGTAGCTCTTCCCTAGCACTTCAGACAACTATTCACTTCAAAGAAATTATTTCTGAAATTCAATTACATAAGAGATATGTTAATACCTAATTAGTTGACACCTTGTATGTCATGTAATGTAGCTACACCACTCAACATCAGGATGAAGCAAACTTATCTCAATGAGCCCATTTGCATTTTATAGTATGACATATTACTTTGTGATATAAACAGACAAATGGGATAACACAGGAGACATTTACTATTACAAAGTGGTTAATGATGGACATGTATATTTAAAGAAAACTCTCTGACAACCAATCAGTAGCCATTAAGCAATCTCATTTGTGTTAAGTAGGTCACAGCTTCCACTGCAGATGATCTTCAATCCACTCACCACAAGAGAAAAATATATCACTGAGTAAGTTCCCCATTTGAAACTGTATTCTCCTGCCTGTGATGTACTGACTGATTGCAAACCTTTCGAAACACACCAAGGTCCTGTCACTCCACAAGAATAAACAAATGGAATGAAATAGCTAGTAAATGAATATAAATGTTAGCCCCCCCTTTCCGTGGCTGTAAATGAAAATCAGGGTGGAAACACTCCACAAATTAAAACATGATTTTTTTTCTTCCAAGAGATGAGGGGGAGGGGTAACACAGCAGAGGAAAAAGAGAAAAAAATACACTTATCAGGAAGGAAGCAGAAAAAATTATCCAGAATGACTTAGTTCACATGGTTGTATTAAACTGCACTTTTAATGGAAAAAAATCTGGTCTCCTAGTCTTACTTGACATGAGTGCTGTGAGAGTAGCAGAGCTTACTTAGATAACAATTTGTAACATTGCCTTGGTCTTGCACAGAGCTTCACAAAGGAATCAGCATTCTCACTGCAGAGAGTTGCAGACAGGATACATTTCTTTAAAGATCTATAGAAAGCCCAGAACTCAATTGTGTGAGTTTCCAAATTGACCGCGGTCCATGTTGCCCCGCGCTATCTCTGCACTCATCAGATTCCTGCTCCACACTGTGCTTTTCAGGCACCTGGTCTTTCTCACTTTTATCACACAGACTGCGAGATTTGCAGCTGATAAAGAGCACATCAGATTACAGAACTGAACTGCATTTTCTGATGGTGCAGTCAACACAAAGCAGAGGTGAACCTACCGGAAAGCCTCTCTCCCAAGATCTCTGTGTCCTATAAAGACAAATACTAATGTTCATGCTCAAAACAATGTTTTATGGTAATAATAAATATCTACAGCTCACCCTATATTTTCAGCTTTTGTTTCATAAAATAAAGGACACATTGTGCAGGTTAGATTTATCTAACATAGGACAACTAAATATTTAAGCCTCACAAAGTTTAGTCTAAGTAAATCAGAAGTACTGAAATGTTTAAGAAGGATTTTGGGGGGGTGGACTCAGGAGAATGAAAGTAAAAATAATTTATCTGAGAGCCAAAAGTGCCCAAAACTGTTACTGTCCTGACTCAAATTAGGACATGGACATGCCATGATTTTCATTACAAGGTGTGTGAAACTTATGTTACCAAAAAGAGAGGATGAAGTTTTTGTTTCAATTAATGTCTCCTGTTCAGAGGCTTCTAGCAAGAATATTTGGCAATCTGGTCCTGGTGCCAAGCAGAGCTTGCAGGACCTATTTTCTCTGGGACCACAAAAAAGAACCAATATATGATGGCTAGAATGCCAAGGTGAAGGTAATTCAAATCGACTTAGATTTGATCCATCTTTTAGAAGTCTGCTGAATGTCCACCACAAATCACAAACACATCATGGGATGGGCAACTGACTCGCTGGTCAGCAACAAAGGGTTACAGCGGATGGGGTGACCTCAGACTGTGACCTGTCACTTCTGGGGTCCCACTGAACTCTCTCCAGTGCATGGGGGCCCTGCAGAGAGACCTCGACAGACGAGGGGACTGAGCAATCACCAACCGTGGGAAGTCCAACAAGGGAAAGTGCCGGATTCTGCACGTGGGATGGGGAACCCTGGATCTGTGGGCACACTGGGGAATGAGAGGCTGGAGAGCAGTGCCACGGAAAGGGCCCTGGGGGTCCTGGTCGATGGCAAGGGGAATAAGGATCTGCAGCACCCTGGCAGCCAGGAGGGCCAGCCGTGTCCTGGGGGCATCAGGCCCAGCATGGCCAGGCAGGCAAGGGAGGGATTGTCCCCTCTGCTCTGGGCTGGGGCGGCCTCACCTCCAGTGCTGGGGGCAGCTTGGGGCACCACAGTATAGGAAAGATCTCATACTATGAAAGAACATCCAAAGGAGGCCACAAGGATGGTGAAGGGCCTTGAGGGGAAGCCAAGTGAGGAGCAGCTGAGGGCACTGGGTCTGTTCAGCCCGGAGGAGAGCGAGGGGAGAGTTCACTGCAGTTACAGCTTCCTCATGGGAGGAACAGGAGGGGCAGGCACTGATGTCTTCTCTGGTGACAGTGACAGGACCCGAGGGAATGGCCTGAAGTTGTGTCAGGGGAGGTTTAGGTTGGATATCAAGAGAAGATTCCTCATCCAGAGAATTGTTGGGCTCTGGAACAGGCTCGCCAGGGCAGAGGTCACAGCCCCAGCCTGACAGAGTTCAGGAAGTTATTTGGACAATGCTCTCAGGCACAGGCTGTGTCTCTTGGGGATGCTCCTGTGCAGGGCCAGGAGCTGGACTGTGATCCTTGTGGGTCCCTTCCAGCTCAGCATATTCTGTGATTCTCTGATCATTAGAATTAAAGGCCTTCAAAATGAATAAACTACTATATTTTCAAGTACTCAACATATATCAGGCAATTGAATTAAAACTCTCAGGTTAATGAAAAAAAAGATTTCTAGATGTATTGTATGTTTTAGAATAGTAACTAGAATTTTTAAATTACCCAAATATAAAACTTCAACAAACAGGGATAGAAGGCTTACAGGACCAAAAATTTACATGAAAATACACTTCTTCCCATAATCAGCAAAATTATGAACAAATTTATTCAGATAAACCATTTTCATTCAAAATGACATTCCACTAAGTATACAGGGAGATGATCTTTGTATGCCATTTGGAATAAATTCTATTCAAATAAGTATTTGAGCTGAATATAAAAGTTACTATGTATAACCAGCTGCAAACTGAATATTAACTTAGTGCTCAATACAGCACACATCTTTAGAAAGGGTTCCATTTTTTCCTGTGGCTGCATGCTCTATCTCCTTGTAAAAATAATGCCAAAGACTGGAGCGTGATTGTGATCTTACAACAACTACTGAAATATGAACCCTCCTCACACATGTAGTCTCATTTAAGTCAGAATCTGTCCTCTTTTCTTTAAAAATTCATAGATATGCACAATCAAGACAAATTCTAGCCCTAGGGTTTGCAACCCTAGTGGCATCAAAGGCATTAATATGCTTTCTTCGTTCTGGTATTAAATATGAAAGCAGTTTTATATTTCTTCAGTCAGATTGATCGTACATTTCAGAACAAGAACACCCATGAGAAGACATCACAAGTACTGTAAGAGATTACAATTAATATAAAGATTCATTTTCACCTTCAGGATTGTTTAGCTCTCGTAATTGGGGAGGACAGATATGGGCTGTTAAAACCTTTGTAAGCACAGCTGCCAACATTATTGGGTGGCCATAGTACCAAAGTGTTCATCAGCAGAAATGGGGCAAGGGAGTAGCAAAGAAATAGAAAAGATTCTTAGCTTGCCATGGCCAGCCTAATTCCTGAATTTTATAGACTGAGTCATCAACTTCTGTATATAACCCATCTGCTTGGGAGAGAAGAGAGTCTCCTCTTCAGCCAAGTTACATGGACAACTGGCACAGGCTCTTCTTCATGACCCAGAAAATCTACATATCTCTGCTGGAATCAATACAAGCACTTACATTTCTCCCAAACCAATCAACCATGTCGCTCGCAGCATTTTTGACTGATATGTTTCCCTTTTCTGAAGCCAAATCCTATCTCTCTGTTCAACAAAAACATTTTTAAATAAAAATAGTCCAAGTTAGCATTTGTTCCCCAAGCACTTATGTGATTGCAAACCTATCAGTTAAACATAAAGAAATTAAAAATATAATTATAAAAGATCTTTTACTCATTTTTAAAGAACACTAGGAAACATTCTCACGGTCAAAGAGAATTTTTTTTCAAAAGAAAAAGATTATATAGAGAAGGCATTATATTTTCTGATCTCCAAAATATGCAAAACTGGAAACAGATTCCATTTCAAGTCATGAACTATTTCACATTGATCAAAGATTCTTTTCTGCATTTCACAAAAAAAACCCCCTAAAGGACGTCCAAATACCAGACCACTGAGTAAAAGAAGCATCTTAATTTTCATTGTGAAATGAAATAAACTTTTTCATTCTACTAGTAAAGAGGCAATCTTGCATCTACTTTTTTAAAGCTCTTTTTTATTCTAAATAAAAGTAGGACAAGAATTTCAGAGTCACATCTCTCCAGTTTCATTGACGTTGAGTCACACATCAAAAGGTAAAAACAATTCTCATTCCTTAAAACTCTTCCACACTTACATCCCCTAAACATTTTGTGCACAAAGACTTTCCCTTATGACTATTTGACTCATCAGGACAGAAGCTACATTTTCAAAGCAGGATATGATTCATTCACCAAGCTTATTATAATAATATTTCATTACGTTGTACCAAGAGACCTGTTTGTAAAAAAAAAAACAACACTGCAACCACTGTAAAATTACAAATTTTAACACTTCCGTTATTGTGCTGCATGTTTACTGCATGAACCAGTAAACAGAGAGATGCTTATCTACCTTTTAGTGGTTATTGAAAAGAATGCCTAATTAGTGAAGAAAGCAAATTGCCAATGAATGCAAATCATATATTTGCACATTTTGTTGTTGCATAAGAAATCTTCCTTAGCAAGTATAAAAAAAGTCTAGGACTGATGTTTACAACAAAAGAAAAATTTAGACTTTCTTATTAAAAAGGTAGAGATGGATGCAATCCAGTATACCCACTTTCAATTTGGTAAAGATTTTGTTTCAAGAGCACAAATCAAGTTATCTTTTCAATCCTATGTGATCTCCCAGACCAAAAGTATAAATAAAAAACATTAAGAGTCTCTGCAGCACAAGTGTCATTCTTACTCGTGTCTAAGCTTTATGTCACTCCAGTGTAACTCAGGATAAATTTAGGCTGTCTAGAACATGGCACTTTGGCACCAAGATGCTATGTAAAATGAACAATATACTATTGGAACTTGACAGAACTCTAATTGATCAACAGGCTGTAAATCTTTACAGAGCCAATTAAAGAGCTGTAAAGCATCATAATGCATGATAAAACATATGACATGAATACTTTTGCAGGCAATAGCGATGACCCGGAGCAGAAATCTCTGCTGTTCAAATGCAATCATTAGCAATGGAAAAGTACAGGCTTCTAATGTATAGTCCCAACTTGGTAACTGCTATTTCAGGTAACAATCATTAAACAAGCAAATTAACTAGCCTGCAGTATAGAGATAAACATCTATCTATCTAGAGTACACAAACACATTTAATAATACACTGCATGTTATTAGTTATACGCCCTTCAGCAGGACCAAACAGTCCAGAAATTTCTGTTTCAACATGATCTTACAGAAATTATCTCTGCAGTTCTAAATTTGATCACATTATTTTCTGAGTGTCAGTTTTACTTGGCAATATTACATTTTCCAACATTTCGTTTTCTAGCATTTTTCCATGACTATCTGTGTAGATTAGAAAGGTTCTTAACTGTTATCTGTAATAGATTTTGCCTGTAGCAAAATTCATGCAGGCATAATAGAACAAAGTGTACTCTGATGAAATTGCAACCATAATTTCCAGATGCCTGACATTTATTGCTTATTGCTATTAGAATTCAAGTGCCTATTTGTTTTGTACTTTGCTTTTATTCTTGCATCACAAATGTAAAATGGAAAAAAGATATTTTAAATGCTGGGTTAAGTATCACAGATCAACACAAAGCACCAGCATAATCAATATTACTTAAACACACTCCTAGGCAATTAATTTTTAAGAAATCAAATTGTTGTACCCCGTCAAAATTTACAACAATACAATAAAGGTTGTTACGTTCTTTATTGTTTAATTAAAAGCAGCATTTAGCACGCATGCAGCTAACTGTTCAGACATTATGACATAAAATGCCCTGTTTATCAGTGAGAGATATATAAAGAGCATTTGTTGTACACTGTATTACACAATGTTAATCAGACTTTATTAAATTTCATATGCTTATCAAATTATAAAACATAAACATAAGACTTCAAAACCCAGAGAAACATCCTGCAATGCACTCGGCTGTATCTTGGGTATCTGCAATACTTCAGCTTTTCTACACAGTCCACAAGTTCTATGTACAGAACTTGAGCACAGTCAGCGTAGAACCACTGAGATGCTACAGGCATTTGGAGAGAGGGTCAGTACAGAAGGATTAACTCACCTGTTTGCCCTAAAAACTTAGGAGCAGCTGCATTCATTGAGTAAGCAACACCTCTGAGGTAGGCTCTGCTTTTCACAATGAATTCAGGCCAGAAGGCAGCAAGTTAATGCAACGAAAAGGCCTAATACCCCTATCTGTGCCCATTTTTGCTATTAGAAAGATTTTCCTAACATCTAACCAAAATCTTCCCAGATCTGGGTTTAAACTCATTACTGTTTCTCCCAGTGGAAATGGAGATCAATGGCAGTCTGCCTTACAAAGCACCATGAATAGATCCACAGCCTTTTACCCAAGCCATGGTTGCCATCAGGAGAACTCCCTTCACTGGGCAAATTCTTTCACGACTCTAGTTTCACCTGCCATTCTCAGATACAAGCTCTATTCCAGAAAATTCAGCTATCTGAACCAATAAATAAAACAAAAATATTTGTAGTTTTCACTCACTCTGTTTAATGTTTCTGAATTTTCCTCTTTTTTTTTTTTATTTCACTTACAACTAAATCAGGGCCCATAGATAAAAGAAAAAAAAGAGGGTGGCAGAACTTTGAAAACCTTGAAGAGCAATAGCAGACACCTGCAAGTTTTGCAGAGCATAGCACTATTTTCCTCTTTTTTTTTTTTATTTCACTAAAAGAGAGAAATGGGGGGAAAACTGGATAAAAACAACATAATGCATGCAAGCCATATATAATGTATTCACTTCTTCCATGTGAAAGTTCAGAAAGCACTGACAATTTGGAAGGCTTAATCCATAATCTGTGCTCCTGCAATCTCAATCAGAAATATGCCTTTATACACTTTAGAAGCCCATCTGTCATACAGCCACATTTTAGCCCATTCCCACCAAAAACTGTACGCCTATGTTCCTACCTTACAAGTGCAGCATGGAAATGTAGGATCTCACATATAAAAAGGTATAGCCTTAAATACCTTTCTGTAAGTGCTTTGGCAGGGTCTACTCCTTCGAGTAGGTTGGTCACACCAGAGACTGAAGAAAGAAGAAAACTGCTTCTGACAGACAGAAAGTTGTTTGTATTTCAACCTTGACTCTGATCCACCAAAACAACATTGCTCAGCTGTTGACTTCTTTTCCTCTTTCCTTCTTTGAAACTCTAGTTTCCAGAGCTCTTCAGTGAAATAAGAAAATGAGTGGGAATTTTTTGTTTAGGACAAAACAATGCTTCTAGCTTTCAAGCACTGTGAAATATAAAGCTTAAAGGTTGAAATAAGAGGTCAAAAGAAATGCAATAACCCTTCTATATGGAATTATGCATTGTGTCGTTTGGGTCCATGCGAGGATATGGATGCATGTGCATATATATGTGTATATAAGCTCCTTGATTTGAAAGTCAATTTAACAACTCCTGCGTCATGACTCACGAATTCCTAGGTTTGATAATGATAGAACTTGTCAGCCGGCACAGCTGATCCAGCACGGAGACAGAGATAAGCTGTGAAAAGGTCTGGCACAGTTTAGCTCCCCGCAGGACTGGGACTAGGGAATGGCTCACATTTGGCAGGGCTGTGGTAGTGGAGAAGTTGCACTGTGTGCTGCCTATAACCATCAAGCCTATAGGCAAATCATAGCTCCAAAACACCAAGTAGAGTTTACTGAGGGTTTTAATATTAAGGTGGATGGGGTTGATGTCTTTTTGTTGTTGTTGGGGTTGTATTCATTTTTCTTGTTAAGTAGATTTATCAGACATTTCAGAGCTCTGAGCAAACAGCTTTGAAAGGGGAAGAAGAAATAAGGGTTTAAAACATCTACTTCATGTTCACCACACTGAGATATAGTCAAAATACCATCAACATCATAAAACAATGACAAAAAATGAAGAACTGTTCCTTCCTCTGGGAGGCACAGCATGATTTATGTCCATCTATCAGATGCACCTTTATTCCAAGCATATCTAGTCCCTCTGTCCCATAATCTAAGGGGAAAAAACCTTGCATATGGAGTTCTACACATGTCTACTAGAAGGAAATGTTCTCTAAGAACTTCCCTCCTCTGTGGACTTGACTTTTTTTCGTTAGAGTGGGAAACCAGGAGACTTTTGGCTGACATGTTTTGCTGACAGTGCTGGTTTAAGCCCACATGGGCTTCCAGCTCAGCAAAAGAAACAGGGTAAAGAGGAATGCAAAGCAGTCACCAAAGTCGGAAGCAGTAACTGCTGCCTCTGACAGCAGCAGGTTTAAAGAACATCTGTAGAAAGAAGTACAAACTCTCCTCCCCAAAGGCTGTGAATTGTGGTTGTGGGCGGAGAAATGAAGAAATCTTTCAGCTCCTTCTCCTCAGTGAGGATCTTCAAGGATATTTATCATATTCACAAGATGCTCAACCTGTTTGCTTTAAAGTTCCAGTTCTTGGAGCCAAGTGAACCTCATCCATCATTCTTTAAGGACACTGCTAGAAAATGGAGGATTAAGCTTGTGTTTAACATTAAATTTCAACACGTGAGGAAGCTCCACTTTAGAGGTATTACAGTGGTCTGATTTGCAATGTACATAGTTAAAGGCCTGACTTAACAAGAAAATTAACAGCCAAGGGAGATATTTTATTGCTGTGATATTCCTCTGGGCCTCTGCATGATTGATCTTAAAACCTGCAAGTTTTATGTGTTAAAATAAAAAAGCATAGTAGGTTGACTTTCAGGGTAAACTTCAAGCTCTGTTTCTTTTAGGGGAACTGAAGACAGACCCACATAAATGTAACCCAGAACATTCTCCACTGTTATTTTTCCTCAGCACATGTAGCATATAAAAAATTTGATGCTCAAAGGCAGTACATAAACCAAAGTTTGACTTTATGCTCTGGACATCTTAACTCTGTTATGCATATCTTTTAAATGCCAAGGTTCTTTAAAACAAAATGCAGGCAGAAACATAAGATTAAAGGAAATAAATAATGTTAGTTATAAGTCCAGCCTTACAACTCAAGAAACTCTACTGACAAAAAAAAAACAAAAAACAACCAACCCTAATATAATGACTATCAGCCAAGGGCCCCTTCCAAGCCAGGTCTCTCTGATTCTGTATAAGAACAAAGTCACAGGATCACAGAAGGGAGAGGGTCGGAAGGGACCACTTGAGATCCTCCACTCCATCTTCATCTTGAGCTCAACTTTTCTTTCCAGGTTTTTCTAAGAAACCAAACCACTTTTTTGTTTTTATTCCTTAAAAAAAAATCCAAGTGCACTGTACAAAGCTTTCCATACAACTTAGAAGGAGGCTGAATAAGCACCAAGAGCAATTTTTAAAAGAATTTGCTGCACATCCTTAGCACGTTGCTTTCAGAAACAGCATTAAGCAGTTCAGGTAAGAGCTTCAGCTCTTCCAAGTAGGGACAGTTGAAGGTGCAGGAGGATCTTTATTTAAAGAAAAATTAAGGTTATGTGTAGACAGTGTTCAAAAATGCACATGTATTTTTCTCTGTGCATACACACGGTTGCAGATAGTACCACAGAAGCCCTGAGACATGGCCCTGACAGGAGCACAAAGGTCTCCATGTGCCTTTGCACACCAAGTTCCTGCAGATATTTAAGAATGAAAGCTTTAGGTCTTTCTCTAGCTCTACACCATAAGATTAGTGGAAGTTGTGCCAGAGTTTGCATATTCACTTGTGTGTTTTCCACTGTGAAATCTTAAACCACAATGACACAGATTTAACAAGCTCTGAAAAGTTCCCTGAACAGAAATCTAAATGCTGAATAGTAGCAGAATTTTTCATCTTACATAAAATTTTCTTCATCCATTACTGTTTAATCCAGGTACTTTTTTTTAATCTCTGTGGTTTTTGCACATGCTAATGTTGCTGGGCTAATGTCTGAAGTTTTGTTTGACTTCCTTTTGTCTCCAGCTTATAAAAGGATTGAAATTCATCTACAAGTGTCCAACAGAGAATTTTAAGAGAATTTTAATTGTGCATGTGTGTACAACTTGTGCCCATGCTTCTGTCCCGTGATTTCTGCAAGAAGGGAAGAGTCTGAGCTGCACCACACTATATTCAGTTATTCAATTCCGTGAAAGACCTTACATCAGTAGTGTAAGTGTATACAGCAAGTTTCTCTTGGAGCATGGAATTTGGACAGGCTAAAGTCCACACATGTTTATGCTACGATCCAAACAAACACAGCTCTTTACTACTTCAATGTTTAAAGATAACTATTTATAGCAGAGGAATTAGCTACACTGTGGTAACGTATTTCAACTGTGAACTCACTAAGAGAGCCAGAGGGCAGGAGATAAAAACTGCCTATTTTTACTAGGAGGGTAAGTCAGTCACAGTAATTTTTCCTCCAATGAACAGAGGGGAAACCTTCCTGATTCTCCAAACAGGTTTGCATTCCAGTCATCTGCTTAATAAAAAAGCCTCAGATTTCCAGGTAAACACTGTGGACTACGGTGATTTTCGGCTGCTTTTGAATGGAATGGGAAGATGCTCATTCTGGAATTATTTAATTCCTTCTCCATCTTGTGACTGCAAGCTGAACCCTCTTCCTCTCCACCTAAAAGCTCCCCCAGTGCAGCACTGCTAACCTGGCAGAGCACAGCTCAGGCCATTTGGCTTCAGTGTCACATACACGTCTGGCTGTCACCTGAGGCTGAGCAATGTTCCCTCCTCAGCAGGAGCAGCTTTAGCCTCTCAAAAATTTATTTAAAAACTCAATTCAGCAGATTTGGGCAAAGTGCATGGTGAAAGGCACTGAAAGGATATGATTCAGTAACATATTCAGTAGATTAGTGACTTTTCATCCATCCAGTTACCAACAATTGAAATAATTAGTTTTGCCTTTCTCCATCCACTTAAAAAAACCCAAACAAACAAACAAAAAACACAACTTAAAAAAACAAAACCCAAAAGCAAAAAAAACCCCACCAAACCACCAAAAAGCAAACGCCAGATTAAGAAAATGTTTGTTCTATGACTAGTAGAGCACAGTTATTAAGCCATGATGTCTTTCTTTAAAACCAATTTTAAATCAAGGATCTTGTACTACTGCCACTTACACAAGGTTGCTCATAATTGCTCCATGCAATGCTTTGATTAATTAAATCACACTAGAGATTGTTTCTTAGTAACACACCTGGTACACTCTTTGTTGTTGGCGTTCATTAAAACGCTGTGTTTCACGCTGCTTTGCAGCATGAAAGGATATTAATCAGCTAAATTGCCATTAAGAGTCATATCAATATTTGCTGCACACTGATTGTTTTTCTAAATCTTCAACAAAGGACATTTCACTGAAATCTCAGGTTGGTAACTAACCATATGACAGTAGAGTCAAATTAAAATGTTTTATTTTCTCTCTGGAAATAAAGCAAATCAAGCACATAAACTAAAAGGCAAGGACAGGGTGTAGAGGTCTGGTGTTTTCTGGTCTGCTACTTTAAGACAAGGAGTGGCATGTTGAATAAACTAAAATTAATGTGCAGAAAATCTTTTTAAAAAATAAGTAAATAGAACCTCTCATTAATGTCTCTTCTGTTCCCTGAGCAGAAAAGGCTCCACTTTGTAATGCAACATTGGTAATTAGGTTCAGTTTCAGAGCCAGAGCTGAAAAAGTGCCCAGGGAATCAAATGTTACTTTTCATTATTAATGTGAATGAGAATATGTTTCCAAATATTTCTCCTTCCTAGCAACGGCCTGTTTACATATGATCAGCAAACACCTTGATAAGTTGAAGGTGAGCCAGTAAGAAGTGGCCATAGCACCAACTACTTCTTTCTCTGTGATTTGGTCTTAGATTCCTGCTTTCATAGCCTGCATTTTTATTCTGCAGGGCATACACTTTTTCTGTGCTGTGCATTTTTCTCAAAAATCACAGTGTGCATCACCTAAGCTTCGTCCCAGTCTTTACTACCTATTATCAGGATCTAGACTGTGCTGCTTGGCATGAGACATGCCTGCAGCAGGAAGAAATCTGGAATAATGCTTTCTACACTGAACTGGCACACAGCTCTAAAACTCAGGAGTATCCCAGTACAAACAATTGTTCCAAACCATTTTCTCACACAAATCATAACATTTAAAGGAAGGGGGAGCTCCTACTGGCCACTCTGTCTTCCAAAATATGGACTACCCAACAGCTGAGTGTTTTTGTAGTCCAGAAGTCTCTTTTACAGCACATTAAAGGATATTGCATCACACTAGAATGAAGTATGCACATATAATTGCACAAGATAAAAAACCTGATTCCATGATTGCTTTGTCTGTGTCTGTCATGGACTTAATTTGGGTAATTTTACTATGCTATATTTTCTTCTCTTCAGGTCTGTCTTGAGCATTATGTGCTGATGACAGTGATACCAAGATCAATATTATCCTTCCCCAAGCAGCAGCAACTGGGTCTCTCCACAAGAAGGTCATGGTTGATCTCTGGAGTGAAATTTGGGTTAACGCAGGCAGAGAGTCCTTGTCTCCCCATGAGATTTAAACATCAAATCACACATACTTGAGAGACTCACTACACACTACACTTGACCTTAGCCAAGAGGTTGAGAAGCACCCTAAGGCCTTGCCTTCCTCCTCAACAGTATCCAAAATAATCCAAAACTGCTCATGCCCTCCAGGGGTGACCTTTTCTCTCAGAATCATAGCTTCTCACAGGTTTGTTCTGTTTCAGAGAAGACCTGTCTAGGAGGTGTCCTACATTTTATTCCAGATAGATTATTACATTTCAATTGTACTTTTTAAGAGCTAAGTAACCTGAAAGTTCTAAGGCTACAACTTTGTAAAATCCCAGCACAAACAATGGCAAAAAATTTTAGAACTAAATATAATTCTAAAAAACAAAGGGGTGATAATTTGGTCCTTCCTTGCCAATGGTGCCAAAGCTCTCCATTTTGCCCAGCCACAGCCCTGATTATTACCCTTCACAAAGCATTGCAACACTCATCTATTTTCTCTGTCTTTTCTTCAGCACATGAGCCAAGAAAAATAGTTTAGTTTGCAAAAATGTGTTGTCATTATTTTGCCATATGATTTCTATTTAATTGTAAATCACCATAGTCTTGGAAAATGTATTCATTTGCAGATATTTTTTAAAAATGCATAAGCAGACAAAGCATCTTTATATTATAAAAAGAAAAAATGTAGACACCACAGGAGTTTTATATAAACCTTGCAGAAAATATGTATTTTTATAGCACTTTCTGCTTACTCCTTTCTTGCACACACCAGTTTGTTCTACCTAGTTGTCTGCAAAAGAAGCATAGCTAGTAAATGAAGAGGCATGCTTGAATTAAGGCTTGTAATTTCTCCTGCTGAGAAACGTGGTTCTGTCATTGACATTTATGAACCATAGTAAACACTGAAAATTTGCCCTGAAATACAAATTAATTCTGAGAACTCCTGATACACTTCCTATGAAAATGTTTTAAAATATCTACAGATTCTCACCTTGGCGACATTTTTATTCCTGCTTGGAAAAGCCTACAAAGCCACTGACAAAACAAACAAAAAAACCAAAGCAAACAAACAAACAACCACACACACACTTTGCTTTGTGCAGAAGAATATAAATTATTATGTAATCATTTGAGTTTCTTGGAATGTGAGCGGGTCCAATTACAGCCAAGTAAATCTTTTTCATCAGGTGGAAGATTCAGGTTTTATTCATTAATTCTGATCTTTATCATACTGCATGCAGCAGCAGATGTTATTTGTGTTTGAGCTGGAGTTGGTGATGCACAAGTCCTGCCTGCATACACCTGCTCCATAATACACCTAAGATACAATAATGCAACTCTCCAGAGAATTCTTTCCTTGGAGGAAACCCTAGCCATATGGTTAGTGCAAATCCAGATAACCCCAGAGGAAGCCATACTGTAGAGCAGAGTAACAGAAGAATTTCAAGCTCATTTCAAGCCTACCACCACACTCAGTTTTTCTCCTGGAGATTTCCAGGAACAGATTTTACTGGATCTCCTTCATGAGACCTATGAGGAGCAGATGTGCAGGGGGGGAGCCCCTGTTCCACACAGTTTCCAGAGAAGTTTCTGCAGGAGAGGTCCTGGCACCTCTGCACCTGCTTTCCCAGGGAACAGGAGGCCAGGCTGGAAGTGGCACAGGGGACAAGGACAGCGGGGCAGGAGGGGCTGCTTCCCTCTCATCCCCAGCACTGCTGCTCTGTTCCGTGTTTCCAGGAGGACCCAAGAACAGAGAACACCGGCCCTCTTTGAAAGTGGATAAATGCTCAGTGTTTATGACTCACATGCACTAATTATTAATCCTATCTTCAGTTCAGACCTCCAAAATTAATTCAGGTATTCCATTCTCCAACCATTACTGCTTATTTAGTATAAAAGGAAAAGGAGACAATAATGTCTACACATTAATTATCAGAATTCTCAGAAGTATCTAATTTGCAAAATTATGTAAACATCAGAAGCACAGACATCCATCTGCCAGTCATTGGAAGCTCACAGGAATAGAGGAGGCATCCTCTTGGTGAGCTCACCTTAGCTCATTTTATAGTAGCATTTACAAAGCTGAGCCTTTCTGAGCTCGTGAGCTCTTTCATTATTTCCATAATGTTTTATGTCTAGTTTCATTTGTTACTGACTTAACTAGTTAAAATATGCCACTAGTGATCTGTTAGATAATCTTGAGTTTCTGGACCAACTGTGTTTAAAAACAAAATTTAAACCAAACCTAGGGAAATACAAAACATCTTTAATCTTCATTTATTTACAGCTCTGCACTGCTCAGGGTTGCTAATAGCTGTTATAAAGTTACAATGCCTTGCATTTATTGATGGGAAGATTATTGCTTCTAGTCTTTTTCCTTATCTGCTGTATCATGAGTAAAATGAGTAAATCATAGCCAGCCAAGCCAAGGTTAAAATCAGAAAATGCATTTTAACAAGATTCTGAAAAAAATTTAAAAACAACCTTCCATCTATGGAAAAGAGTTGTTAATTCATTGAATTTTGTGGATTCCATGAACTGATAAGCTCTGCAGCTCAGGCAACTCTGAAATTAAATTAGGTTTCAGAAATGAATATTTCATCTTTAAGATACTGTTGCTTGGAGACCTGGGAAAGAAAGGGTGATTTAACACAAAGACATGGGAGTTAGTTACATGTGGCATCATTTTCCACTCCAACAGGCTCTGCAACATACCATAAAATGCCCAGAACAAAACACTATGCCACAAATGTAAAAGAATGTGTGTTGCACATATTTTATCTGACATCTCCCCATTCCTTTTTAGCCTACTTTTAGCTCAAGCAGTTCATTTTAACACCATTTAAATAACAATGAAAAAAATAAGGCATATAGGCAAAATTACAGAAGTTCTTCAAATCAAAGTTCTGTTAACTCTTCAGTGAAGTCTCTCTCCAAAAAGAAAAACCTAACCTCTCCTGTTCTTACCCTTCCTTTTAGTCCTCATTTTAGACTTCTCTCATTGCTTCCACAGCCCTGTTAAATCATGTTGGCATTCCTGTGTGTTCACTGTACACAGATTAGCATCTCTCCATCTCCATTTCCCCAAACTGTATTGCAATTAAAGAACCAAGGTGCAAGTTCATGGTTTATAAGCATATCAGGAACAAACAAAAAAAACCAAACAAAAGATCTTCAGATTATCCAGATAAGTAAAAAACTGAACATGTTTTACTGTCATGGTGCAATATCTTGGGAAAAAATGTGTGGAGTATCTTGCATTTGTTGCAAAGCTTCCCACTACTGATCCTCACAAAGAAGTTGTAATTTTATTTGTGGCTTGCAGTACAAAATAGCTCCACTTTAGGCAGAAACAGAAAATAAGAGATAGATACTTTTCTGTAACTAATTTGCATTCCCTGTATAATATTGAGTATAACCACCTTTTCAAAAAAAAAAAGGGGGATTAAAGAGGGGGGCAAAAGAATTCCTGTTCTTTGCTGCCCATCTGAGTGTCAGGACAGGAGGTGGATAAGCTGTGTATTCACCAATGAGTGTCATCTTACAGGCTGGCTTTGATTATAGACTCAATCTTAGCTATATAACTACATCATTTAAAAAAGAAATTGAAGGAGTGGGGGCAGGAGGGAAGAGCAAGCACTTCTAAATTTAGAGTACTGTGCTTCAGGAGTCTTATGGAGATGAAAGTGAACATCTGCATTAATGGAAATATGTTGTTTCTATATTGCAAATGTAGTGAAGTGATCAGACAAAACAAGGCAGTCTCTTGGAATAAATGACAAACAGCAATTTTTTTCTGGCAGAAGGCAACTTAATTTTTGCAAAGTAGCATTTCAGCTAAAGAGGATTCAGGGACCAATACTGATGTATGTATTTGTATGTGCATTAGAAATCTCAGAGTATTTTTGTTAATTGCTGCATTGAACTTTCTTGAGGGAATATGGCCATTTCCTGCTTTGCTATTTTTCTCCCCACATTAGTCTCCAATTTCAGTTGTCCCAAAATGAGTCCTAATCCCAATGCATTTATTGTTGCTGGTTAAGCTGTTTTATTCAGTTTCTGTACTATATAAAGCAGGCACTATTCTTCCTCTCAGGAAGAGAAATTTTGTTTTTTGTTGTTTTTTTTTTTTAAATGCTGCAACAATTAGTTAAATAGTAATGAGAATATTAGATATCATCAATCTCACTTCACACAAGACCAAAAACCAAATTAAATGCAAATATGTTATTTCTAGTGAAACAGTCACAGCAAAATTGTCATACCAGATTCCAATATCTTTGTCCAGGTGTTTCTGCTGCCATTTGACACTCAAGGATTTAAAAATCTGCTATTTAAATAAGGTTATGACCCACACAGCATGTTTGTAAGCCAAGTTGAATTAAGCATCAATATACTATTTTTAAATGCTAAAATTAAAAAAATAATGGTCTCCTACTGCTAGTCAAAGACACAGATGAACCCAGAGTAACCTTAAAATTAGTCGTAGTTTCATCTCAATCTGTGTATTCATAGAACTTATGGCTGTTTTATATAACACACACACCAACTCTGTACGGCTGAATCAGCACACAGACATCCAATATTTCTGTAGTTCATGAGAAATGTTGCTACTAACACACTGTGGACTCAGTCCATTCTGTAGGTGTTATCTCAAAACACCAAACTATTGTGATATGCCAACAAAAGCAACTGAAGGCACAATTCTAGCATTAGACAGCCTGTATTGAAACCAGCTGTCTCAGGGAGCCCAGATGGGATCTGTCAATGCTTCATTCCAATTCTTTTCTTCTACTGAAAACTGATAGGCAACCCCAGGCAAAAAGTGACCCCACATAACTCTGCCCAGCCTCAGCTCTAATAAAGCTGTTAAACCAAAGTAGTAGTTTATGCTTTTATCAGTTTCAAGTATCAGGGTAAATTGCAAATCAATACACATTTTTAATCATCATCTACAAGTTACAGCAAAAATAAATCCTGTGGCACTTCTATTTAGTTTTCTCTCCCTTTCTTCCTTGACTGTAATGTTTTCTACTAATCTGAACAGAATTTCATTATAAATAGAAACCTAGGCAAGAAAGTCTATTATTTGGGCTTCTGATATTCATCTCTTTGCCACAAACCATTGAAGCCACCAGAAATTACTGTAGTTAGTCAGTATTCAGCCTTACTGTGATATCACCTTTGGGGATCACCAGTAGTGTAATGGGTCACAACTCTCTTCCCTCTTATATGTCTTTATAAGTGGAGATTTAACAGTGTCACTATTTCATAGTACATTTTTACAGCCATACTATTCTTACTTCTAGTAGATTATGAATGACATGCTGTTCACACTATTACATCCATTCTAGCTTTAGCTCATAGATGCTGCTTACACAGTTATTTCTGATTTGGATAAGTAATCTAAAAAGTGATGCACTTTTTTAGAATAAAAAATCCATGTTTATAAATTATTTTCTTGAATCCTGTTGGATTACATATTCCAAGTCAAACCAACCAGACCCAAAAGCACAGAGCATAGCCCAGCATAAATCAATAGCAAAGCTCTCACCAATTTAAGCCAGGCAGGTTCAGGGGCATAGTATCTAGAACAACCTTGGTATATAAAGTGTACACTTAACAGTGAGCACTGAAAGGATTGTTGGGATTCCGGTCTGCCCTGAATCTGAAAGACTCTTCATTGAGGTACAGAAAATTTGGTTTTAAAGTTGCTGCTTCTCTTCACTTATTTCTCTGGGGTTTGAAGCTGGGTCTGCCAGTGACCTAAAGGCAAATCACAGCTATCCACAGCAAGGTTCTGCTCTGTTTTGACTGGACCTTGAACGTCCCTCGGAACATCCCTCTAAAGGTTCCCAAAGCTGCTGAAAAATCAGCACATATACGATATGATTGCACATCCCTTTTAATGCTATTCTCTTGTTCCTCCAAGGTAACATGCTTGTTCATCTGTTCTCCAGAAAATATCCACCATGAATATCCAGTGAATAATAATGCAGGTTTTACAAACGCCTTTCTGGCCCTGCAGATCACTTTTGGGAATATGGCCCAAGACCTGGTTATTTGCAGGCAGACAAATGGGTGCCCACTCCTCTCTGCCTCCCAGGGCAGGCTGCTCCATGGCCCCCAGTTCTGCCCAGCCAACCACCTGGAATTACAGGTGCCCCAGAAGGAAAGCCACTGCACAGCTCCTGTCCCTGCCTCGCCACACACACACCCGGCCAGGAGTGGACTGACCACTGGCTGGGAAGGCTGTCACACCCAGGAACATTGCAGGATCATGGACATGCTTCCTGAATGCAAGGTTTTAATATGATATGCTAATTTGTTAGGATTGCTTCATCGTTTTATATCTGCATTTCCTCCCAAACCTCCTTAGTCTAAAATTAAAAGGCTCTTCCCTCTTTGGTGGCAGAGGATTGCCTGCCACTGGTGCTTTCATGGAATGGCTTTCTCACACCTCAGTAAATCTCAGAAACTAAAAGTGATTCATAGAAACACCTGATGTGACATAATGCAGCATGGCTGATGAAACACTGTATGCTGCAGTACAACCCAATATCTACTCTTCTAAAAACAGCCCTGAAACAGATCTCTCCACTCTGGAAGAGAGGGGGGAAAAAAACAGCCCACTTGTTTCTCCTTACTTGTCTCATTTCATCTTCTTAGCAAATTACACTAATAACTACCAGGGCCCCTAAATGGCAAACCATTATCTAAAATGTAGAATGTGGAGCTGGTAGGGACTAGAAAGCTGTGTATGTGTTTGTGTGTGTGTGTTTGGGGGGAAGAGGGAGATAAAGGATTTTTTTTGTGTGCTTTATTTTTTGTTGTTGGGTTGCGGGGAGGATGGGCTGGGGTTTTTTGTTTTCTTTGTTAGTTTTGTTTTCAATTGGGACAAACCTGCAGTACATGGACCACTCCTAATGTTTTGGGAGAATTCATATTTTGAGTGAAGCCCAGGATCCTCTTAACTTTCAAAGAGGCTCAGAGCTTCTGCAAATGAAAAATACCTACCCTGAATAAGTTAGGCAAACCAAAAATAGTGTTAAGGACTGGACTTATTTCCTAGACTTGTCAGCAGGTATATATTTTTCCAATCTCCAAGGCTAGGACAATAGCAATCAAATCAGCTTCATTTCTATGTATAGTGGTTTCCACGTTTAGATTTTCAGTAAAGCAATATAATATTTATGAATAATACAAAGTAATCTAATGGAAGGTGTAATTTTGAGAAAATTATTAAAATTCATGCATATTTCTGGACTAATAAAATACATGACTAAGTAGCTAATAAAGTTGATTTGACATGGTTAATTTAGGGTTTAAAAGGCAGCGGACACCTTGTGACACCAGCAGAAGTGCTGCATTGCAACTGAAGAGCAAGAATACTTAAAGGGATTTACTTCTCTCTCAAGATTTGCCTTAGCTCTTACAGACAAACAGGTTCTTCTGTTCACAAGTTGACAAACTTTGCTCAGTGTCTGTGAGGAACAAGCAGGAACACAGCACTGCAGCCTATTTCTGTGCCATAAAACATTTTGTTGCATCTTTGCAAGTGACTGAGATGTATTTTTAGCTTCTGTCCCTCCTTTTCCCTCTCCCCACCCCTTCCTTCAGGCTCTATCCTGGTAACAGAGCAAGCCCAGCAGATTTATGTATTTGCTTTGTTTTTAACAGTCAAACTCCCTTTTTCAACATCCTTTAAATCAGGGCTGTGGGAAGCCTGATAAAGCTAAAGTGCTAGATTAGCTTAGTGTTAAGGGATGCAAAGGTAAAGCTCAAACATACTTACAAAAGCAATTGAAAAAACTACTCATCTTCAACTTAAAATTAGAGATTCAACAGCCTTTTTATGCATCTAAAAGGAACCTGGTACCTTGTTTTGGGGGCAGCATTTGGTGCCAGAAAGAAAATTTTCTTCCCTCCAAGTGTAATTGGGGGGAGGAAGGATGCACAAGGAAACATGGACTATTTTCTAACAGACATTTTCACAGGCTCAGTGTTTCCAGCTTTCAAGATAAACCTCTCGACTTTGCTTTGACATTAATTTCTGATAAATGCCTCAGGTTTACCTTGGCATTTAACAAAGCAGCAGGAGACCATTATCCTGTGACAACGCTCTATTCCACTGATACTATCTCTTAATTGGAGAAAATTTCTCTTCATCTGAAAATGTTTGGCAAGGTTCCCCATAAAAAACTATGGTATATCTAAGTTGTTAGCTTTAATAAGATAGGGAATAAAATACCCAGAGCAGATGTAAATCAAATCTTTCCTATCAAGTTGCAAAAAACAAGCCCATTGTTGCAGACACCACTGTGAACCCCAGCTTTTAATTATTTATACGAACTATTTACATGATAGGATACTTGAAGGATGGTCAGTGCTATAGATAATAATGCAGCTCATTTGTAAAACAGAGCAAATGGGAACCAACATCAATTGTCAGAACAGCAGAAATTATTTTAATTGCTTTTGCACATAAGTGACAACAGTAGCCTCACTGTCATAAACAGAAGATGACACACAACTTGGAGGAAAAAAAATAGAACAAAAACAGCTGACTTAGATTTGCAAGAGATTTATGCTATAGCTCCCAGGTTCTATCATTAATCTGCTTTGCTTCCACTTGGTTCTCAGCTAAGAACTCAATAATGTTCTTGCCTCCACACTCGTCCCAGGCCCATGGAATCCAATTGCCCTCCTGGTGTGGTAAGTTCAGGCCAGTGTGGGTCTCTGCCCATTCGGAGCTGCTGGCCTCTGGAGGGGTGATGGAAGCCTTCATTCACAGAATTGATTGCTCTGCTACTTCTCCCCTCCTGCCCAAATAGCTGACCCATATGTAAATGCAATAACCAATATCATACCTTGTACAATATTAACCTTCTGCTCAGTCCAGCCCAATATGTCACTGCCTCAGTTCTGTATTTTGGAATCCCCTTGGTGTCAGGTAACATACACAATCTTTCTCCACTGCTGTCATCTGCAGAACAGGAGCTCTTCATATACAACAGCTTGAAAGACACTTGTGCTCTTCAGGTCTCAGTCTATCTGCTGCAGTTTATCATCATCTTATTCCACCTGCCTGAAATTTGATGCTGATGATGTTTTCTCAGGTGTTCCTCATCTAAAAATCTCATTACTAAGCCCTTTTCTCCTACCATCCCCCCAGAAAAAAATTACTAGCAAAAGTACTAAACAAACAAACACCTTGGCATACTCCTCTAGTGACTCCCTGCGACAAAAAATTCCATGCTGTTTTCCCTTCCTTTCTCACCATTCATTTCTTCTACTAATCCAAATCTTCTCCAGGTTAACTAGCCATTTCCCAAGGGGTAGTTTATCAAAGGGTTTACTGAAGTCCAGAAAATTAGATCTACTGCCTCTATTGTCCAGATTATCATTTATCCTCAAGAGCGGCCTCGCTCATTCTGTTTAGCAAATGTGATTTTACCAATGCTCTTAAGCAAAGCAGGGCTTCACATTTAAGTTATGCTCTTCCATAATGAAAAACAACACACTTCAAGAAGTATTGGTGATAATTACATACCTGCTGATCAAGAATTGCATCAAGAGCTGCATCAAAGCCTAGGCTGGGTTTTGGTTAAGTATAATAAAATTTTACTCTTCATTTCTCAAAGTCCAGGCCAAAATTCAGTCTGGACAGGAAAAAAAAAAAAAAAAGTGCCATAACAACCATTAATAAAATTGATTCTTTTCCAATCTTATTTTCTTTTTTTGATACTTTTCCTTTTTCTTTAAACTTCACTTGGAGATAGAAAGACTTTTAATAGACAAACATGCAATGGATAGTTGGGACCATATGCATAAACCTCCCAAGGACAACTGACCTTGACCCAAGGACAATATTCTGTTGTGAAGTGATGATACTTTTTGCTCATGCTGTGAGCCAAGTTGCACAATCTACGGAGAACCAGCCTTTGGTTCCCAAAATTGGCCCCATTTGTTGGGTGTGGATGAATCAGCAGGAAAAATCTCTGCCATTCTCTTCCATTGCAGCACAAGCCCTCTGGCCACTCCTTTCTGTCACTGCCACACCGCCCACTGGGGATGCTGAGGAGGAACGCAAGGCCCTAAAAAGCTGCACAGCTGTGAGTGCACACTGCAGCTCCCCTCTTCTTCTGCAAGGGAAAGCAATCCCATACACGGCCTCGCGTGCAAAGCAGTGACACTGATCATGTAAAAGGCTGCTCTGCTCCTCCTGATGGCAGGGACAGGCAGTGAGCAAATGGAAGTGAACACAGCAGTGAGAATATGGAACAGACAGTCTCCTGCAACTACCTGTTATAAGGAATGCAGGCCTTAAAGTAAGAGATCTGCCTGGATTAGTGACATTTTTAAATAGTGTGGTAGGTTCACACAGTCATCAAAGTGCTCTGCATATATATTTGCTGCTCTTCCTTACCATCCACCCTTGGAGGGATGGCTGAAAACTACCTTAGTAAAAAAAGCAGTCAACCTTCTGTTCTCCTCTCTCATTTTCCCTCAGTCTTCCAATCTTATCCTCTATAAACAGAGCTCCTCCTTACAAACAGGATCATTAAAAAGCTTTGAGTCTGTTGTTTCTGTGTTATCTCCATGAATTAGACTGTGAAACAGGAGGGATGATGAATATCCTGCTTCCATTTGCTGGTTTATTCATTTAGTATTACTCTGTTTGCCATATTTTATAATACAACATTTAGTAATATCTATACCCTTTAGAGTGTAACATACTGTTAGCCTGAGAATGCCATGGACATGGTATTTTATAATGAATGAACTGTATTCACAGCCAGAGACTCAAAAATGCCATTTTTATATTTCAGCAACATTTAACAATCTGTTTTATATTTCAACAATGTTAAAAATGCAAACTATGCTGTGCTTACAGGAATTAACAATTTGGGTTTTTTTGGTTGAGTTTTTGTTGTGAGTTTGGTTTTGGTTGGTTTGGTTTTGTTGTTTGGCTTTTTATTTTTTTTGGAGGGGCTAGGTTCTTTGAAATCTCTCACCCCTAAAATACTTCATTCACTGACAATTTATAAGTATTTAAGAATTTGTAATATTACCAGTGTTGAGGGGCAAAACTTAAATATAAACAGTATAAATCCATGTTGCTGCTGTAGGCATATGCAGCACAAACATCTTATCTAGACCAAAGTTTGTCGACTTAGCACATTGTACTTGATGCTGTGTGTCACCTGTCTCTTGTTTGTCTATAGATTAACACAAAAATGTCATTGCAAACTAAGTGAATAGGGCATAGACTAAGCACCTGCCACTTTTAAAACTCTTTAGAAGATTCTCTTGTTTATTTTGTAAGCACCCAGGGGTGCAGTTAAATAACTGCATTGAAACAAACAATACTGGTGATTATTAAGGAGGCTTTTCACATGAAAATTCACTTCAGAAAAAAAAAATGTTTTGCAGATGTAGAGAAGAAAACTGTATCACTAAGAACCACTCAAAATACTTTGGTGGACCAAAACACCTTTATTTTTCTCTTGGCGATCTGCCAAGTTCACTGTCGTTTGAAAAGAATTCTATAGCTGGAGGCTAAAGCAGAAACTGCAATGATTTAAAAGAGAATTGGCTACAGTAAGAATGATAAAGCACCATATCGTTAAAATGCAACTGGCATCTTAGCCTCCCTACAGCTCTTGAAAATGTGCTTACTCCTCAACTATTTACCAAGAAAGGAACAGAAACAATTGAAATCCCACAATATAGAAAAATGTTAAAGAACTTAGGAAATAAGTACATGCAGAATAATTTGCTGCTAGGACGGTTAAAATAACGATGCATTATACATGGCCAGATTAAAAAGAAAAGCATATAGAAATACACAGCTGAATTTAGTTCTATATTAATTTATCTCAATTAAACATATAGCAAGTGAATTAATAATGAAGGTCCACTTACATTTAGAAAATTAAAGCTTTATTTGCAGCTTGTGGATTAGACATTTAAATGTTGTAGGACTGATATTATTTACATTTTAATGGTTGGAGAATCATCAACTGCTGTCTAAACTGCTTGGGAAATTAGATTTAGACAGTCCTAGCATCAAAGCCTTGTGTAGTGGTCTTCTGTGGAAAGCTGTTTTGAAAGACTAAGACTAACAGAAAATAGCTATAGTTTCACAGCAAAGGAAGAGTTCAGAAAGGCCTTCAGCAGTTTCAGATAACAGAATTTGTTATTCAGATGTTGCTTACTCTAACAAGATAATAATATGCAGGCTTGAGTCAGAAAACTGCGCAACTGTGTTTTCAGGTTCACAGGGAAGAATTTATTTACAGCTAGATGTTTAACTTGCAAACTCTGTTGGTAAGATTTCCCTCACAAAATTCAGTTTGACAGATTTCATTTGTTCGAGAGCTGTGTCCAGTTTTACAATTAAATGGAGCTGCTTCACTCAGCATTTATAAATGACATCAGATGCCATAGCAACATGATTACAAGTTTCCATCAATTTGTAGAGCTGAGTAAATAATTATCAGTGAATAATTAACTAAACAAAATTAGCCTCTTTCTCTGCTTCCAGCATGTCCTCAAGCAGATTGTATTTTCTCAAATGTATTCCTTATTTAAACCACATGGAAACACTCCAGACCCCACAGAACCACATCTTCAATATGCTGTAAGTCTATATGGGGTAGATGACTAGCTAAAAGATATAAAGGACTTCCCATGGGAAGGGCAAACCAAACACAGTCAGGAGGAAGTAAAAATGAAAAAAACAACTGAAGAGGGGATTGTGATTTACATATTTAAGTACTTCTACATTTTCTTTTGTTCAGTCTGAAGATAGAGGCATCCTACACCCAAATAACTCTTAACTATAAAAAATTGACTGTGCACAACACTTTAATCCGAAGTCACCAAACAACATTTTCAGAGAAGGCTCCTGGCGAATCTCATGTCCAGTGGGATAACAGCGTCACCTGGATGCTTGATTTAAAACCCCTCCTCCTAACAGAAAGGAACGTACGTGTCAAAGGTCTTGGCAGATCATGCAAGAATGCTCCCCCGAATCAGCCATACCATATTTCTAATACTAGAGGCCCAAAAAGCTATCCCTTTCTTGGCCATAGGGCCACTAAGGAAAGTCTGGCTGGTAGTAAAGTATTTGTCATCTCACGAATCGGAGACCAGAAACACCTTACAGAAACTGTCCTGAAGGACAGGAAGAGGTTGAATGCTTTACACCTGTCAACTGCATTGGCCAGTTCTTGTTTCTTATAAACATTTCACTTGGGCTCTAGAAGGCACAGAGACAGCACAGAAGAAAGACAAGAGACCTCACCTTTCTTTACAAGAAACGCACTAGTCTCAGAGTGAAGGCAAAAAACAAATCAGGAGTAGGTTTTACTTCCCTACTGTTTTTAGAAGAAAAAGATGCAGGAAAGAACATTTTTGACAGGGGAAAAAAAAGATAAAGGTAAAGCTACACAAAATAAAAGTGTTACAAATTCTTAAGTCTAAGTAAAGTTATTATAGCATGTACTAGTGGTCATAAGTGTAATTTAGCTCAAAAGGGAGCAAACACTGTAGTCTGGACAAATGTCATCATTAAGCCTGGCAAATCCAAGAACAAGGTTCAGCTTTCCATGTTGTTTGCATTGCAAACCTATGTGTCACACTGGATCTGTTTCCACGGAAGCTGAGGGACTGCTGGGGAACCTTCCTCAGCTGAAACAGAAGAGCTGCACTTTGAAATTCAAAGGGAACAGTTCACAGTTTGCCCGGGAGACAATCCTTGACCATGTTTCTCACAGCTGGGAATGCATTTGGTGTCTCTCCTACCCCTGTCTTCTAGGCTGGTTAGAAAGCAAAACACCTCAAAACCTTTGTGTACCTGGATAGTAACTCAGTTGGCACCAGGTGAAGTTGTCCATTAGAACACTAGAAGTGGTGGGGTTTGGGGGGGAAGGGGTGTTTAATTTTTTTTTTTTTTAATTTAGAAGTGGCTGCCTTGGACAGTAAGAAACAGCACAATGTGTAAAGCCTAGAGCAAGCCAGCTAAAGCTGTGGTAGGGACATTCCAGTGGCACCCAGAATGCCTCACCTAAATGACTCCTTTGAGTCTGCCTTTTCTTGAGGTGGATGCAGTAATTGCCAAGCCATCAAAGAGATCCCAGTGCAGCTTCCTTTGCCAAAACATTGCCTCACACGCTTCCATAGATATGCTCTACCACAGCTACCAGGAAATAGGGATGTGCTGGGATTTCCAATTTGCATAACTGAGACAGAGACTGACCAACTTCTATGAGGGCAGAAGCAGCTCTTGGCAAAAGCAAGGATATATATATCTACATTTCTGAATACTTGACTTGCTCCCCAAGAAGCATATTTTTCTTTTTAAACCCTCAAATTTCTTTTTTAATGGAAAAATGCCAATATCAAACTGTAAACAGACTTGGTTTCACAGATTTCTTGTATCTCTGTCTGGAATCCAATACCAAATTGAGTGTATATTGATATGTATGAAAAATATGAAGATGAGGTGATAAAACATCCATTCTGATTTAATTGGTTTTTTAGCCATTTCTGAAAAAAAACAAAAAAAAAGACATAAAAATGCTGAAACCTTGAGTCAGCTGCTAATGTTACTAAAATAATTCAACTTCCAAGAGACTTTTAAGCCACTAATGGTGCTAAATTCACTTCTCTGAGTTCTGACAGGAAAAAAATGGAAATGGCAACCTTCTCCTACCATCAGCGTTATCCCAAAAGGTACCTCTAGGTTTGATTTTCTTACCTAAAGGTCCCACCTAACTAACTACACAGGTTTACAGAGCATGTTGAAGGGCGGTGGACAAAGTCAGCAGAGATTGCAAAATGTTTTGCCAATAATACTCCACCTTCTCTATAAGCCTGGTTTCTGCCATCTGATTGCTCTCATGTTGTCTGACAGACAAACCTGAATGGATATTAGCTCTCTCTCATTCAGGATAAGACAGCAGCCACTTGCCAGATGAAGCAGGTAAAGCATGCAAAAACAGCCCTTTCACCATCTTTTAACAACATCCACAATCCACTGGGACTCTTGCAGCAAACTGGGATGTTCCTTTCTGCCTGTACCTGGATCAGATACTGCAGCCAGGTTTCCCGTCACAAATAAACCCCATAATAAGCTTTTTCTTTTTTTAAACATATGTCACCTGGGGACTTTCTCCACAGGCCTGCACCTGGAGCTAGCCCCAGGGCACGTGTACACAGCTTGGGAGTGGATGAAGGCAGTACTAACCTGCCTTCTCAAGTATCTGTGCTCTTCCTATTTTTTTTCCTGTGGACAAATGAATCAAAACACTTTTCATGTGTCCTAGCAACCTGGAAAGCAGAGAGCAGAGAGATCTTTGTAACAAACCAAGATCTGCACTGAAACATTTGCTTGCTGCTGCTCCAGAGGTACGAGCAGTGTCCTGCTTGTGGTGCTGAGCTACATCTGGCACCCATTTCTATCAAAGCAGAGCTCACAGCTCAGCCACCCTGCAAAAAACACTGCCAGGGGAAGATACGCTTACTCACATTAACATATTATTTATTCATCCTTGTTTTGCCCTTCCCTGCACCCCATGCCAATAAGCTACATTTACTCATAATGTCTCTTTGTGCTATTATGATTTAATGTCTTGTTACTGCAGCAATCAGATATTGAACGGCAAATAGTGAGCAAATATAAGTACAACAGTCAAATATGTCACAGGTGTTAAGGTCATTTTCCAACAAATAAAACTATATGTTATTTGGCTACCTTAAATTCTGACACAGTTCAGAACATACTTATCACAGTGGACATCACAAGCCCTTTTTCTTTAATCAAGAAGTGTGATTAAGGATAAGCACATGATTCAGAAGATTTCAGGTTTTTAGGTCTGATCCATATTTAGTTTCTGAGGAAAGAAGACCTTATTTCAGCTGATACAGGCTAAAGTCAATTCCCCAATTCGACTGGGCTTTGGATTGAGGCATCCTCTTCTACACAAGAAGAAAACAAGATTTGGTTTCTCAAAAGAGTGATGACTCTGGACTAACAGAACCATATAATACCAAAAAAAATATTTGTTACTTTTGTCAAAAGGACCACCTGAGATAAGACCGAAGAGCTACTGGGCTATACATGGTAGAACACAGAAATCAGAATTATAAAGGAGTTCATGGCAAAAAGCACATAAGGAAAAAAATCTTCTGCAGGCCTCAAATGGCAAGCTAAAGGAGAGACGTTTTGGGGAGAAGCTCTCTTTATACATCCATAACCTGGAGACCTTAACTGCCTGTTGTGATCTCAGTTGTTTACATTATTATGTGCTTCTCTGGAAATTTTGTGCACAAACACATCCCCAAGAAAAGTCTGCAGTCATCAGTAATATGAATTATCAAACAAAACTTGTAATAATTTTACATTTCACTGAAATAGAGAATCATTAGAGTCTGATAGGGATAGAAATACCTAATGGCATCAGAAATTACCATTCTGGTATTATCTTCTCTGTTTACAAGTAGTCCCATTTAAAAGATCAGTGATATGAATTTAGAGGTGTGATAGGTTAAAGTGATATTTTCATTCTGTGTGCCCTGCAAAAAATATGAAGAATAGTTTCTAAATATAAAGTAAACTCTGGAATATTGTCTCTTTCTAGGTGTCTATAGGGAATACAGCTATGATAAATCTAACTGGATTTTACCACAGCTCCTCATAGGAAGCCTGAAACCAGTGATAAAAAAGTACATTCTACAAGGACAGCTTAACTGTGAGCATATTGGCCAGTATAACATCTGAAATCTAAATGTGTCATTGTCAATTGAGTCATTTTATACCTCCACTTAGGTGTTAAAAAACAGCACACACAAACACACAACTGTGGGAACCGAAGGCGGGTGGTGGGCAGAGAGAAGCAAAGCAGCATCACACTCAGAATAAGCCACAATGATCCAGAAAGAGAACCTGGCCTCTGCATTTACCTCTCCCTGGCATCAGAAAAAAACAGTAGATGGGACAGGTTAGGAAGATGACTTTATCATCCTTACACATCTGAAAATATTGGAAAAGAATTTTCTGTCATCTGGAAGCATTATAAAAACACATGTAGAAAAACAGAGAGATAATAACAGGCCTTTGTTACCTGTTAAGCACATATTTTCTTTATGATTTTTAATTAAACATCAGAGAAATGAAACTGCTAGCTAGAAAAGAGAGTCAGGAATATATGACTGACACAGACTTTCTGAACAATGTTTGACAAGTCCCTTAACCTTTCTCAGTCTTAATTTACCCATTCCTGAAGTGGGGCCAGTGATATTTCGCTGTCCAACGGGAGTGGCTTATTTGATACTCATTAAAGACTCCAAGACCTGTGAATGGTAGATGCTAATGTTTTACTGGGCTCTATTAGGTCTGAACACGTTGCTTCCAAGTCCTCCTCTTCCTGGAAGAGATGAGCCAAATAAAAATAAAAAAAAAACAAAACAAGAGCCACCAAGAGATGTTGCTGTAGTTCCTAAGCAGAAGAAGTGCAGTTCCTGGGATAAGCCTTACAGGACATCAGTGCAAAGACACTGCAGAAGCCCCCTTCCATTTCCAACCCCCCTTTTCAGGGCACATTAAATTTTCTTCAAATAATTCCACAAGGCATTTTCCTTACTCACTAGACTAAGATGGTTCAGTAGACAAATGTAGTTTGTCATTTCTGCAGGACTCTTGTTTATATCCTTTGGAAAAAATTGTACTAGTCCTCTTTGGTGCAAGTTATTTTTTCCTCTACCCTTTTGACTTTCAGTCTACAGGAAGAGCTACTAGACTCCTAGGAATGAAGATTGAAGCCCCCTTAACTCCTCAGGATTTCAAAAGGAGGACTAGTTCACATACCCATATACCTTTTAACCCTGTGAGCACCTCACAATGACAACTACATTTGCCTCATAATCAAGAAATATCAGTATTCAATTCTAAAAATAGCCCTTACCAGCTCTTTGGTGTGCAGGACTCTGAACAATAGAAAAAACATGACATGATAGAACTGGAAACAGTGCTGTGTTGTCTGAAGTGGCTGGTTCTCAGCTGGAGAGCACACTCCCTCTCAGTGCCCTGCCTTGCTCTGATTATTTTACACATTTTCTCAACCTCATCTCTAGCTGCTCCTGCTTCAGGTACTGACAAAGCCTGTCCTGGGGAGAGCACTGTTTTTCAGTCAGCTGTTTGTTCTTTATTAGCTGAGACACTTGATGCCATGAAGTTGAAGACTCCCTTGTAGTAGAGTCTGGGCCCACTCAAACGCAGCCTGGAAGAGCACTGACTTCCTCAGAGATCCCTCGAGGTTTTCACTTCTACACCTCAGTTTAAATAATGCCTTCCTATTTGGCTGATCTGGTTCCTTTCCAGGATTCAGTTTCAAATCTTTGGGGGTTTAAAGAAAACCACTAGACCAAACTGCAAAACTAATTCTCATCTTTTTGGGTTCTCTCTGGTGGACATCCACAATTATTCCCACGATCTCTGCATCACTAGGCCATGAAGGTTGAGAGGAAGGCTCGGAAAAATCTACACTCCTTTAGAGATCTCAGTGTAGCTTTTGAGGGGTTAATGGGGTCACCATTGAAGAATCCGTCCATCATTCTCATTCTCCACTCACTTATGCTAGAACAAAGCAAGGGTAGCACCACGAAATTCATTTAGTACCACTGTGTGCTGTAAACTATTGCCACTTAACTGTTTTTTTCTGGGAAAAACAAAGACAGCAAAAAATCACTGGAGAAAAGGAAAACAGTCTCATTCTACTGAGTCAGATGAAGATCAAAATATAAAGCAACATAGTTCAATTTAGTTCAGATGCTACAGCTAAATAAATATATAACATAGTTACTTATTTGTTTATTTATTTATTTATTTAACACAAAGATTCTGGACCTCTGTTCTGCCACTGGAGTTTCTTTTCCTGTTGTATTCATACAATATTCCTGGAATCAGCACAAAATCTGTTCAAACATCACTGCAGTACTTAAAAAACTGCTGTCACCAGTGCACCCAAGTAGAAAATGCATTTTTGATGTTATGCAGAAATACATGCCTTGATAGAAGAGATCAAGATGCAGCCCAAAGTGCTAAAAAAAGTCAGAGAACAACATTTGAGCAGATTAAGATGCACTCCAATTTTTCTTTCTTTCGCTTTCAAGCTTCCTTAGCTCAAGACACATATTCCTGATATATGTATGATATGTATGTAATGCAGGGTAGTTAATACAGATGGAGAGAGACTGACATGGCACTTCCTGAATGGATACTGAGATTCCAGGATACCTATTGCACTCTGGCTGATAGGAGCTTCAGAAGCTGTGAGTCAAAACTGACTTCCCAAAACCACAACAGCACTTTTCACCTTTGCCAACAGACATTGCGTGAGCCAGTTTACAGTGCTCTGCCAAGGGCATATCATCCAGACTTTTCTATTTCAGCTGAAAGAAAACTCAGTATCTGATATGCTAACATGATGAATGTTCCAAGGACTGCACAACTAAGCAGAAACCCGGGAACTTCCTAACTTTCCTGATCTTTAAATTCCGCCCAATTTAAAATACCTTTCACAAGTCTTACTAATGTGTGTATAGACACACATTATCCTGCTTGTTATGCCCTGAAAATACTGAATATTCAGAACACGAGTCCTGCATTAGCCAATGTTAAATGCCATCAAGGAAAAACTGACATCCCTAGTAAGAAAGAAACAAAACACCCCAGTATTGCACAAATTTATTTGTAAGGCCTGATCTTAAACATGCTATTATAAAGACAGCCTTTCAAACATTCATTAACTTCCATAAAACATATTACTCCTTCAGAAACTGTCCAATATGGGAATGAAGCCTTGCATCACCTATTCATTTGTCCTCATTTTTCCAGCAATTAGAGAGCATCATATTTTATTGTCATAAATGCTGTGTAAATATATTGACACTACGAAGCACACAAACAGCTCGAATCCTTTGTGCTTTTTTCACTGAAGGCAAATAGAGCCCACTGTCAGTCACTCATCTGAAGAGCAAGGAAGAGTATAAACTGATGCAATTTTTTTTTTTAATTCAAACTTTTGATATGGAACTATTTTAAGATCTCCTGAGCACCCTCCCCTCTGCCTTCCTTTGAAGGGTAGTACGAAGCACGTACAATTCAAGCATCATTACTTCTACACTCACATGCTTTGGACAAAGGAAAAAGTCTCTTGGACAAAATAGACAAGCCACTGATTGGTAAAATATAAGTGATATATTAACCAGATCAAGGATCCAACCACTGAGTTGGATTATAATCTCTGTTTCATTCATTTCAGACACTGTTTTAAAATCAGGTTCTGTTTCAGTATGTCATGGCTTTCTCGCACGTTAGTAATTACAGTACCTCTAAAAGCAACAAAGGGTGAACCACCAAAGATCTGTAGCTACAGCCCAGTTCAGGTAAGAATTAAAATCTGACATTTCTAGTCAGCAAGTCTCAATTTCCAGAAAATTTCTAGTTGGCTGGAAGCACTGTGATACATAGACTTTCTTCAGCATTTTAAGAAAGCTATGTTTTCATGCTAAGTGGGAAGTGGATGATGGTCTTTATCCAGAATTTAAAAAAAAAAAAAAAAAAGAAAAGAAAAGGAAAAGGAGATATCGAAGTAGACTTTTATAAATAAAAAGAATAAAATATTATATGCTTGCTATAAAATAAAAAAAAAGAGGAGGCTGGCCCACTGGGCTTCTATTAATTTGAACCAGCTCACCAAGGCCTACTTTAAATTTTGAGTTACATCATGTTCCTTCAGAGACCGAGGCTGACAAGGAAAATCAAGCACAGAGTCTTGGAACTGACACAGTCTGTAACATTTCAACACACGAGGGGGAAAAAAACAAACCAAAAAACTGACAAACCAAAAAGAATAAACCACAGCTACAGCCTGGATAAGAACAGAGTTAGATGAACACATTGAAAAATATAAAGGGAACAATGACTGAGAGTAAAATTTGCCATTTACTCCTAAGAATAATACATCCAATTTTGCAAGCCAAAGTCTTGATTCTGAGGGGAAAATCATTATGTTTATAGACTTAGGAGAAAGTAAGGCTTGTAAACTGGTAAGACCATTTTTTTCTAAATCAGAACAAAAAATGCAGAACAAAAAACAAGGAATAGTATCCAATAGATTAAGTATTAAGCACACAAATCTTCCTGAAAGCAGGCAGAAAATCTGCCAAGTTTTTCCTTATGCATATTGAATTGAAATTCAGCATAATCCAACCTAGAAAGAAAAGCATTACAGGGAGCAATATGACTTCATAGTGAAAGACTTGTGTTCACAGTGAAATGTGACATTTTTAGATCAAATGCCACCTCTCCCTACAACATGCTTAGTGATGATCTCAGCCCCTTGGTTTTTATTCTTTTCCTATAACTCACTAGTCCAATTAAGGAACTGAGACTTTAATTCGTGTTTCTTTTTTAAGTGCCTGTGGTAACAATGTAAAAAGGGTGCATGCAAAGTGCAATCTTTCTAACTTCATACTAATTGACATCTAGTTTGAACTAGTGCAAGAACTCTAATTTGATTCAGAAAAATATTGATTTATGGTTATGACCTGCTGGTAGTGAGAGAAAACTTGAAGCTTGTGCTTACAAACAAGAAATGTAAGTTGTCTCAAACTTACAGACTAAGTATTAAATTCCTTTCCTTTCCTTGGAAGTGGTCAGGATTTGCCTTCCTCCAGAACAGCAGAAGAGACTTTTTTATGTTAACCATCAGTAGATGCAATAATTCTATTTGTTAAGTTCCATTAAAACAGAAGAAGTGAAGAAACATTGAAGAAATTACTTGTTGTTTAGTTAACGAAGTAGAGCAAGACAAAACAAATCCAAAAGTCACCTGTTTTTAACTCCAAAATAATCAATGCAGTGACATGGAACCATATTACTAATTTTTTTCTATGACATGACTAAATGTTGCTATCAAGCCCTAATAGATGGGAAACAAAAGTTATATTGGGTTAGGTACTCCTTACAATAATAAAAACTTCTTCTCCACTCAGTGCAAAAACAGCCCAATTTCCAAACCCATGTGAAGCTGAACCTTTAGAGCTGAATTAAAGCAACAGTATCTAAGACACAATTAAAAATCTTTTTAACCTTTTATTGCTTGTTTTTGTCAAAGTCCTTTTCAATTAAGCATGGGCATTGAGGGCTGGAAGAAAGATGTAATGAAATGTGGTCAATCCCTTACTTCTTTCCTCGAATAGGTTCAATATACAAAATGTGGAAAATCACTCTTTGAAATTACCCTATTCCCCTGCAATCAAATGTTAGGTTACATTTAACAAATGACCCTTTTCTCTTAGGAGAGAAATCAATATTCATGGTTTTCTCTCCTGCCCTCTGCGACTACTACCAGAAATCCCTTTTTATATAAAACTGAAGCAACATTTACTTATAGATTCCTAATTCGTGTACTTTATTTCTCCCTTGCCGTGGCTCTTCCCCTCTTCCCCAGCTCAACTGCGGGTCTAAGTCAAGGTAGAGAATTCTCTTGTGAAGCACAGAGGGCAGGACGTGCCGGGGGCCCTGCTCCCTCAGGCTCAGTCTGGGCCTGGGACACGGCTCCTGGCTGGCCCCGGATAAAGATCCTGGCTCCATCTGGACAGGGAATGTCCCCAAGCAGCCCTTGCAGAGGGCACCAGCAGCAGCTCGGTGACTCTCCTGGCTGGGACACTTGACTCTGATACAGACCAAACAAGAGCAAAGGGAGAAGCATCACCTGGGGCCTGCGGCCCGCTGAAGATGCAGAGCCTGGTGCCATCACCCTGGCTTTGGGAGGAGCCCTCGTGCTTGGGATCCAAATCCCACCCCAAAAGCTGCCAGGCGAGCTCACGCCAGGGCTGTGTGCAGGCCACTGGCAGGGCAGTGGTGGGATGATGCCCCTGTGCCACGCTCTCACCGGGCTGAGGGAAGGTCTGGCAGGAGGCCCCGTCCTCCCTCAGCCACAGACACCAACAGGGAGCTTGCTGATGGAGCCGGGGCCCTCCTGGCACCACAGACAGGACAAAGTCCCCGCAGTGGGGCTCGCTGCTGTCCCCAACAGCACAGACAGGACACAGTCGCTGTGGCAGGACTCCCCTGTGCTGCCACGGCTCCTCCCGGGCCTGCCCGCAGGGAACCAGCAGCATCCACCAGCTGGCAGAAGCTCCTTTCCATGGTGCTCCCCATGGCCTCACTCATCCATTCTCAACCTGAGTCCAGCAATCTCTGAGTCTGCTGCATGACAAAATAACAGAGAACAACTCAAAATTAGAGCAGTCCCACAGCTCATTTTAAAAAATCCCCTTTTTCTCTTAGGGAGAAGTATGCACAGTGTGGGATATGCTGCCCAAACGCCAGCATGTCAGGGCTTTACTTTGGAAAACAAGGTCATGGTTTTCCTCTTAGTTCCTGCCTGGATTTATCGTGTTTTCAGCTGGCCAGGTTGAGCCATGCACTCAGAGGTGGAGATTTATCCTGTTACCCATTGTAGCTGGATATGTTCCATTCTCTCCATTAAGTCCATTTACATAAGAGTGCATTAATGTACTTCCAGGTGTGCTGAGCACCAGAATCCAGCTCTTTGCTGATTTCCATCCAACGTTTTTGTAAAGCTTGCCTGCAAACCTGAGCTGGAGAGACCTGTCCAGTTTTATTAAAATTCACATGTATCTCACTGGAAATGACTGCATGACCAGCACACCTCTCAGGCTTTCTTGCAGCAAACAGAGCACCGAGAAGGTTTGGGGTTTTTTCTCCTGCCATTTACAACTTCTTGCAATAAGCTTCTGTTTAGGGGCCAGCAAACTGAACATTGCTGTTTGGAAAGTTTTAGTTGCTGTAGTTGCTTTAGACTGCTTAACCCACAAAAAAACCAAAACAAAACAACAACAACAAAAAAAAAAAAAAAAAAAAAAAAAAAAAAAAAAAAAAAAAAAAAAACCAACAAATACACACCAAGTAGTTCACTACAGTGTAAGCACATTGCCATCACTGCCATATTTTTAAGTACTGAAAGTGAAGTTGCCACAAAAAGATGAATAGTAACCACATGAGATTTTTGTTTAACAACTATGCAAAATAACAGCAACAGTAATATGCAAAGAAATCAGGGCATTTTTTTTCTTTAAATTACATGCTGTTTATAGCAAAACACAATAAATACCATCAATCAGTGGAGACAATTAGAAAGTAATAATGAACAAGAAATTGGGTTTATGAGAAAGCCAGGAAATCACACGATACGTACCTGGGTACAAGACTCAAACAATTCTGCCCATATGAAAATAAGAAAACACCTGCATGTTTTGTATATGCTTTATGAATTACAAAGATAGAGCTATTAGCATGGTTTATAGGCTATGCACCACACTATTCTTTATCAAAAAAATGCTAAGTTAGTGTCTCAGCTAGTCCGCAGATGCTTTATTGTATCATGATCATTTAGATTCCACTTTTCTCATGCCACAGTCAGATATTGTGAAAAATCAAGTTCCATTTACAGCATCCATTGTTATCTCACAAAGTAGCACTTCATGCTACTACTGATGTGTTACAGACTGTTAACAGTAATTTATTTTTAAATGCCAGTGCATGCCAAGTGTTCTGGATATGAATACTAACAGGATGAAGTTATGCAGGTGTAGAAATTTAAAAGAAAAGGAAAAAAACTCCACACCACCACCCATACCACAACCCACACAGGAAATGACTGCCAGCTCTTTGAGGGAGGACACAGAGCATGGGACTTCTCTCTTTGCATTTTAGCTGTATGAAGTTAGTTATTCCCCTCACTCATCAGTGGAAACATCCTCCTGCAGGGATGTCTGAAGACAGCTCCTAATAACCCAGAGGTATTTATACATCTGCACTGAATATAGAGAGAAATTAAGTAATAACTTTTGGGGGTTGTTTATCTTAGAGGTGGTCAAGAACTTAGCAATGGCATATTAGTGATCCTCACAGCTACACGTGGTGCTTTACAGGCTGAGACATCCTAAAATCAGGATATGAGGTCTGCAGCATGATGAGAGCTCTGACTCCCAAACCAGGAATTTTCTCATTCCTGGAGTAGCTTCTTCTGTGTCATCTTCCACTTAGATTGTTGTAACTCTTTGTTAAGTGCTTTTTGACGACATCCTAACTAAATGAATTCATTATGCAAATATGCAAGCAGATGAAGGTAATTAATGAACAAAAAAATAAAAAAAAAGGCAACATCAAGTAGACTCCCAGAGCTCTTGGGGGGATGAGTGGTCCCACTTAACATCTATTGTTTTAATAAGCAAATGCCAACTGACTAAACAATACAAAGGAGTGAAGTTCAGACTCTGATGAATGCCTTACTGCTTACAAACCCTGCTATTCCCAGTTCTTTCCTGCATGTTTGAAACTCAGATGAGCTCAAATTGCTCTAGCTAAAGTAGGCCAGTCCCAAGAATTGGACAAGAAACTGCTTATCTTTATAAATACCCAGTAAACCTAACTAATTCAGATGGATAATAAAGAATAGATGATGCCCAAAAAAATGACTGTCCCTTTACCACATCCTTCCCTATTCCCTCTCCCTAGTCCTTTTTCTGTAAAAGCTGCTCAAAGTGGGGTTTTAGATGGGCCAGATTTCCATAGTGGAATTGCAAGAAGATTCAAAATTTGGCCTACCTTCTTTTGCTTTTAGCAATAGGGATGAAAAAGTGAGAGGTTGTTTTCATTAAACTGAAAATCCCTTTTGAGAGACTGCCAGAAATGAAATGGTTACTGTACATTGAAATAGTTCTCCACCTTTTTGTTCAATGTGAAAGGCAAAAAAATGATGCAAATATGAAGCAATGTGTCAGTTCTGCTAAATAAAAATGTGCACAGTAAAACTAAATCACATATATTGAAGTGTTATTTTGGTTTTATGGAAATGTAATCTGTGTTATGACATTTGCATTTCATATAACTGCTACGGATAACTAATCTTCCAATGAATTGCATACCATTTTGTCACCAAAAAAAAAAAGTTATACTGTATCATCTGTTTCCACCTGTACACTAGAATATTCCATGACAAATGTATCAACATCAATTGTATAAATTCACTCAAGAGCCAATGAAAAGTACGGATACATTTAATAGAAAGATTTCTTTTACCCTTAAACTCTACACAGCTATTAGAAGATATCATAGCTTGGTAGCAAAGAAAAAATTACAACTTCAAACAACACAATATATGGATGTTTGTACGCATTCTAAACCTTCTGAATTTTGAGTGAAAATTAAATACATCAATACAGACTGCCAATATGGAACCTTAACCAGAACCTGATGAAATTGCATGTTTCTCATTCCATGCCCAAAAATTATAGTTTTCAGCTCTGAGATAGTTTATGTTATGCTACGTATTACAAAAAAGGGACACTTAAATACAAATGAAAATAGAAGTATATTTGAAATGCATTATCCTTTCGCTTTTCCTTCTGTGTCCCTTGCTTTTGTTTTCATGTTTTCCTTTTGATTACCTTTGCTTACCTAAATCATTATCCAACCTCTCCAAAGTTCCAATTCTCAACAAATGCCTGCAGAGGAAGTGTTAACAAAAGGGTCACACATGCTTTAGCCCTGATTAAGCCCCACTTTCAGAACAGTAGTAAAACAAAAAGCCTTTAATTTCCCCATTTTGGAAACCAGTCAAAACCAAGGGACCTCCTAGGAATAGCATGCAAGAGTAAACCTTGGGATTTAACTCCCAGCCCTTGGAATCCTTAGGCAGAAGGAGCAGGACTACTTGGAGTAAAAAACCGATGTGCTCTGGTCAAGTGCAGTGTCAGGCACCAGTAGATGACAGAGAGCTCCAGGTAATTCATTGACTTAGCAAGAGACTTTTCATTGACTTTCAATGAGACTTGTTCTCTTCAGCCATCAAGGGACATTTCAAATAGCTAAATCTATGCCCAAGATACAGAATGACCTAACTTACTGAAAATTGCATAACTTACTGAAAATCAAACGAGCAAATGTGGGGTCATTTGATTAATTCTTGGTGTAATTAAGGAAGATCAGCAGTAAATGTCTGTGTTTCTTTTCTTGGGAAAATCATGCTTACCTATCTGCTGTGAAAGCCAATGCAAAAACCTATGTCTGTTCACTTGAATGTAGCTTCCTGCACTGACATAGCTATATTTGGGATTCTTTTGTGTGCTGAGTTAGAAGGAGTAGCAGCTTTTTAAGCTCAGATGTGTAAATGCCCCCATTTATACCCTGGCTCTGCAAAAATAGGTTTTTGTGCATATTGCAGTCAATATACACTCACAAAAGAGAAACGTGAAATAAAAAAATATAATTCTCATATTAGAAAACTGAGTACTTACCTAGTGATAGCAGCTGGAATGAAAATGGCTGAAAGCAATAAAAATCCATTTTACCATTTAGTACAGTTTGTCAGACTAGAGAAATGGGATTGAATTTCAAAGCCACAGGCAAGCTGGCAGAAATCTGTGCTTATGCAGTTGATAGGGGGGTTTTTTTTCTCCTTTTTTCTTTTTTTTTTCCTTTTTTTTTCCTTATTTACAACTCTTTTGATAAGCCTTCAGCAAGTTACATAGGTTGTTCTAGTTGTATCTCCTTTGACTGGATTAGAATACTTGATGACAGTTTGGATAAGTTTGAGGCAGATGGTTCTTGACATTTTTCATGCCATCAGTTACAAACCATGCAAGGAAACTCTTTCATCCTTTGTTTATCCTTCACTTAGAAGCCACTATGGTAGATCGTTAAACTTTCATTTTTCACAGTGCTGATTAAGGCGTACTACAAGGCAGATGTTATGCAGCACCATTTTTAACAATTTACATTTAGCACCAAAGCTGGCTTTGTACTTGTTCCAGTGGATCAATTCACATTTCAAAAACTTCAAGGTCAACCTCTAAGCATTGCTACTCTGTTGAACAACTAAATGTTTCATAAAGTTTTCCCTATGATTGCAGCACTTGAAAATATGTGCTGGACACTGTTTACTTGTTTATATCTGCCAAAACGAATATAAGTAACTATTGTTCATCTCTGCTACAATTAAATGACAGATATAGTGCTATAAAATCCAAAGACTTACAATAAAATGAATAAAGATCACTATTTTAACACATGACAAAGTAAATGACTCATTTATTTTCATTAAAAGCATTTCTAAATAACAAATAATTACTATTCAATTAGCAGTTGGTCTCAATTTACATCAGGTCAAGCAATAACATTTCATGGATGAAAATGTTTACTGGTTTACTTCACATCTCTATGTGCATTCTTTCTTTTATGATTATGCAAATTCTATACTTTCTTGGACAAATTCTAATAGTTATATGTAAATAAAAAAAAAAACAGGTAAAGGCACCTTTAGAGAATAGCAGAATAAATACAGTCATGACAAAATACAATAAAATTAATTCACAGCAATTTAATTTTTATGCTCTGTAGCAAACTGAGTTTTGACAAATACTTGGGCTCATCTGTAGGTGATGTAAGTTACAATTTTTACTGAAAATTTACTGAAATTTTCTGTAACCAATCATAGCAATGAGGTAGAAGGTTTTGTGCTAGTGACAATTTCCTTAATGGACAATAAAGGGAAAAGGAACTTCTGGTAACTGAAGACTCCTTTTAATCCAGATTCTTCAAATTAGCAACATAAAATGGAAAATATAGTATATATTAAATATAAAAGCATATTTTATTTAATGATTTTTCAAGGGGTTATTATTTTTTTTTTAAATTTGGGGGATTTCTTATGCTTTTTGTCTTTTTTTTTTAATTAAGCTGTAACAATGTGTCTTATTAATTATTATTGTCATGAAGTTCTGCAGCAAAAATTAGCAGATTGAATAATAATTTTTATCCTCTGATACCTCCTGATCCTAATCACACCCTTTTATTATGCTCAATTTATTCTTTTTTTCCCCCTGAATCTGTGCCATAAAGACTTTTCTATCCTAGTCCTAAGTCCCTTAAGATTTCCCATCTGGTACTACTATTTCACCCTTTACATCTAAAACTATTTCTTATCCCTATCTCTACCCATTATTCCATTAAATTAATGTTTAGGCTTTTCTTGAATCAAAAATGGGTTTCATCTGAGTAGTTCACTTGATTAATGACCAGAAGTCAATGAAATGTTGGTCTTGGGATAAACATGTCTGCCTTGGAAAATATATTAGATACAAATATATCAAGAAAAATATTTTCTGTTCTGATCCTATGAATCTTAATTTCAGTGGTACTGGGGAATGCCTTCATTTCACTTGAGGAACTACAGACACCACAACCGTCAGTCATGCTAACAAAGATGTGGGAATACACAGACAACACACGGTCACAACTTCTTCTGCAGAAATCAGCCTGGAAATCTTGTAAAGAAAAGGCTACAAAATCTCAAAAAACCCGTTTGAAATGGTGCTGACTTGAGTTATGTATCTGTCCTAGATTTGATATTTTTGCCACCCAAACCCATACACCAATCTATATTTATAAAACCTTGAGCAAATAAGGCTCGGAGTAGTGATGACTGTGTCATTCAGGAATGTGTAATGGCCTTGCAAAGGCACTGCCACAGAGCCTTCCTTTTCCATGGCTCTATCAGCAAAAATAAATACAGGAGATGAATACTAGGGGGAAAGCGTGGATTTCATCTTATTTTTGTTACATTATTATCCAGGCTTACAAAAATATTTATCATCCTACAGTTTGATTTGTTATAATATATGTTTACCTTTTATCTTAGAAGAAAAGAGTATCAGCCCTCCAAGGATAATGGAGAAGCAATGTTATTTAATTATTCCAAACTATCTAGTGCTTTGGTACACAAAAGATAACAGTCAACATACTGCTACAAGTGTGCTGATATGCAAGCTGTGGTCAAGATAAAATATTTAACAGCAGAAAAATACACTTTATAGTGCAGCTGCTATAATGGGATTTTAAATAAGGAAAAACAATTCTGTTTATTCTCAGTTTTGAAAATATGTACAAAGCTAACTACATTCATCCATAAATTAACTTGATAACGGCTGAAGATTGGTGTGTAAGGGAATTTGACCATTTAACATACACACACCAAACAGGTGCAGGAGAGAGAGAAAGCACACGCAGGTAGCTGTCAGCAGCACACTGACAACACAGACAGAAAAGAACTGATGTTATCATGGAAACAGTGAAAGTAAAGCTTAAAGAGCTTGCACAATCATACTGCCCCAAGGTTCATTTTCAGACTCAGCATAGCTCCCTCTGTAGAGTTACATGTATTTGAATGTTTAGAAACAGAAAAGAAGAAGGAAAAAAATTAAAAATACTAACATGGACCACATCCTTGTAAACTGGCATCACTCCATGGAAACAAATGCAGCAGTGCCAGCTTGTGCCAGCTGAGGATCTGACATTACATGGAAAAATCCTGAGGCACCTGCAGTTCTGTGGGGGTGAATAATTTATGAATACATGAAATGTTCTGAATAACATATTTTTGAATATTTTTCCATTCACTCCATCCTAGTTCTTTCACAGCCCATGTTCTTTAAACCCATTTATTACAAGCTTCACAGTAGGATTGTGACAATGCCAATTATTTGGCCAATCCCCTCCCGTTTCAGTTTCTTTACCTACTGCAGTTTTTCTGGGAGGTGAAGAGAGGTCACTATTTTAGTGTATTCTTCTTCTGGCAAGTCTTAGAAAGTGATAGACAAAGGATAGACAGGTAATCCTTCTTGATTAAGAGGACAGATACAGTCTCTTCAGGCTTCTCTAATTGCTTTGGCTGCACTATAAATGTTATTTCATATTTTTCTCAAATCTACATTCCATTTTTACACCTAGGACCCATTAAATATTATATATTTTTTTCAAAGTCTACCGACAAGTCATAGAAGGTGAAGGTAGAAGGCAAGATATAACATGTCTCTAACTGAGCACCTCACTAAAATCCTTCTCTTAGGTTCCTGTATGCAGGAACCTAGAGATAAATAACAAAAAAACCCAGTACCCAGCACTATTACAAAATTTATTCTTTTTTAGAGGAAGGGTCTGCCTGTTTTCTGTGCTAAGGGGCTGCTGCCAGTTAGAGCATCACACTTGCAGAATGGCCTTCACCAGATGAGGAGTTCACACCCCCAGTTCACAGCTCATTATCCATCACAGATTTTCTCAACAATGGCTGAAATGCTGGCAAAGCTGGGTCCCTCCGGGTCCAGCTCCTCTAGGGCAATACTGCTTAGGGTGATCTTACCTGAAAAACAACCAAGAAACTCACTATAGAGCAGAAATAGCTTATTGCATTCCCAGATGCCAGAGATAAAATGAAGTGTGCTTCCAAATGTGAAAGCATAGATGTAAAACTCTACTGCAGCAAAAACATTCTGGCAGCAAGATTTTCATTCTATTCTACGCACAAATGCCTTTGTGGATTTGTCTGTAGTAGTGATAAAATGTGAGGTGAGGCTCTTTAGACAGCCAATGTCCAAACTGATGCCTCCTGTAGTGGATTTAGTATCTCAAGTCCAAACCTGAGCAGCTTCCTGGAGTCCCTGTGTCCCTGCTCTGACCCAGAGCAGGAGGTCCCTGCTGAGATGAGCATGAACAGACTGGGTTGGTACCTGCACCCCCACCACCACCATCCCGTTTGATTTGCATGCTGGGGACATACACAGACCTCTAGCAGAACCATCTTTATATGGGCTATTTGTATCCCATTCCAGCCCCTTAGGCAGAAGCCTTTATTCCCATTGCCTCCTTTTCATCCGGAAATTCTGCCTCTATGTGCACCTTTACCAGCCGAGCTAGAGGAGCTGTGCTCTCCTTGCATGTGCACGGTTTTGCATTAGTCTTCCTGAGATTTATGTATGCACCCAAAGAGGAGAATGGCCCTCTATGAATGTTTTAACAATCAGAACAATGAAGCATTGTGCATCAGACTGTTAAAAATGTTTCTAAACACTGCGTTCAATACACACTACCCGATTTCCAAAGCTACTCTGGACAGAAATGATTTAGAAAACAACTCACAAGTAAACTAAAGCTCTTCTAATAAAACAAATATTTCACAGTTCATTTAATCTAAGATATTGAAAAGAACTGCCAGTACTCAGGTACGTGACCTGAAGCACAGAACTTTATTGCTTTCTCCACCAGGGATTAGAAATGTTTGGAGTAAAAAAGTTGCTGCTAGGCAGGGCTCCTTTAACCTTACAGTCATATCCCAGGACCACTTATCCTTTCCCAAGAAGTAGATAAAAGAAGAGGGGGAAATTGAGGTCAAGATTTCTTTTTCTTTTATCTATCACGTTACAGAGCAAATTCAAAACTCACAACTAAATAAGTGAAATACTTCAAAGAATTTGCATTTGGTATCATGTATTAAGAGCTTTACATTTTCTCTCAATTGATTTTTCCTATAGGAAGTGCTTTGTTCTACAAGACACTTTGCCTTGTTGGTGCATGGTGGTCTCTGTCCTTTCTTACAAAACTTTTCCCTCTCACCATTTGTCCGATATCCCTCTGTTTCCCCTTCTCTTCCATTCAGTGAGACGCTTGTTCAAAGGGCACAAGGCTTCATTCAGTGGTCAGTCTGCAGAGCCACGATGTTCCTGCATCGTGTTTGCAACAGATGAAGCTCCCACCACTCAGACAACGTGAGTGAACATTGCCCTGGACATTTCGGGGCCAGTTCGGACTAAATAGAGCTTACAAGTGTCAGACTAACCAGACAAAGTATACTTATTTTTCAGGGAGTAGTGCAGCTAGGGGTTCTTACCGCATGCTGTAATCTATTTCACATTCTAGCATGTTAATAAAAACCAAATTAAATTCATGAAACTACATCTCTTCTGTATTAATCTCAACAAGCCAATGATTTATCAAAGCTCTCTCTCTCTAATCTTTAGATGAACTGACACTTCTGCTGTCTGAAATAATGAATGCGTTCACAAGGAAAAGAAAGTTAGCCAAATTAAGTATCCCTCAAAATTTTTAAAATTAACAAAAAATTTAAACTGTTTCTAATTACCATCATCCATGCTGTCTGTTTTTTAAGCACATAAATTGCACAGGGTCAACCTCAGCCAAACAAATCACACCTGTTCTCCTACCTTAAGAAGGAGCAGATCCACAGTGGTATCCTTTAATTATGTTAATCTCCAGGGACTGCTTGGGAAGCCCTTGAGGAAGGGTGTTCTGATGGAAAATGCAACACCATATTCCAAATATAGATGTAGAAACAGTGAAACCTCTGAAGGTCTCACAACCCCAAATAAAACCACACCTCTCACACTATTTTTTCCACAGCACTAATGCTGGCTACAGAATTACCTCCATCAGAAGGAGACTCAAAGGCTGTTGCTGTTACTTGCTCATAGTCTTCTAATCAAAGATAATTTGATGAGTGAAATTATATTAAAAAAAAAAAATCCAATAAACCTAGTCCTCTGAACTCATGTAGAAATTTAATTCCAATTGAAATCAATGGGATTTATGGGCCTAAGTGCCTTTGGGACTTTAAATCTTAGTATATATTTTAATACAATGTAATAATCAATAGTTCTCAAGGCAAAAGGACTAGCAATGCTCTAGATCCCTTATGAAGATGAGGGTACTTTTTATCAGATGTCTCTGAAGACACTGAAAATAATTATTTGCTTTCTTAAAGATTATCAGAAAAATATTAGGAGTTAAATCATTTTCTTTTAATAGATACATGTGAACAAGTAAAGTGACAATCATTGATTTATTCATGTTTATCAGATACAGTCACTGAGCAGATCTGTCTTGTTGGGAGATTCACAGATAAACAGATATCCATTGACAGCATGGATTAGCATGAGGTATTAGCCCCTTGCATTGAGAAAATACATTGAAAGTTTCATAAGACATCAATAATGCATGGTCCTAAGAGAGAAAAAAAAAAGAAAAAATTATATTTTATCGTGTTATGCATAGGGACAAAAACTAAAAAAATAAAACAAACAAAAAAAAAAGGAACATAAAATTACATTAGGCAGAAGTATAAAGTTTTTCTTTATGTAGACTTTACATATAATTTTCTACCTTTTATTATTTGGTATATTTGTATGGCCAAATGTGTAAGATACTAGGATATTTCAGTAATTAATATATAATGCAAACCAAGAATAATAGAAGAACTTAGATTTGCTAGTTCAGTAGCTGGCTTTCTGCAAACTGCATCATGTTCCCATATTGTCTTAGCTAAAAGAATAACAAAATATCTAATTGAGAAAATACTTTGTTTTTCGAGACACATTTTACCTTATTATTTACACTCAACTCTAGATAAAATCTTAGTGGCTTGATTTTCAAGCACGTGGTATAAGGAGCTCACTTTCTGACAAATATGGGAGTTTTACCACAGAGCTCAGCTCTTTTGAAAATCAGACCTTTACCCACTTAAAAGATTTGAGTATTTATTTTGTTGGATTTTCCACCAAGTCATTTCAGGTTGAGTACCAGATCCCCATATTATTTTGAAAGCCGTGAGTTGGCAAATTTCTTTTATACACAACCACACAACAGTACCGTGCCCTTGGACATGAACACTAATTAATCAGAAATTACATCCATCCATTAGTATAAGAACATCTAAACAAAAAGAGATCAAACAAAAAGAAGTCTGTTTAGGGAAACTTTTAGCACTTAACCTGAGCTTTTGCCTGCCCCAGCTGGCAGAAGTACTTTAGCTTGGACATGTTCATAAATATCAGCTTTTAAAAGGAATCTGTTTTCCCTACAGTAAAATTAATTTGAAGAAACGTTCTACCACAAAATAAAAAAGATCAGTGTGAGTTTCTACTTTGCAAAAGCTTTGGAGAGAAGGAATTTATTGTACTAAGCAAAAGCAATTACCACACCATGCAGTCAACTTGTGATAAAGCAACTTGCCTACAGAATAAACCAAAAATGCAGCACGGAAGTAAGTGTATAATAGTCACAAGATTGTAAATAATGGATTGGTTAGCCTACCTTAAACCAGATTTGGTGAAAAAAAAAACCAGTAGTCTTTGAACTTCACTTAACTATATCCACCTAACATGAATAATTCACTCCAATTCGCTGCTGTTGTCAGGTGATGAGAAGTAAATGGTAGACACCAACATGATGGGAGTTCTTTTATAGTGTCCATTTCCAAAGAAACCAAATGAAAATTCTGCCTTCCGTTACAAATGAAAAGGCAGGATTCAGACTTCAAAGAGTCAGGCTTTTTCTAGAAAAAGTACAGAAGAGAGCCATCATTTTTATGCTAACAAAGGTAGAAATAATGCCTTTTTTCTCTTATCTTTAGATAAAGATATGGCCATTGTTGGTCTATTGTGGACTTAACCTACATTTTGAGAGCTGGACCAGTTCCATACTGACAAATAACCACTGCTCTTATCCCAAAAATCTGCACTACAGTTTTCTCATTACATAGCTCTTGGTGTGAGATGGTCATGGAAAGAAAGAGCATTACCTTACTTCTTCCCACAGTAGCCCTTGACTAACCTGTCTTTACAGAGCTATTCAGCATTTCTGTTACCTACCTTTTCTTCCATGCTGCAAGAGCCATGGTTACAATAGGGAGCATTATTTTTACACAGCTTGTCTGATTTTATCTTTTATTAGTTTGCAAAGAATAAACCAGGATGGTGGGAAGGAAAAGCTGTTCTTCAAACACCTACCCTGTCATACTTGACGTGCTTTTGTCTGCAGTGTTCTTAGTGCTCAGTTTTGAGCTGAGCAGTGTTGGGGCAAGTGCGATCATAAATTTATTTGTGATATTATAAATGCATGTTTTCATTATTGCTATTCTTTAGCAATTACCTTTGCTAATGAATATTTCACAGTGTTTGGAGGTAAGGCCCAGATAAAGTTCCACTTGTCATATTGTAGACTTAAAATGTGCTTATTGAAAACCAGTGAGACCCAGCAATGTGTCTTCAAGGAAAACAGACAGGTCAGGGGCTCTTGGCATGATCTGATGTGACCCAAGTTCAACATGTGGAGATGGCAACTGATTTACATGGGCTTCCCACACACTGATACTGCAACAATTCACAGTTAAACCAAGCTCCATTCCTTAAAAAGCTATCATCCAAATGGTGAGCACGTGGATAAAATTAAACTGGCAAACTCTAGCTATGTACAGGCTGTGATTTCCAAATAGTTTCCTGGTTTGCAATAGCTTCTAAAATGCCATGTTTGACGGTCATCTACAGTGATCTTACACAGCTCTGAGGAATACAGATCATTCTTTAATAGTTCCAATGTGAATGCAGTCCAATAATCTGTCTTGATCTGTACCAGAAGCTACATTAAAAACAGGACTCCAGTATGCCTTGTGAGGAAGTGGCTATTTTAGCAGAAGGTGAGAAAACAAAAGAGTCACAATATTGTATTTTCCAAAGTTCTGCAGTAGCAAAGGCATTCAGACATTTCCAGGAATTAATAGTCAACCAAATGAAGTATGTACAGAGTAGAAAAACAAAATTATACCAAATGCATCTCTACTCAGGAAAGGAGGAAGACATTTCTCACCTTCTTTTTGAACTCCCTCTGTCCTGAGCTCTGGTAATGTGGAACAGCTCCAGATTCCAAACCTCAGGGGAACAGCACTACATTAGACCATCTACAATCCACTCAAGAACTCTAGTGTGAGGTATTGATAAATCCAGGATAAATAGCTAGCCTATGTATCAATCTTTTCTTCATGGATGGATGACTAACATAAAATCCTTAAGCTATTTAAGATGGAAAAAACTATTTGTAACAAGCGTAAGTTTTGAAACTCTTAGTTTCAGACACCTGATTCTTGATATTCTGTAAACCAGTTAAAGAGGATTCATGCCATATGCATATGAGACATGTGCCACACTAGCATCTCTGATCATTTCTTACCATTAGCATAAAATGCTCCAAATTGATTGTCAGTTTGTGAAATATTTAAAAGATTCAGTAAACAACTAACAAATTGTTACAAATGCTATATGTCAAATAAAATTGCGCTATGAAACATGGAAAAATGTTATACTTAAGCTGCCAAGTGTTTCAAATGTAGATGTGAACTTCCTTTTACCTTTCTGTTTTACCAGGAAAAAAAAATGCATCTCACACAAAAAAAAATTAGAGAGTTTCTTCATTTCATTCTAGTACAGCAGCTTTTGTCAGTAAGTTTCTGTAAATGGCAGGGCCAATAATAGGTTAAATTACATTCTCAGGTTACTGGACAGGTTAGTCAGGCACTTCCCACTTACATCTTTAGGTTTTTGCTTCCTATATTATACCAAGAGATACAACCAAGACATAGTGCATTTAATTTCAATTTTTACTTTTTATTTAATAGACATTTAAATACATTTTTCTCCTGCTGAGAACATTTGCATTAAGAGTTCTTTCCAATTGCTCAAAAAAATTTGAAGTTGCCGAATTTTCAGTGGAGTTACTGGGCCAAATCTGTTTCCAATGTAAATCTAGATAAATTGATTTACTGCACCGATAATTAACAACAGTGGTATTTTACTTGCTCTTATATATGCTTTTCATCTCAATTGTTTTCAATTTTCTGTGGAATACTGCTAATAAAGATATCACTTTTTATGTTTTAAAGGTATTTGAAGGCCTTCTGAAAAATAAGAGGCAGTTTTAATAAATATTAATTTTCCATTTCTACAAGTGATTACACTTAGAAATATATAATCTTATAAACAGTCACACTGTATATGGATAGATTCAGAAAAAAACACAAGACTAAGTAAAACCTTGCAAAGTACACAGCATAATCATGCAAAGCTGCAACGTGAAGCAATTTATGCCATGGCCAACAGTGGGGGCTAACACTAAGAAGAATTTATTTTAAAAAAATAGCAGGAAAAGAAGATTATACACCAACTATTCAAACAGAAGTAATAAAAACCTTTCTTTTGAAGGATGTCTTGACATAAAAATTCTGGGAATTCCCTTAAAAGAGACCTTGCCTTCTCCTTCTCTTTAATTATAATTGGGATAGAGTGAGGCAGCCTTCATATAACACCCATTGCCACCTCACAGGTGGTGTAGTCACGGGCATTCTTTAATGTGTGTTAGTAGAAAGTTACTCTGTGTTCCCCAAATTCCAGCCTGGCCGAGCCCCCCCAGCCCAGGCAGCTGCCCCACAGCCTCAGCATGGACGGGAGAAGCTCATTGCACACTGAGCACTTACTGATGGACAGACACATCAAAACAGCTTTTCCACTGCAATTTCAGTTCCAAATTCTTGTCCTTCTTGAAGGAATAAATCAAAACCAGAAACCACATTGACTTATGCCTTGGATACTGCTCAGGGATACAGCAGCTCTCTTGCTAGACTTTTTAGTGATCTTAGCAGCTTAAACCATCCACCTGGCACCTCATTTTCCACATGTAAAGGAAGAGATGTGTGATTTCCTTTTTTTTCTGACTTTCCTGTTTATTTCAGAGCAGTGAAAAAGATACGTCAAAACCATAGACTCAGGGAGCTGTCAGGCATATAAGAAACACTATTCCTAATCAAAATATCTAAGACACTATGGTATTTCAGTATATTAGGAAGGCTTCTCCATTCTGTTGCAATTAAAAAAAGGAAAAGATGACACCCATAAAAAATTACTGACTCTAGGAGAGATTTTCAGAAGAGTCTGAAGAATACACCTTTATCAAAAGGGATTTATTTAAAAAAAACCCCAAAATAACTCTTGCATGTAAATCAAACTAGCCTGTCCCCCACTCCCAAATAATTCTCATTTATTTTTGCAGCCTACTGGCAAATGCCACCTTGACTTATTTACACTGCATACTGACTCTCAGAAAACCATACCAAAAACTTCATACTTCAATTCCAGCCAACAGTAATGGAAAGTGTAACCTAAATTGCCTTGCAAATGCTTCTTGCATCCATAAGTGAATTAAACTAAACTTCTGGGAAACCTGTCTGCTCAATGCTATTGTGCAAAGTACGAAGCAGATCTGAGGCAGGAGCAGGGCTGGGGGATATCCCATTTGCATAAGGAAGATAGCTCCTTTGTAAACATTGATACAGAATGGCAAGGCTAGCAATGACTTTTTCCCCCCTAAACTCTCTCCCCTCTGACTTACACATCCTTGTAATATATACTGCTGTTTTGACTTGAGCTATGCACCCAAATAGACTATTTGTGGAGCATTTGTGATGCACAGATCTATTATGCACAGCTATCAGAGGTCAAACACAGAGCAATTCTATACCTCTGATGTCAGCCTGAACAGAAGCATTGTTCTTGGCAGTGACAGGAAAAAGGCACCACATCCAAATTACTGAAAGCCTTCTCATGGCAGAAGAAAAAGCTGTCAGTTTAACAGCTGAACACAGAAGGTTCAACCAGTATATATCCTTCTCATTCAAGTAACATGAAACCCTGAAAAAAAAAA
>VZRO01003283.1:537326-586469 GCA_013397915.1 Daphoenositta chrysoptera | reverse complement strand
CTTTCTTAAAAAAAAAAAAAAAAAAAAAAAAAAAAGAAGCTGGAACTGTGTCAGATTTTTTAAGTTGGAAAAGCTCTTGTCAACGCTGAACAAAGAAAACCAGCCATTTGTGTTGCCAAGACAGTGCTACTGAATTACAAAATAAAAGAGAAAGAAGGAGCCTCGATATAAATATATAATGTGGATGTCTGTACCAAAAGAGAAAATATTCTAAATTTACTATAGTTTCATATTTACTCTGCAAAGTAGGCTGCAATCTACATGAATATCTGTTAACATGCACACTCACACGTAGGTACATGCTGATCTATAGTAAATCTATAAAATTTGTCCCCTATGAATATTTCCCTCTTCTGTATTTCGTTACTCAAAATAAAAATAGTTCTCTAATTACCACACTCATCTCTTATTCATGCTCAGTGTATGTTCCTTGAACAGCATCCCCAAACTGCACACGCTGTACTTAAAGAGCGGGAGGCATCTCCCTGCCTGGGGTGAGTGACCCCTTCACACGTCTTTGACAAAACAGACCTCAGCATGTCAACAGCTATCTAATAATGATCCAAGAAGAGAATCCCCTGGCTCTGGGCTAGATGAAATAAAGGTGTAGGCTGTGTCACGCCCGGAGGCTACAATCGCCTCGCCATTCCCCTACAACAAAGTGTTGCTCCGTGTAAGGGAAAGCTGTTTGGAGCTACAGCAGTGATTACCAAATCTTCACTTTTCCTCCTCCCTTAGTCTTAAAACATACACTGGGTGAACAGCAAGCGTTTGTAGGAGCTAAGTATGTAATCCAGCTTACAGGCTATATTTCATTTTCTAATGCATAAGTAAGAGAGATTTAAAATTCCAGTAAATAGTTCTAACCAGCTACATCAAACAAGTGAAGCATTAGATGGTGAATGTGCATGCATCTGTCATCTGATCTGCCACATGGTCCTTGAAGAAATATCAATCCTGATAGGTGCTTTACTAGTTTTGTTTTCCACTACCACTGGATAAGCAGTTTAAAAAGTGACGCTAATTTTTAGCAGAAGAACCATGAGAAGTAATATGAAGAGACAGTTCTACACAGTCACAGGATGAATCCAGAATATTAAAATGTTACTCTCTGCCAACATTAAAGAAAGAATTGACTTTAATTTCATTCCTGTGGGTTGCTCTTGCTTTTTTGTCAATACAAAGCAAAAATAGATCATTTTAGCTGATTAGAAGTTCCCATGCTCTTCTTATTTATCTCACACTTGAAATCACAACACTCAGCTTGTGACAACATAATTGTCTCCATAGAAACTAATTGAGTTCTCACGAAATGGAGCATTTGCACAATATTTGGACCCTGTTTACTGAAAACCTGGTAAACACGTGTACTGTACAAACTGTCACCGCTGGCAGATTTCATAGAAACCCACAAACCAGTTCAGTTTAGTAGGGATTCATTAAAACAATACTGTTTTCTACCTCTAACCAGCCAAAAAAGAAATCAATCATTACATGAGGACTAAGTAAACTTCTCAGCTGTTCAGCATCAGGACACGTGGCTCAGTGTTCTTTTATGCTCAGGTGTAGTTCTGCTCAGCCTAAACTGTGCATGAGGTGTCTGATTGCTGGGAATTGTTGACACATGACACTGACTCGCAAACCAAAGAAAACACTGTGAATACTGTTTACAGTATAAAAGTGTATACCAAGCTTTCTGAGGTTAAATTCCTATTACCTTTCTTTTTCAGCTGCTTCTAATTTTAGAACTTTAATCATCATTGAGATTCACTTTAGGCTCAGCTTTGACATCAAACTAAATTCCCAAAACCTTCTCAAATACAAAATTTCTATAAAAGCCTTTATGAACTAGTGGACTTCTGAAATTTTCTTTATTTGACTGCAATAAATGTTAAAATGAGGCTGTATTCCTTTGCTATATCAATACCTGGAATTGCTTTTGTACATAACAGTAAGGGGGATACATCTTGCTTAATTTCAGTCCTTGTACTCCCTGTACAGCAATCAGTAGGTACTGGCAGATAACAACTCAATCTGCATGCTCTAAACAAGCATCTAAGAGTAAGGTGGTGTCTGGAAATGTAGTCAGTTAAAAAATTTTAATTATCCTCCAAACTATAGGGCATCCTCCTGCACCAGTGACCTGTGCGGTCACCGTGACCATCCAGCTGTGCACCACATCCCAGGGTGGAAGAGGGGAGGGCATTGCTCACCAGCATTTCCAGGGATTTAGAAAGGTGAATATGGGACAAATCTAGTGATACTCTTCCCAGAAACCTTATTGAAATTTTTCATTTTGTCTAACAGATAACGTTTTGCTAAGCCTCTCAATACAAAATGTGTCTTATGGCTTTTAGGGCAGGGAGAGCCTTTTTTTTGCTTCTCTGTTTTTCTTTTGTTTTTTCTTTTGCCAGACTCTGAAAAAGAAGGAAACATGAATATATTGAACATATGAATGAATATTGAACATATAATGATCAGTACAGCCTGCATACCTCAGGACCAGTCATTTATATGTAGGATACTACCATCCGAGGCTGACTTGCCAGAAAAGAAACAGATGGTGCCAATAAAAAGCAAAAATGAACTTCATTCTTCTATAACAAGGCAATAAACCCCAGCATAATATTATTATTTTCCATAAGTCAGGTCTTAACACATCAGGGGCAAATGATGAAAAAACTGAAAAAAAGGAAACTTGTGCTTTTGTTCCAAGGCTTTGATGTCATCACTGTTGGTTTTTGGAAAAGAGCTTGCAAAACCCTAAAAATCCTTCTTAGCCTTTGGGTTGCTCTGCTTAGGGATTTAGAAAGGATGTCAGTGTAGGGTTACAGACCAGATGACAATTCTCTTTGCTGCCAGGTGTATGTGGGCTGGAGGGATAAATAAGATGCATGGAGATGAAGTCGGTAGTTATCTCTTTCCCCGTACATTGACAGAATACATTTCACTATGCACTGACTGAGGGGATTTTAATTTCTCTCCCATCTCTAGGATCCCTTGGGTATGTGAATGTTTTTCTTTCTCTCTCTTGTTTCCCCATTCTGGCTTGCAAGTTTATCCCACACACCTGCAAGAGCAGGATCTTTAGTCACAAAGAGCTGCCAGAGCTCTCATGACAAGGAGGAGACATAATTTGGAGCATCTTTTTCAGCTTCATTAATAACAAAACACCTGTGAGCTAGGGAGTTTAAGAGACTGTGTCTTCATCATTTATGAATCTTCCTCCCTGCTGTGGCACTTAGCTCTTTGCCAGCTCAACCTGGCACAATTCCTCAGCATCCAAAATTAAAAAAGGAAAAAAGTGCACTTTTGTCTCCAGTGAAAGCAGCGAGGATGGTGAAGACAGGGAGAAAACACCACCAGGAGCTGAAAGCCTACCCTTGCCAGAGCTGGTAAGAGTGACAAGCCTTGACACTGCTGCCTATTTATTCTCAGTTTGACACTTTGTTGTTGCTGTAAGAAAAATAAGGGACAAAGGAAAATACAATCCTAATTACTCAAGTATGACATTATAGCTGCTCCTCTCCTCCACAGTCCCATTGAAAACTTACCATAGTACATTGAATTTTTAATTTTATTGATGAATAAAATAGCTGTAGCAAAGGCAGAGAACAGCTTCTAAGCCTATCTTTCTGTAATAAGTTTCTAAAGGGAAGAACTTCCATTAACACATTCTTGCCATGAAAGGTTAAACCCTATCACAAAGATTTATTTTTTAAGTCATTGTCTTTACTGGAAAGCTTCAAGGAACACTCTCACAAAATGTTCCATTCTAAAGCGCTACCAAAGGAAGGGCATTTGATTTGCAACCAAACTAACAGCAGCTATACAACACGTTGTGGTTAATTTGACCTCTGAGGACACTGGAGCACTTTGCAAACTATCCCAGACTCTCAGGCACTGAAATCGCCTTTTGATATCATCTGAGTTATTGCCATCCCCCATGAGCCTTTTGAAATTCTCTCAATACAAGTGTTAGGACCTAGAAGTCCTTTGGTAGACAGTATAAATGCAAGCCAGAGATCATTGTATAAATCAATTATTACATCTCACAGTGCTGTTCAATAGGATTAAATAACCTGAAGGTCTGATAGATATCCCTATCTAATTGTAGCAGACACAACAGCGACCACCATCAAAGAATTTACCTGATGTTATAGTATTAGCATTAAATCTTGGATGAGAACATCTTTAAATGCCAGAGATTCACTAAGGTACAGAAGTGAATGAACAAATCTGTCTTTTGTGCCTTTTAAAGAACAAACTACAGCTTCTGCAATTGCTTCTGCTTTTACTTTGGAGATGGGGCAGAGGTGCACCATGTTCGTACTGATGCTTAGTATGTCCTGTCCTCTTGTCTTTTGTGGTATATGTGAGTAAAAATCTCAGATTCCTACAATCTGAGAAATACTTTTATTTTAGGATACACAGATTTTGCACGCAATTTCTGTTTTGTGTACTCCTTGCAGAAGAAATGTAGTAAAAATAACGATCTAAAATGGGAAGCCTGGGCAAGGGCTGATGTACCACAGGTTTTCCCTCAGGTCTACTAATGGACACCCATGCAACTTACAGGGTCTTTCTTTTTTCTTTAGCAAGGCATTTCTGGCTGCCCTTGAGTTGTGCCACTCTGTGATATAACCACACACTCTGCAAGCAGAAAATGAGTGCATCTGTTATTCATGTTCTGGTGCTTCATCATACAAACAGTGCCTTGAGCCTGCCCCGTCGGGGCTGCCATCCCGGCTCATTACCAGACCGAGCAATGGGTGTAACCCTAACGTGAGCAAGTGGCTCTCTGGGATGTGCCTGACTTACAAGTTCAAATTCAAACACAAAGAAACGCAGCTGAGACCTTTGTTCTTGTCTCACGTGGCCAATACTGGAAACCCCACTGGAAATTCAGAAGGATAAGGTACATACTGTCGGTTTCCTCGACATTCAGTGCCTGCAGTTTGTGCAAAACCAGGTTCCAATAACCCCCACCACAGATTAGTTGGTAGCTTTGGAAATGCATATATTAAAATCTCTCAACAATAAAAAAAACAACATTTTTAGAAAGACGCTATTCAAAAATTCACTCAGTTCTTGCGGTTTTGAATATTCCCGATATTGATAAGATATTGAAGTTCAGTTCTACAGCATAACTAAGTTATGGACAGAAAACCTGAATTGCCTTAAATGGTATGACATTCCACTGCTGTATTGGTTGAAAAGTGTAATTCAGACAGCTTAGTGCTTTGTTCTGAGTCACTGTTTTAGTCTAGTTTGTAAAGAAAACTGGAAAGTTTCTAAAATGTGTCTTCTTTTGGAAAAAAATTAATAAAAAATCCCTGTAGAATGGAAAATGCAGCCTGGCCCAAAGGCTAAAATCAAGACGTAATATTGGAGAAAAAAAACTGAAAAAAAGGAGGAGACATACACAGGGAAAAGAGGATAAAAGAAAACAACTAAGTGAAAAAAGGGAATGTGAAGGAATTTCTGTTTATAGTTAGGTCTCTATTCTCTCATTCTAATTACCATATACTTTAGCAAATAATAAGACAAAATCAGCAGATGAGATCCACAAGAGCAGCAAGCCTCACTCAGAGATTAAAAGCAGGTGGCAGAGTGAGAGGATAAGGTGAATGGGGTAGGAGTTCTGATGGGGAGGAGAAAGGCGAGGTGGGCACAGCTCTGCCAGCCTGGGCTCCCACACCCCCAGGGGAGACCCCCAGCCCCCTCAGCTGGGCTCCACAGAGACCCCCAGCCCCCAGGGCAGCACTGACCAGGGCATCTCTCTCACTCAAGTAACACGAAGCCACAGAAAGACAGCTAGAACCTCCAGATTCAGTGTAAAGTTACAAAAGCTTTTGTCAGTGCCAAACAAAGAACACAACCGAGGCAGTGCCATTGAATTAATAAATAAAAAATAGAGTTTCAACATGTATTTATAGTCTAAGTATACAGTCTGCTACATATGCAATGCATATATCTGTCCCTACCTTCTAATATTTACTTATAACTAATATATTTAATGCATAAGTAAGCATTATATAGAAAATATAAATTCTGTGAGTACGATATGGATCACCCACTGAGTACAAATAATCACCCTGCTGAGAAGAGCATCTTTACATTACAATCTCCTGTGCTATCTTTCCTACACTCCCAGCACATGAAGGTGTTCCTAAAGGCAGGATCAGCTCTGACAGCCCTGCAGAAGGCAGGTGACACCAGGTGACACCAGAAGGGTGACACCAGGGGCCTGTGCTCAGGCGACTCAATTGTACTGTTAACATTTAGAACCACCATCAACAACACGTACCAAGTAATTTGCATGTAATGGTGTCGAGTGGCTTCTAAATTTAAAAAGCTGAGCATATTGCCCACTCAAAGGGGATATTCCTTGTTATTTTGATGTTAGATGTGATTTACAAGGCCAACAAGTAAACAGCACAACCAATAGCTAACAAATCTGCACCATATGGATGTGGCTCTACCGATGACAAACATGCTTTGACTCACCTGCAGTTTATTTTCTAGTATATATAGATGCCTGCACTCAGGCTTCATCCAGACTCTTTTCCAGTACTGTCAACAGTTTAAAAATTGACAGCAATTTCAATCAAGAGTTTCACAGACCAGCAATGTAAATAGTCTTGGGAAACATGACACCCAACTCTTTAACAAGCATTTGTCATTAACTTATGTAAGCCAGTGGCTGGAAAGGGGCAGGGGGGAAGGAATAAGAAACAAGAAAAACCAAGTCGTGTTTCCTTACTAATTAACCAGAATGGTGATTAAAACACAGGAATACACAGCACCCTTACAGCAAGGAATTGGTTGGGCCACTAGTAAGCCAGAAGCTTGACCAAACCATTGTCTTGAATAACTCAGAGGGTTGAAGGAAATAACTACTTACAGAAAAAAAATTCATCAGATATCTATCTTCTGTTGTTTATATTATTGACCTGATCACTTGGCAGGGTAGGTGAACAATGTTAAGTCAAATTCCCAAATGGTTTAATTCAGCACAGCTTAATTCAGCTTTAATTTAGCACAGTTTCATTGACTGCAGTCCAGCTGGGCTGATTTATTCCAGCTAAAGGGTTGGCCCCACTCTAGTGTAACTGGTGAAAACTATTATCCACTGAAAGCATGATCATAAAGAAAAAGGTATTGAGAGGCATAGTATGAAATACAGAGTGTTGATATACTGAATGCTAACAATGTTTATTGCAAAGACAGCTCCCTCTTTCACTGCTGTGATTACAGTTGCCTTTTGTTACAACAGAGCAAAAGAAGAACATCTTTATTTCTTGGAAGTCCATGTGCTCCTCCTATTTATCTTGCGCTTGAAATCTTTACCCTTAGTTTGTGACAACATAATTATCTCCATGGAAACCAGCTAAATTGTCATGAAATAGAACACTTACGTAAGCCCTGGACCCTGCTTCTTTCCCAGCAAGGGTGAGCACTGTACAGACTGACCTGGGCACATCTGCCCGGGCCCAGTCTCCCCCTTGCAGAAATGCCAGAACACACTGCTTTTCCTGTGCAGCCAAATTCTACCACTTGCTACATTAAGGCTTCATAAATAGCTTTCCTAAAAGGCTTCATTAATTGTTCAATGCAATGAAGAATTACTTTGGTTTGATATTCAGATTTCTGTATGTCTACCTAAGTTAGGTGTGCAGTGATTTATAGAATAGTACAACTTATGGAAGGTGTCATGGAAAACATCAATGCTTTACAAAACTGAATTTCCAGTTTCACGGTCTGAAAACACAAGTCTAGCAAGGCAAATATTTCCTAACATGAGTTAGAATGTTCATATCATGGAAGCTTAGCAACAATGAGAAGATTAAGTATGGGAGTTCTATTAAAGTATTTTTTCCCTTAGTGCTTTTGAAAATCCCACTGCACACTATTAGTTGCAACTATACTGGGCCAATCCTATTAGCTCTCTCCATTAAGTGTTCACAACTTCCCCTAGAAGATCTATTCTTCCATTTCAGCAGATATTTCATAAATTAATTGCTGGCTTTTCACAGTTAAGTTACATTTTTTTTTTTTTTCCTAATTCAGCATGCACTGATGCTTTGGATAACATTACAGGGAGACCCTTGAATACTTCACCATACTTAATAAATAAATGTGTGTATAGACACACAGACTTTTCTGGGGATAGAAGAGAGGAAGAGGAATTGTGTGGCAACATACCATGCATTTGTAACATATTGCAGATATCTAAAGGCCAAATTATTTTTAGCCTGCTTTCCTAAAGAAATGAGTCTTTTGTGCTTGTGCCTCTGCCTGTTCCTTTGATTCTGCTGGCCAGTTATCCTCAACAGACAGGCAGTATTATCAGAGAGATTGTTGCTAAAGATTTCACAAAAGCCAGAGCCAAATTCTGTCCCCATTAAGGAGATGCTCAGAGGACTTTGTCCCTGCACATTCTCACAGCATCACTTCTGGCTGTTCGGGCTGGGGACAGGCTCACTCTGGACTAGCAGGGATATTTGCTGTCTTTGTCCCCTCCAACTACACAAGAGCTTATGAGTTATTGGGGAGAGATTTCAAAACACTATGTTAAACAACTTCATCAGAAAACAGGGCTGAAACATAGAAAAGACTCTGAGGTACTGCCATGAAGAAGATGTGATGAGGAGAAATGAAGTGGATGACATGATGGAACACGTGAAGAAATTGGACAGAAATCTACAAGACTTTATTAGGAAAAGCTCATAGGGGAGCTGTTCCTGGAAAAACAAGTGCTCCCCTATTGTAAAGCAATTAACTGGAATTCACTGTCAAAGGTATTGCAATTTTGCAAATTATTTCAAGAGAACAGACATCTAAATTTACTAATGCTTTTTGTTTCAGGTGAATACATAAGGCTTTCCTCCCCCAAGCTACTCATTTCTAACGCTGTCCTGTGCTCCAACAACAGCAATTTCATCCCACATTGTATTTAGTAAATTGCACTGAAGCGCATGAAGCCTTCCCATAATCTCTGTAAACATGGCTGTATATCTAAAGGCAACTCTTACATGTGGGCCATTATCTATTCTAGTGCTTGATATCTCCTATTCATGACCACGTCATCTCAGTAAAAATGAAGTTGTTCTGCATTTAGATGCCAAGTAAGATATTCTAAAATATATAAAATGCAGACGTTTCTATAAACATAATTTTCTATACATATAGTAGATTTATCATTCATATAATGCCTTTAAACCAAACAAAATACACATCTGGAGATTTAAGAGCTCTACAAGCACTAGGTATTTTGCTTGAATGCATGATTACCTGTATACCTATATTATTTTCTCCTGGGCAGTGGTAAGGAGTGAATCTGAAATGGTTAGGCTGTTTTGTCACCCATCTGAAGTTTAGTATAAACTGAGTCAGGAAAACAAGAGGCCAGACACAACAAATTTCCTGAAACTGGGGATGGTGAGTAACACAGCTTACACATATGGTGTGGCACCTGGTGCTCATTACACACAAATCAAACAAGCTCATCATTCTTGTAAAGCATTTCTCCAATATGAGCCTGTTAAACCCCCTTCTCTTCTATTTCTCTCTAATTTTTAGGCATCACGGTCAAAAGGTGACAACCACTAACAGGAACATTCCAGTTTGCCACCAGGGAATAGGCTGCAGCTGAGTTCCCTGTTTCTAAAGACTCATTTTGTGGTCCTGTAAGATCAGGGCACACAACCCACCCACCACAGCTGAGAGCACTTAGCAGTACCCACTCCCTCATTCCATCCTATGGGAAGCATTTCAGAAGCTCTAGACTAGACTGAAAAAACCCCATAGAACTCAAAAATATCTGACCAGAGTAGCAGACAGCCTGCAAAAAGCACATAAAATAGAATTGTTAACTGCTCACATTTGAACTGACATGATAGAAGTCTCACTGCATGAGTGGGGCAGCCTCAGTGGTTACCCCAGTTAAATGTAACAAATGCAGAACGTTCCCCAATGCTGTTTAATAAAACGTGGCCCCACAGTGTTGCCATAAGAGAGGACATCTACAGTACAACCACTGAAGGACTTCTGGGCTCCTCCAAGTTATCTCCCATAGAGCTTCCCATGGCCTTTTCCCTAGATTTGCAGGAGGCAGAACACATTTAATGACCTAATAATTAACAAAGAAAGGCTTTAATTATATGATAATTTAATGGCTGGGTTAGAAAGGGCTTGTGTTATGAAATGAGATGTCTTACAGGAGCACTCTGGTGAAGTGCACATCCAAAATAGATCCATTTTTATTTGCATGTGCTTTCGGTCTAGAGTACCCACAGAGCCCTGCCAAAATGTCCAGCTGATGCCGTGGCAGCCTTGTGATTGTACCAAAAAGTACAAGGAAAAGGGACTGTCCTGCTTCTCTGAGCAGCTGTGTGAGCCCAGTAGCTCTGTAGTACAGCATATCAATTACCCAGGAATTACCCCCTCAGATTCCCATTACTTAAAAAAAAAAACAAACAAAAAAAAAAAAAACAACAAAAAAACAACAAAACTTTGCATCTAGGTTTCATATAGAAAAGGTGATGCTGGAGGAAGAGAACAGCATTTTCACACAGGTTCTTTCTTTCTTATAAAAGGTCACTGTCTGTAATTTTTAACTTTTATAAGGTTTTGGATTCACTAAGGCTTCTGGGACAGGTCAAAATAAAAGTTGTGGAGTCAGGCAGAGAATAGTAAAATGACAGTATTCAGAATAAAGACCATCTGAGATGATACATAAATCTCTACAAGAAGCCACTATCTAGTGTTTTAATTAAAAACCTCATCACAGTGCTATTTTGCAATATTTTTCAAAACCTACTTCTTTTACTCAAAGAAGAAATTTAACATTTTTACCATAGAACTATCTCATTACATTTAACTATGACATGGGGAAAAGCAGTCATACATGAGTAATACATCATCAAAAACAGAAAAACAAAACTATTGGTAGCAATTAGCTTTATGAAAAGATTTTGTGAGTAAGTGAACATATATTTAATCTCTGTTAACTTTTTCTCCCTTCAACTTAGAGAAGGAGCACAGAAGTGTCATTGCAACACTAAAGCATCATCTATCATAAGAGGAACAAAAGACCAAAGCACTATTCAAAGATGATAACATGAAAGGGTTTGGGAGCCTTTCATGCCTTCAGTCACATAGTTCTGAATCCTCCCCTTCTCTATTATTTCTGTATATTACTCTATAAAACCATGCATCTATCCAATGGAAGATCTCATCTGGAGGTCAGAATTTAAAATAATACTTATGCAAAACTACAAATTGTTAGTGAAATGCTTTCTCAAATTCAAGCTCTTTTTTTTCCAGTTTTCATAGCAGTTATACCAAACAAGTGAAGGTATCTGTCATAAACCAATCTATCCTTAGTGCCAGAGTATTTAGGCCCAATTGTAAAATCTCTGTAAAATAATACTTCTTTTCGTGTCTTTAGTACTCTTCTCTGAGGACTTCAAAGCATTTCAGAAATGATAATTAACAACTTCCTAATCAGATTCATATTTTTCTTACCAATAGAGAAGGAGAAACATAGGCATTTTTTGGCAACTTTTTTTAAGTCTTAAAATAAGCTTGTGGCAGATTTAAGAACAGAACCCATTATTGCAGATGTCCAATTGCTTTGAACACAAAAGGATTAGTTCAGAATATGTCTTGCTCTTGTTTAGAACTATTTTCTATGCTACTAATTTTGTAGAGAAAAGGCAGCAGAGCACTGAAGTCTTTCAGATTTTTTTGTACAGCCATAGGTACATGAAGTATTTATTCACATGTTGACATGAATTGTTTCTATGTAGCCTATGAGAATTCTTTCTTACTCTGTTTTCTTTCTACTACGTCTTCAATTTTTCCACCTCTCATCAATCCTCCAGAAGTACAGCACATGCATTTTAATGGAGAATACATCAAAGGTCGACAATGATGCCTGGCTACTCAACAGAATGCCAAACTGGTGAATCACAGCTCACAGGCTAAACAAAGACCAATCTACACACTCTACATGGGCATGATTTTTAATCTCTGTACGCAGGAATATACTCGATGTTTTTGCCCGGGCTCAACAACATTTAGCTCTGCTTCTACCATTCACACACAGTTTTGCAGCCTTCTAGAAATATCAGCGAAATCTCTAACACCTAGATCTGTTAAAAGCTTGTCTTTGCCAACCCTCCTGAAAATATCTTTAAACACATTAAAATTCTACTTGAAGAATTAAAGCAAAAATTGAGGTGGAAGGATTTTTGCAGGATAGTGTATGAGAGAATTAGGTTCTTGTGCTTGCAAAAGAGAATGTAAAGTGAATACAATTTACTAAGAGGAAATAAGCTATATCTTAGGTGAAGTCATGCCTAAACAGCATTGTTTGTCTGCTGGAATTAGAAGTAAGGATGAATGAATCAGATGGCATGTTCCAGAATTTCATCCATATCCAATATGTTCCATCCATTCAGTAATAGTGCTGTTGTTACATAGTGCCTCTCCCCTCTGTAGAATCATTTCATTTTTAATGGAATAAATACATAAATTTAAAACCTGAAAGCTTGCCTGCAGCCATTAGCAGTCTATTGACAATGTCCATATATTTTCCAAAAGACCCTTCCTTACATCCCTCAACACTGGCAAGTCAGAAGGCAGAATAAAATGAGTAAAATGGAACCAAAAGCTGAAGTCTAAATTTCTAATCTATGGAAATGTTGTGCTACCCCAATACTGTGTTGATTATTGTCCCTCTTCACTTGATGACTACCAGCAGAGCTCACAGTACTGACGACAACAGTTAGCAAAAAATAAGACACCTCACATCTCCCAGGCACCTCAAGCACAAAAATCTTCATCTTTGGGTGATCAGAAATGCCAGAAATCTTCTGAAAGAAGCCATTCTGCAGCTATCTGACTTACAACCAGAGGTGCTTGCCCCAGGATTAACATCAACACCAATCCTGTGCCAACAGTGCCCGTGATCCCAACACTTCTCTCCTAAGCACTGCTGGAGATGTGGAAGAAGGACAGGTCTGTGCCCACGACAGACAGTAGGAACAAGGATTCTGATGGCTGGGCGACAAACTCTTCCTTCTTTATGTCTCCTGAGTGCCACTTAATTCTCCCCTCTGCTGACTAGAACATCAGGGGAGGCTTCCAGGATGCAGAGACCCAGCATTATCTACATGGCTAGCAGAGTTCTGATGTTATTTGTGCATCCCATGCTGCAGATTCTGTTTGGCATCAAAGGCTAAAAGCTATTTCTTTCTAAGGCACGCAGCTTGTTAGGAGCTGTTTGGACCTAGAGGCATGAGACTTCTGTAGAAAAACGAAAATATTTACATGTTTTAAAGTGTTTAGAGTCCAGGCAGATGGAGATGCACCCTCCCTGCTTGCAGAGAGCAAGGCAGGCTCACATCCATTCCCAGTTTTAGCCCAGTGCATACCGAAGCCCACTGGGAGGTGAGAGGTGTGACCACAGCTGGGCGGAGGCTACAAACCCAAAGCTTTGGAGTAGAGAAGTTTGTAAGAACTTCCAAAGTCCTCCTCCAAAGACACACCCACGTATGACACTGCCATGAAGACAGCATCCGAGCCAGCCAGGAGTAAATAACACATTAGAAATAAAGAGAGCAGGGGGGAAAAAAGTGTTGGATTTTTTTTTTTAAATTAAATACTCTTGCCTAGTTTTCCTTAGCTAATTAGCATCCCTTCTTAGCGGTTTAAGTAACTGCTCATTTAGATCAGTGAATGATTGCTCTGAGATTAGGGTGTGGGAAAAATTTTTCTGTTGGGAATAATCTACTTATGCTACTGTTTATTTGAAGCAGTGATAAACATAGAGATTTTCCTTCCATATGTGCCAAGTATAAGAGAAAGCAGAATGATTAATGAACCCTTGCATTTTACCAATAAATTACTAACTTCAGACATAAATTTATAGTTTTCATTAGTACAAGTTTCATTAGTTTCATTGCAAGCTACTCTTGTTTTTTTAAGAATGTTTATATTATTTCTGTTTGATCTGCTGGGAATGACATTTTGCGCACCATTATTTATAATCTACAAAAATTAATTATGCTTCTAATTAACAGCGTGAAAATAAATTATTGCTCAAGGAGTTATTTATTCAGTTGTAAAGTATGAGTTTTAAGACTGTATATATATATACACATTTCACTTGTGCTTCTAGCAATTTCTCTTTTTTCCTTTATGTTTTACTTATTCATTTCTTCCCAGATTTCTGAGGTCCCTTTAAGTTTGGCCTTTGTCAAAGTTTTCAGAATCTTAAATTTACTTCTTCTTCAATAAACAAGGACAGGATATACAATTTGATAAACCTTTCTCTTCCTATATAAAGGCTAAGATATCTAAATGAATTAATAGTGGGAAAGAAAAAGTGAAACTACCTCGACTGGTTGATGCACTCCCTTCTCATGGCCATTTAATGACATTAGCAGTTGTGGAATATGCTAAAGGTGGCTCCAGAGGCCGACATCTCATTATCTAGAGAGCACAAAAATGGGACAGCCATGATGCAAACTACTTTTTGTGCTCTCCTATTCTATTCAGGTGCAATTAGGAGTCACCTTGCAGCAAAGGTAGGACACCCTGTCCCACTCCATTCCCACCTCCTTTTGTCAGTGTCAGTTCTCACTGCACGTTGGCAGTGGAGCTCGGTGGTTTGTCCTGTGGAGTGGGTCTGACACCATCTCTGTCCTCTCAGTCTCCCAACAGCTGCTGGGTGACAGAAACTCCCAGGTACAAAAGGGGCCGAGCCAATGCAACCACGCAATTACTGTGGTTGTGCCTGTTTTCCATACATTTACAAGTTAATGGTAGACACAGACATAAAAAATATTATGAACCGATGTAGCAGAATATTCAGAGAAAATGCACTTTAAATCATAAATATTCATTCACCCAAATATTAGAAGTAAGTATTCCACATAGGATGTCAGGGAAGTCGCTGGTGGTGTTATGTCCAGGCAGACCACCTCCAGTTTTCAAATGTAAACAGCCAGAAAGCAATTTCAAAACGTTCTATGAACTGCAGAATGCTCACACAATTCCTTTCAAACAAGTGAACCCAGGCTGCCTACTCACAGCCACAGGACAGAGAAAGAAGGCAACTATCAAATTGTTAACTGTTCAGCCAGAGATAGGCTATACTTTTTTTTTTTTAAACAAAGATAACAATTACCTACCAAACTAATTTATCTGATATTCAATTAATCCTTCATAACCTTCATAACCACGGAGCTGAAGTGACTGCTCTGTGTCCCTGGAGCCAGTCTGCCACAGGCTGCCAGCTGCCTTCTGGAGGCTTGTCCTGCCACAGTCCTCTCCAAAGGAAGCTGCAGAAGCAGGAGGATGGACACTGCCATGGACTAAACGAATAAGACGATTAAAAGAAAACAGGTTTTTAAAGGACACGGCCTTGTATTTATAGATGGGGCGGTCGCTGTTGAAAAGGAATCCACCACTATCAGCAGTGAGGGGTTTGTGCATGGCAAACACAGAGTGGTGACCGATCTGTTCCACCAAACATCCGGCAGCTCCTCCTCTTCCTCGCAGGGAAGCTGGAGAAGGCTCCCTCCCCTATTTCCCATGGAAAGTTTTTACCAGCTGCCACTGGGACTCCTGCTTCAGCCACGGCCATGTGCCAGCACCCTCAGCAAGAAGGGGAGCACAGGTTGCTGCAGCATCCAAAAGAAAGCAGAGCATGATGACAGCAGTGTGAGGGGAATCTGGTGGCAGCAAGAGGGACAGGAGACTCTGAGTCTTACAAGGGTAAGACTTTGTGACCTGATACATATAAACTCCTGTTGGTCAATGTTATTTCAGGCTTCATGCACCTGCTGCAGGCTGGATTCATGGTGGGGATGCTCCTGCTCCATGAGAGGCTTCCCTCTGCAGAGGAGACCGCGTGCAAGCCCCCACTCAGAGGGGAGGGGAAGGTGCCCACCCCACCCGAAAACTGGCAGAGGACTGGCAGGATAAGACCCAGCAACACTGCTTTAACAGGGGGCAGTATGTGGAATCACTGAATATAAAGCACTACCAAGCACCAAATGCATACAAGAAGGGTCTTGTTGAACCACTGAACACTATGGCACAAAGATCATATTGATCTGAAACTTTACAACAATGGTACAGCAATTTTGCTTTAAATATACATACATACATGTATATATACACACACAGAAGGGGAAGCCTTCCTTTTCAATCCTGGTCCTTAGTCATCTGTTTTTCTTTCTAGTTGCCATACGGGTCATGTTGAAAATGTAATGAGACTATCAAAAGGTATGTTGGACAGTTTAATAGAGAAGTCTCATAAACTGATGTTAGTAATGAACAGTACCAGATAGATTAACATATCTTCTTTCTAATAAAATGTAATGTAAAGTAGATAGATTGTGATACTCAACAACCTCAGTAGTGGAGTTAAAATTGAATTATATGGAAGAAAAACCAGCTCTGTTCTGATTTCAAAATTATGATGATCTACTATTATGATCCATCACTAGCAGAGCAGTAGGTGAAACAATAATAAATCACTCCTATTTATAATGCAGCAAATCATAAGAAGTATCAAGCAGAGTTATAATTCATTTTCACTTCAGGTCATAATTAGACATCTACTGCATTGTATTTTTCTATAGGTATATCACTAGCTCAGTAATTCATAATCCATCACACAGAACCAAAACAAATGTAAACTGAGTAAAAAACTATTTCTGTCCCCAGTGTATTTAACATACGAATTAAGTAACTGCAATAAGTACAGCTACGCAGTACACACAAGTGATATGCAGTATATTTTTTCTGTTATGCTAATAAATTTCAGTAATTCTGCAAAATTCCCTAATGGCTTTTGAATTTGAGGACTTATTAAAAACAACTGCATGCTTCCAAGCATACATTTACCAGTTATTTGCCAAGCTGTTCGGATAACACAGGGGGTGATTTGTCAGCCAGATACCGGCTGCTGGTTTCCCCTTAGTTTCTGATTGCACAGCTATTCAAGGGAGATTAGCAGCAAACTAGTATGGATTTGCATTTGAGGGAGGAATTCAGTTATTTTACCTTCTCCCTTTTCTTGTTCTTCTCCCAGTGTGAGAAATTTTGCTCCGTGGATCATGCAGGAAGCACCGCGCTGCTAAAAAGCAGCAACTGTGATATACACCTGCTCAGATCAGTGGAGTTTATTATAACAAGGATTAGAGAGTCTTAGTCATATTTACAAAGAATTTCTCTCCAAAGCAGAGTGAAGCCCGTGTAGCTTATTCTTCATAGATAGATATCTTTTTTTGAAAAAAAAAGCAGCACAAGATTAGTTTGGACACAGAGACCTTGTATTTTACTTTGAGATACTGTGAGATCAGCCTCGCTGGAAGGAAAGTGCTGTTTCCTAGATGCCAGATCCAAGCATCTAAAGTCCAGGACCACCATACTTGTTTTTTTAACATGTACATGCAGGGGTTTCTGAGGCACAGGAACTGTTCATTAAAGGTGAAAATAGGACACTGTGTTGTGCATCTCTCAGTGGTGCAGCCAAGACCAATGGATATCCTGCAAAACCCCAACAAATGCAAGGCACAAGTTCAGAGACATCTGGTGAAAGTTACAGCAAACAAACTGCCTTTGGGTTGTGGTGTTCCTACTGGCCTGTGTTACTCAGCTTGTCACTTTTCCATCCTCTCCTGCTCCGACCTTTCGCTCGAGCTCTGCCCCTTCACTCGGGCTCCTGGCACTCTGACCTATTCCCAGCAGTGACAAACAGCACATTTCAGCCCCAGTTTACAGCTGGCTGAGGTCAGGCTTTAAAACCTCTAGCCATTATTCTACAATCCTGTTGATTATGGAGTTATTTTATGAGAACATCTGTCTTCCACTTAAAACGTATCCTCCCATTATTTTGTCACTCCTAAGGCCACAGCTGGAGAAAGCAGCCACCCGATATCAAAACAAGGCAACTTTTGAAGAACACTGTAGGAAGCATGAAGGTAAGCTGTACATCAGAATAGTTACCTGTGCTTCACAAGAAAAAGTAATTAGTCTCCTGTGGTGGTCGGGGTGTTTTTGGGCAGAGCTCCTTCAGCCCTCGCAGCTCTCGGAGCCAGCAGGGTTAAACACATCCCCCCTGACATAAATAAAGCTCCAGTTCCCCCTGGCAGGGGGGACCTGCCCCTCCGGATCTGTCTATGCCAGGTTTGGTAGAGACATCTGTCTGATAAATAGCTCATTTTGCAATCACTATCATATAATTTAGTATTTTGACAGGTGCATAAACTTAACATGAGCTTTATATAAATATTAAACAGTCTTTCTAAAAATGAAAGCTCTGAAATGAACACAGTTCCCTAGGCCTGTCTTAATAATTATTCTGAGGAAAGGTTTTGCTGAAGAAGAAAGGGAAAGAGATTTCTCTAGTGAAAGAGCACTGCAGTAATTTGGTGATATTGTATCTGTTTTGTGACTGTCAGTTTCAGGTGCTATTGAACCAAGCCTTTCTTCCCTTTGTTTTGGGATTCTTGTTTTTTGTTTTGTTTTGGGGTTCTTTTGTTTTGTCTTGTAGTGGGGTTTGGGCTATTTGCTGATTTTATTTTAATTTCTTTTACAGTTCAGCCTTATCTCTTTCTCCTTACCCTGAAGGGAGATGTTTACTATAAATTTGCAACAATACCACAGAATGGGATCAAGGCTGAGTGAACACACAAGAAGATTTAAGAAAGCAAATACATGGTAGAATTAATGAAGATGTTCCCTCCTGATGCTCTTCCTGTTGCGATACCCCCTTCACCCCACGATAGCCCTTCTATTGTCCACCCCCTTCCTCCTGGCCACTGCTCCTGCCCTTGCTGGGAACGCCTTTGTTCCTGGAGAAACACTTAAAGGAGAAATCCTGCAGCCTTTGTGCTGCTTTTTTTGCCTTTTTTATTTTTTTTTCCCCTCGCAGACATTGATTTTACCAATAATGTACTCTGCTCTCAGCACTTATTGCAATCAACATGAAAATAGTGTGGCACCACTTCTGAGGGTACTTTCTTGTTTTGTCTCCTGTTACAAAAGATCATTTAAAGTGAATGATACAGCTGAAACCTGCTGCTTAACTCCTTGTAAAAATGTTCTCTTCTTTCTTGTCCTTAAATACAGTATTTAAAGTAACCTTTTATGAGGCCTTCCTCTTGTCATGATGAAACTAAAAAATAGTGGGCTAAATATACTCCTACCCTATCCTACTAACGACAATTAAAAGTTACACAAAATGCATGCCTTATTTTAAAGATTTTTTTAATGGTCATCAGATAAACAAGTTGTCCAACACAACTGAGAGAGCCAGTCTTGGGACTGAAAATTATGACCCACAAGATCATGATTCCTAATTCTCCTCTGTGGTCCAATCTAGAGGGGCCTTCTTAGCTAAGAACAGCGTTGGTGCCTTGCAACCCCGGCAGAGACATCCAAAGACACCAAAACTCTCAGTGGGAGCCACAATGTAAATCACAGTTTCTGACATCTGCCCCCATTACTTTCTTGTACACCATTTTTTAAAACACCATCACATTTACCTGTTCATAATTCATTTTTTTTATTAACTAGATGAGTAAATTCTATACATTCCATGCTTCTGTGGATGTTTTGCTCATTTCTTACTTTTCTACCATAGGAGAACACTTTCAGAGTAAACTTAGCTCTGTGATGAGGAGTTCTTTTCTTCCCCTATAGCTTCAGCTGCATTTCAGTCTTTTATGCCTTCATTGAAATACCTTGCTGACATGCAGATACAAAGAGAAAAGAAATATTCAGGCATCACTTTTATAAAGGATTAAATTCTGCTGGATATGACACTGAAGGTGAAGTTTTCAAAAGATAAACTTTCCCATAGGATTGAATGACATAATTCTAAAAATACTTTCTTAAAATGGCAGTTTATTAATAATGACCTTATGCAAACATTGCAGTGGAGCTTATTTTTGTGACACATCAGAAGTAAAGCAAGCCCATAAAATCCAGAATGTTCTTTTCTATTATTCTTTGGTATTCAGACACTGAATATATTTTACTGTATTTTTTTTTTTTTTTCATTTTAGACCAGTGAGTTTATCAGATAAGTTGATTCATGATACCATGCTACAGAGCCACCTTCCTTTAATCTGCAGGGCATGGCTTTGAGGATGAACTGGATCTGTGACTCTGCAGCTCTGTGTCACCACGTTGCTGACAAAGTGGATGAAGAAAGCCACCCTGAAATCTGCTTTCAGAGTCCAGTAAAATAAACTTGGTGTTTAATCAATTTAGTTTATTATTTAAAGGGAAGTGTGAGCTGCTCACCTCTGGTTCAGGTCTTGTGTGTGCTGCTTTAAGGCACAAAGAGATCTCATCTACAGAAAAGGGGGAATTCACTCTAAGTTTCACTGCAAAAAATTAATGTGCATAACTGTCCCTAGCACCACATTCTAACACCAGAAAATACAGCCATGGGCCCAGAAGATGAAAATCTAGACCAATAGACTATAAATATAAAATACTTTGAATTGAAAACCCAGTTCATTAAATGCAAATTCCAGGAACACTTACCAGAAGTTCTCAGGAAAATCCAGTTCTTGTGACTACTATAGCAAATCAGTTCTAATTCCTACAAACCTCCATTTGACTGTTTCTATGCCATGTTACCTTTCCCTGGTCCTTACACAAATAAAACCCCTGAAGACCCTCATTATTATTTGACTAGGATAATTCCAAATAAATAGAATTTGCATTTGTTGAAGTGACTTTTAAAGACAGATTTTTACAGTAAAATAATATGGACCTCAATAAAGTAAGAAAGCTCCCAAAATATTTAGCAGTGGTTTTTTTTAAGACCCATCTGAATTTCATGGACAGGTTTTATCATGTGTGATTTCCATTCCATTTTCTTCATCTCTGTTATAGCATAAAATTTCATCAAGTGTAAATGTCAGATCTTTTCTTTATTATTTGCTAATGTCATAAAAAGCTGAATTGTTTGCTTTGTTAAAGGGCTTACTGAGCATTGACTTTTCTTTATTTGTATTTTACTACCAAAAATGTTTTAAAAAATAAAATAATAATAAAAAATCCCATCTGAAATGGAATTTAAATAACAGAGCAAGGTTTGCCATTATCATAAGTGTATAAAGTGCTTTGTGAGTAATAAAATGGATCATGGATTCTGGATAATTCAAACTGAAATGTTATGTTCAGTATCAAGATTAGATTACATTAATGTGGTTCATTTTAAATGGTTGAAAGGCCATCAGATGCATGTGAAAAGAATCTGTATCATAACTTAGAATAAATAGACTGAGACATTTGTTTATAATGTCAGTGCTAAACAAATCTATTACTACATTTCTGCATGTAACATTATGTTTCCTCTGTTATTAAACAGGCAGAGCATGAAGATAAATTATAGCTTTAATTATAAACATTACCTTTGCATATTTATTAATTTAAAATGAAACAATGTTTACTAACCTCAGATTATTTATATTTTCTAATATTTTAATTAACTTTCGTTTATTTATATAACTTCTTTACTGCTTCTGGTCATACATGGCCACTTAACTTGTGTAATTTAATTTATCATACTACATATTATCCAGGAAATCATACAATACTGTTATGGTTAGCTTTGCTGTATGATACATAGGTGAAAAAAAGAGTTAACGACTGATGGGAACCCACCCCCTTTAAGCTCACTCTTAGATATAAACTCCTGCTTTGCTTTTTTTTTTTTAAATTCCATCCATCTAAACAAGAAGCAAAGAAAACTCTGCTTATCCTGAAACTATTCCATTTGACACTATGCCCTTGATTCAACATTGGTAGCATTCATTCTTAAAGAGATTTGAGGAGGAAAAATAGTCCTTGAAGGACTCCATGTTTATTATAGCTCAATAATGAGCAGATAATGGGCAAAAAGGAGGAATTAAGGTCATAATGCAGCCTGAAAATTTTCTTTGCCTGGTTGAAGTATTTCAGAGGAAGAGAAACTGCTGAAGTTTCAAATCCCTGGATGAGTTTCAAATCCTTCCAACTTCCAGCAAGAAAATAGGAAAACAAGCTTAACGGTGAAATTCTTACTGCTGCTTTGCAATGAAAGTCTTTAAAACCTCCAGTCAGCCAAACTTAGCTAAAGTCAAAACAGGGCTCAGCTGACTTCCCCAGCAGCTCTGCCAGGCCCCTCTGCAAACAGCCCGTGGCAGGAGGGATGGGCAGGGGGTTTTTGCCTGGCTCTGATCCCAGTGCCCTGATTTGGGCTGTCCTACAGCCTTGCTCGTAGGATGGAGGTTAATGTATAGATGGGGAAGTGGCCAAGAGATGAAGACATTCCCGTATAAATCCTTTTGAAATTCATGTTCAATACAATTGAATATGGCTTATTCTTATATGGGTTCTCTTTGTCCCACGTATCTGGGTGAAAATTTGTTTAATGTTGATTCTAGTTTAAATGTTTTTTTTAAAAATCTCCAGAATTTATCATTTTTTTATATAATCAAAGTTTTATAAAATAAATTTTATCATGAAAATGCATTAACTATCTTTAATATAAAAAATTCTTTGAATCAGAAATGTTTATAAATTAAAGTAAATAATATAAATATTTTTATTGTATTCCTGTCTCCAAAGACAGAGTTGCCTTAGTAACCACGAGCCAGATACACTAAAGGGAACCAGCTAAAGAGGCCTTAGAGTGGAATAAAATACTAACACATTTTTAATATTAAATAGAAAGCTTAAATTAAGTTTTATAAAGGCTATAAACCCTGTGATTCTTATCTTTAATATGCTACAGCATCATGTATTCTGAATAAATGGGAAGCTCAATATACCCAGTTTTCTACATGTTACCCCGTTTGGACCCAATTCTGCAAAATTTTACCTGCAAAATGCTGAAAGTGACTCGAATCAGCATCAGTTGTGTTGGGATGGAGGCAAGAGCCAAAGAGAAGCTTTGGTGTCCCCCTCACCCAGCCAGGTGCACATTATCAGCAGAACAGGGGGGTTTAGGACTCTGGTCCAGACCTATCACATCTGAAAGGAAATAAAGAGAAGTCCAGATCACTCAATCCCCTTTAATAGTGGAGTAGCAGAAAAAAAATGGCTGGGGGGGAGGGCAAGGGAGAAGGGGCTTAAATTATTTCTAAAGGGCAAAACAAAGCAGGACTTTGTGAACACTTCCCCAAAATTCAGTTCTCCAGCCATAATGTAGCCACATCATAAGGCCAAGATTCTCCTGCTACTTCAAGAAATTAACTTCTTTTTTACTGTGACCCCCAAAGAAAGGGATTATGCCTTTTTAATTGTTGTCTTAATTACAAATAAATGAGCCCAAATGTTGTCATTTTTCTACTGTCTGCACCCAAAGCCAAAATTAGACCTCAGTCTTTATCTAGGACCGTCTAAACTTCTGTGTCCTTAAAAAATACACACCATACTGAGTTACAGTCCTAGCAATGACAAAAAATAACCTTATTAATTATAAACCGCCCCTTTTCCAAAAGCTTATCACTAATCCAATCTAAGAGCAGTTGAAACTTTTTAGTGAGATCACATGTTAATTTCGGATAATCATCACTAAAACTGTCTAATTATTCCAATTCATTATGATGACTGAAACCTCCTTTGTCAGCTCTTTTGACCTCTATAGTTTTATTATTCTTTAAATCATTTATAGCATGTCTCTTGCCATAGCTGAAATTGTAATTAACCTTAGCAATATCATCAAACATTTTATCAAGTTCTTCATCCAAAACTTTGGGAAAGGTTAAGAGTAGTAGGCAGAACTAAAAATAAAATGTCCTCAGTGGTGGACCTTGTTCATCCAAAATTTGTTGTGAAATAATGATGTAAAATCAAGGTTATATATGAACGATGAAGTAAGAATCATCATTCTTCCTTTAGGAGAATATTGTCATAGTTCCTGCATAAGATGACAGTATTTTTAATGATATCCAATTAAACTCAATAAACCAATTAGCATTAACTCTCAGGGTAATTACATCTCTGGGCTTGACAAAGATCATACTTCAACCAACATGCTAGCAGAGCTTAGAGACTGAATAAATGTGTGGTTTACCTCACAAGGTCATCTCCCTGATGTTATTATCCCTGACAAAGGAGCCAGCACTGCAAGAGCAGAGCAAGATGGCAAATGTGCACACTTGTCTGATCGGGCTCTTGCCCAATTTTCTTGATAGGCAAGAAACATCTCCTGGCAAAGCTTAGCAAAACTCTGCACCATTCCAGCCCTTCTTAACAAAAATGGAGGAGAAAAGCAATCTAGCCATGCAGAAATTAAGATAGGAAGTGCCAAGATAATGCAGTTTTACTTTGTATGTTCTGGAAAGGCTGGCAGAGCAGAAACAAAAGCTATCCATGCGTGGTGTACCTGGGGAGAGGCTGCCACTGTGAGGCTCCTGTATCTGCCCTGGAAATGGGGAGTTATGCAAGGCTCAGGCTGCATCTACCAGCGTTTCTATTCCTGTGCAAATAACTTACAGAAAAGACCAAAATCTTTTCTGTTGATTCAAACTCTGCCAAGTTTATGACACCATCTTAAAATACCTCAGGAAATGTTTGAAGATTGAACAACTATCGACTTCAGTGAGTCTAGTTCCAGTTTCTAACAAATATGATTTTTGTAGATTTTATTTAGTATTTGCAGAATCAGTCTCCTACTAATCAAACATGCAAAATGATATCATGAAAAGGCAAAGAAAAAGAGTGATCTCATTTTGATCCATTTTTTGGGGTGGTTTGAAACCTGCGAGAATGATTTATTACGCAGCATTATAACAGTTCCTGCTGATGTTCACAGATGTCTTAAAATGCAAAACTGAAAGAGGTGATAGACATTTATTACTGCGATGTCTACAATAAATTTATTTCTGATTTGAAACTAAATTGATCCCAAATTTAGTTGTATTTTCTTAACTACTTCACCTTTCTCTAATACCTTCACTTGTTCACTTCAAGAAACCTTAGGAAAAGCACTTGAGAAAAAATAATACTAAATCTGCTATGACACATTTAATATTATGCCAGATTTGACAGTTGGAAAAGATTCCTATTTCCAGCATGAATTTTTCCATTGACTCTTAACCACAGGATTTGATTTTAAAAGATTTTAAAAGTGACATTTGAACTTCTAAGGTGAGTACTTTATAATTGTGAAAACAGAGAAGAGATGAAGCAGTGCTTGTGCTTCTGAGCCCCCAAATATCCAGGGCTAAGCCCAAGCCCAGAGGCTGCTGCCCTTTCCCTGACTGCAGTGAGAGCCTCCCCAGGGGCACAGAAGAGGCACAGGGAGAGTCACTGCACCCAAGCACCTTCCACCCAGCTCTCCTGCTGGCTCCTGTGGCAGCAGCTACAAATACAATAAATATAGAAATACAATAATATAAATAAATATAATATAATATAGAAATATATAATATAAAAATATAATATAACATACTATAATATAATANAATATATATAATATATTATATATTATATGTATTATAATATATAATTATAATTATAATTATATAATTATATATTATATATAATATTATTATAATTTATTATGTATTATATAATATTATTATATTATATAATAATAAATAAATACAAGATGCACAGGGGCTCTGTATGTAGGTGGGCTGACTTGCAGGACTTGCTCTAACCAGACTGTCCCAAGGTCTGGGGTTTGTATCCAACATGTGGAAGTAACATTTGCGTGGCTGACACTCCACCAAACTTCTTTTTCAATTTCACAGCACACAGCAGAGATGTTGTTCCACGGATGTTGTGTACATAATCTTACCAACACACCAATTTAATCAGGTCTGCCACAGTACCTTTGCTATCATTTAATTGAATGTGATTTATATCTTGCAGATTTAATAGCTATGTGATTTACCCACTTAACCAAAAAAAGACAAATATTAACAAATGTTATACTCTGAACTCAAATTAAATATGATGGGTTTATTTCTGTGGACTTTTTATTGTACTAAATAAAGCTCACAAGCTGAATCTGTAGAGGGAAAAAAATGCTCCTAATTATACATTTCTAGTTTCTAACAAGAAAAATCAAAACATTATTGCTGATAGAGCTAAAAAGATCTCATTAAGTCCTACTCATCCTTAGCACCAGATCTTTTTCTAGTAACAGGTGATCCTTTATCTCCCCCTTTTTCCTTCAGGTTAACTGCATTCAACACTTGTCCAAAAGACTGCAACACATCTCATGACATTTCCTAAGCTTTATAAATTCCATTTTTCCGTTTTACTTGTTTCCTCTGGTAGTTTTAAACCAGTTTATCTCTCCCACAGAGCAGAGGTCCTGACCTGACACGGGCCTTTGACCGAGGCAGTTTTAACACAAGAGCTCCCTTATCAGATCCCAGCGCCTTGGAAACCCAAGGACAGCTGGCACTCACCGAGAATGGGGCTCAGGAAAATTAATGGTGTTGCACTGAAATGCACAAGGTAAATATTTTGATATGTTAGAAGAGCATATATTCCCATAAACCTCGTCCATATGGACACTGCACATGAAGGGGGGCTGAGCCAGAAAGGGAGAAGCAATATTTAGTGTCAAAAAGTGGCTGCTTCCTCTCCAAAACAAGTTTGACTTTTTCCTCCCAGATTTCTGTTTTCTGTAATTGAGCTTTACAGTAAAAGGGAGGTCAATCTGCTCATCCTTGGTCTTCTTGGAAAATTATTGAAAGTCAGAGATATGTGGAAAGCACCATGACTTCTTCTGCACACCCCTGAAGGGGCAGCAAGGTGAAATTTATAACTCAATTTGTCATAAAACTTATGAAAAACTCCTTAATTAATTAAAATATTTGAGGAATAATATATCTAAGATGAAACTTTGGTATGAAATGCTAAGCAGAGGCAGAAGTTATTTTAGCTAGGACATTTGTTTATTTTCAAGAAAATTAGGAAACAACTGCATTTCTTGCATAGAAAAAAAAACCCTCAGGAATTTAGAACTTAAATTCTTATAAAAGCTAGGAACACAAAGCATGAATTGTATCTTCTTCAGAAATTTCCTCAATTTTCACCACTGGAAAAAAAAAACTTAACTGGAAAATCCACAGAAAAAATATTATATTTTAGTTATAGGTCTATACAGGTTCAGGTTTGCTATTGCTACCACAGTGATCACATTTGCTAAAATGTTTTCTGTCTATCTGAAGGAAATTCCTGGATAACTGTAAACTTGAGAAATTTAAAAGTGAACATTCACCACCTCCAAAATCAGATCACACTCAGGAAGGATATCTGGAATGACAAAAGATAACTCATTTGTAGTTTGATGGAGTTAGGGAATCAGTCTTAATGCAGTAGCTGCATTTGAAATTTTATATTCCTGCCTTCCTCCACCATCTCTAAGTTTGTGCTGGGGCCAAAACAAGGAAATACCTTTTCAGGTCTGGGTTTAGAGCTGGAAAAGCGTAGCTGTAGTTGACAGAGCACAGCCACATCCCAGCAGGGATGCACTGAGCACTCAAATATCCATTGTGCAGCAGGAAAAGGACCTTGCATGTAAGGGCAGCATTTCTTCTCATTTTCCTGGACTTTCTCACCTATGTGAAGAGGGACACAGCTACCTGGATAGCCAGCGAGCTGCTTTCTAAAAGTTGTGAGATATCTGCAACTAATGTTTCCAATCAAGTTTTGTAGTTGTCAGCAGAGGCCACTGAAACTCACCAAAAATCCATCCAAGTAGTCTGCTTTGTACCAGCAGATACACTGTGATTTAAGAATGTTAAAGAATGAACAGATTACTGTACTCCTTGTTAATCATTTCTGCTATTTAATTATCCTAATAATATCCTGCTGAGAAGAGGTACCTGGGCTGAGTTTGAATTCCACTCACTTCAAGAAGAAAAATTAAACTCGCACTGATTATCAGGAAGAAGTGAGACAGAGGGAGGGAGCACTGAGAGGAGATCAGCAGTAGCCTTCAAAGGTTTGTGGAAGATATTGGCACAGAGAATCGTGATGGTCTCAATGGGGAGCACTGGGCAGCCCATGAGGAGTGGAAAATGCAATGGCTCTCCCTGCTGAGGCTTTTGGGGACAGATACAAAACATCTGTAAATACCTCCACCCCTGGCACAGTGGGGCTGCCTCGGGAACTGAAGCAGGGGACCACTTGAAGAGTTCTTCCATCATAAACTTAAACCATTCTTTATTTTAAGTCTTCATTTTCTACATATTGCATTAGGACTTGGGTTGGTTTGCAGGACCATAATGCCAGCTCTGTTTCTAACACATACTTACACCCACATATTAAGGTTTTCACTCATCATACAAATGCAGCATGTCTTACCCTGGGTTAGTCTTACCAAAAATGCAACCTTCACTTTCATGAAGACTCCTACCAATATCAATGGCATAAGGTTTATAAGTAGGAATATGCAAAGAGGTTCTTTGTTGTTAAACCTTTATTATTCTAGTACAAACTGTCCTGGCACATAATAAAAGAGGTGCTACTAACATGTTAACTGGAATATTAATAGTACTGGTGTGGTTGTTAAGATTCCAAAGGTTTCAATACTTTTTAAACAATAGATTATTTTTTCTACCAAAAGGGAGCAATTTAACACAATCACTTTCCATTTACAAACAAGTTGTGCATGTACCTTAGACAGAAATTTCCTTTTTCCTTAGGACAGGAGAAAGACCAGGCCCTGATGTTAAGAGGAAACCCCCTGGCCTTATTAAAAATAATGTCAGTCTTGCCATGGGCTTCAGTAAAAATAAATACATAATCAGGCTTTCAGTTCAGTGCTTACATGTCCATTCTACCTTTCTTTCTTGCTAATAAGTCATGCTCTAGCTTGCTCTATGAAGTTCATATTCTTTTACAAATAAATACTTCTTTGGCACTATCCTGTAGAAATGGACTAATCACAGTTTAGAACATAAATTATGGGAGCATACATAAGAAAGCATCTCTTTTTCCCCCACTCCTCTTGCTCCATCTTCAAATTTGACTTTGACTGGAGTGGGATTGCCGGTAGAGTTGGACAGTTCACAAGCTGTCCCCAAAATCCTGAATGATGTGTCTCTTGCTGAGCCCATGCCCCACAGGATCCGCCAAGCAGCCATCACACTAATCCAGTATTGAACTATTCAAGCATGTGGGAGTTCGAGCTGTCAAGAACTGTAAGAATCATGTGCAAGAAACTCAGCTTTTTCTCTCTTTTTCTTGCCCATTTCATATATGTAACTACATTTATCAATATGTTATGTGTTCATCTCACCACTCACCTATTTTGATTTCTTGCTTTGAAGAAGCCACTATAATCAATCTAAACCAATCTAAACAATCCAATGAGTCTCATATGTTCACTTCAGAAAGAGCCTCTATGAAGAAAACGCTTTTACAACTCAGTAAAGTACAGGATGAACGCGGGGGGAGGCGGCTGAAACGGGACAAATCTCAAAGTGGTCACAGGCTTCCACTGAACCCTGAACAGCAACTAAGCCTCTTTTTCCCTGTATCTGCAAACATTTTCAGTATTACTTCAGAAAACAGTGGGTAGTTTGGCAATCTGAAATTTATGCAAACCATTAACACCCCGATTTCCCACCCTGCCCAAGAAGAGAGAAGAGGAAAGGTGCCCATCTCATGCAGTGGGATCACCAGGCTGGCTCTGGCTCCTGCTCAGGCTCCCTCCGGGCTCAAATGTTTGCAAAAGAAGCATTTTTGTTTGCAAAAGAAGCACCATTTGGTTCAAATACAGGGCTGGGCACGGCTTTAAGGATACTGTACAAAATTCTGAGAGACTCCTCAGAAATGCCTTGACACAGATTTACTCCTGGGTTACACAGTGTAATCAACCCAGCACTTCTGAGAAACGTCTTCAAGAAGGAAGAAAAAAGCCTTAAGTTTTTAGCCATGCTCAGTGTGGAGATGCACTGCTGCATACCACCCAAAAAAAGGTTAAGAAAAGTAGATCAAGAAAGCAGACATTCCCTAGAGTTATGTGACTCCATGAATGGAAAAATCCCAGCTTGAGCTCTCTGTAGCAAAGTGGGCAATATCTATTTCAGGAAAATGTTTTTATCATTTATTATGTCATAAGCAAAAGAGTAAAATAAACTGTTTATTATCATGTATAAAATGCTTTTGACCAGCCAACTGAAAAACTAATTTCATTTTCTCATTACACTGCCTCAGGCATCCTTTAACGTCAATTTTTATTACAGACAAAGAAGGGAAATTAAAATGATCAGTTACAGTGGAAGAAAAAACATTTGTTTCAGATTTTTAAAAAGTAAGACTAATAAGCACTGAACCTGCTAATCATTCTTGGTAATTACCATTATTTTTGCAAGAAATGGAAGAGAAGTCCTAGGGATCTGTATTTTAATGCCCCAGAAGGAACTCTCCTGTGTGGAAGTATTAAGGTTTCCAAGAAAATTTGAAACAGTAAAACCAGGAGTCTCTGCAGAGACTGCTAGGTCTCATTGCACTGGAATAGGAAAGTTAGTTATAGAGATTCTCCCTAAAGGAGAATTAGAGGCATTTTTCTTGCTTCTAGGTGGAATGTATTGCTCTCCTTTGGGTACGATTAAGGCAGCTCCACCAGCAGAGTCACATGCCTTCACATCTTTTCTACTTCCAAAGTGCACCAGATTGCAGCACTTCCATGGACTTGCCACGACATCCACACCCACAAGGGAGGTGGCAGGAGCCCCTCCTCTGCCCCCACCCCAGGGGGGTCCTCTCAGCCCTTTTGCTGCACAAAGGGATCAGAACAACCCCAGACTGAAAGTGGGACCCACAGGGATTCCTGAAAGAGACACAGGAGGATAAATGAATAAATAGGCAGGTGCCAGTGTCCCAGTAACTCATTTTGTGCTGTGGCTTTTCACCAGGTGTGGAGGCCTTTTGAAGATACATTTCTAGGAAACTGAGAAGCAAGTCTGAAAGAGCTGACATAAGTATTTACCATTTTTTAATTATTTTTTTTCTTTTTGTTAGTTTGTTTTTTTTTTTTCCTTGAAAGATTCAAACAGTGCTACTAAGCTCATCAGCACGCAGAGCCTGTAGCACAAGATTTAATCACCTGGTGCCTGCAAGGCCTTCCCTGTGCTTCAGCTGCTGGGGACTGGCAGCAGGGAGGACCCTCACAGCTCTAACATCAACTGTGCAATGACACCCAAAGTGATGTGCTTCTTACAAGGATCTCCTGCCATAAACTCCACCAAAGCAGCACCTTCCAACAAGACAATAACACAGTAGGACATTCCATAAGCAAAGAGAATGTCACATCTTTTTGTGTAACAATTTCATAGGCATTTCCAAGCCAATCCCCAAGGTACTGACAGATGTAGGAATTAAGGCTATTCATTTTCCTGAGACAGCTTTAGGAGCCATCCTGTGTCCTTTCCTTCCTTTTCCTTTTTTCCTTTCCTTTTTCATAATTTTCTTTCTTTTTGCCAAAATCCTGGAATTCACCATGAATGATGAGTTCCAAATGATGACAGAATATTACCTTGAATGTCTATCACTGTCTGCAATGGAAAAGACTCCAGGGAAGTATATTTATAAATATATGACATTTTAATTTACCTGCATATTAAACAACCATCTTAAGACACTGGAGCTGGCGCTGGATGGAGGAACAAAGGCAGAAGCATGTGCTATGAATGTGGTCAGATCAGTCACCTCCTGGAGTCAAACTACAGGGAGTGGATCCTTACCCATCTGCAAAAATCAAGTCAGCAACCTCTTAAACCCTGCTAAAATTGTAATTGTTAGGGGTCATCTACTTTCAAAGCATCCTCCAGGACAGTCCTTCCTGGGAGCCAGGTGAGAAGAATTACTCTGGGCAGTTCAGGCCTGATCCTCTGCTCTTGGATCTTGGTGGAATTACTCTGATTTATTCAGTAATTAGGCCAGTTAATACCAGTTCATAATATAGTTTGTGCATACTTGTTTGCAGTGATATATGCAGTGTTACTCATGGGACAAAAATGTCCTCATGTAGATTTCAACCCTAGTCAGGTGTTTTTCTCTTTTGTTTCCTGAAGTTTGTTTAAATCTTTCAGGCCAGTGCTTGAATGATCACCAATGAAAGCTGACTTACCATCTATCTCCTTTCTAAATGACATGTTGATTTAGGACTGCATGGCACATCAGTTACAATGTGACTAAGCCCACCTAAATTATTCTTTTACTTAACTCTGCATATTATCTGTAGGTGTTTCTCTGCCAGGCTAACACTGAGATTGTGGCAAGTACCCTCCACTTTAAAGCTCTTCTGTCTTTTACCAGGAAAAATTAATGTTATTATTAAGCTGTTGAATCCTAATACAATTAATCTTAAAAACAGGCAGCTGCAAACAGTGCATGAGGATGAGCAGCAAAGCTTGCTCCATTGCACTTGCAGGAACCTACCACTAGCTAATGGCACTGCAATAGGGTTTGCTTGGGTCTGTAAAACAATCTAGGCTTTCAGGACATAAAAGTAATATAAAGTTGGATTAAGGGTATAAGAGGTGCTAAAATAACATTTCCAGAAAGCAAGAAAGACAGTTAAAACAGAATGCACTCACTATACAGAGGTAAATACAGAATTTTGAGAATACCTTCTATTATCCCTGTGAATATTCTCAGGAGGATAAGGAGGCTTTATATCACAGATAATTAAATGCAGTCTCTTTACTATTATATCTGTTGTATTCAAGAGAGCAGTAGGTTATAGGGCAATAGACTGAAATTAGATTTTAGCAGAACATGTGTCCTGACCTTTCTTTAAAGCAGATCTATTTACTTTATAATGCAGTTCATCTTGTAGGAACTGATGTACTCATAGCCAGTGTAAAGGTTAAGACATATGCGACTCTTAAACCTTCTTGCTTCTAAGTCTGACATAATTCTCTTTGTTTATATTGTGCAAAGAGATATTTTAAATAACCAGTGTTGAAAATAATCTTTCTTTGTGGCTATGTTAATTTTGGCTGTTGCAACATTTACACATCCAGTGGAGCAAATGCATTTCTAAATTGCAAATCTAACGGGCCTGATCTTCCCAGTGTAAAACAGAGCAGCTCTGCTGAAACAAATACTGAAGCCAACAAAATTTCTCTGATTTATATCTGGGTACCTAACTTGGAGCTTAAATGGATTAAAGCCAGATTTACGTGATTGTAAGTGATAAGATCTTGGCCTCGTGTATTTTGATACATTATGGGCCAGATTGTGAAACCCTTATGTCAGTGGCACAACTTGCATGAGAAAGTGCTCACCAACGTGGCTGTGGGCTGCACAATCTGGCTCTGTATTGCACAGATGTAAACAAGTAACCAAGAGAAAGTTATTAAGTGCCTTTGATGATCTCATAAATAAACATGTCATGACACTTAAGTAGCTTTAATAGTATCAGAACCACAAGAAATATGAACAGTCCTATATTACAGATGTCCTGTGTTGTAGTCCTTAAACAAAATTGATGTGAGTTGATTCAACTATATCATGCCATGATTCTGGATACCATTTGATTTGCAGAGGAAAACCAGCATAAAATAGGACAATGCCATACTATACAATGCAAATAGGAGGTTTTGCACATTCCTCTTACTTCTCTTACTGTTGTGGTCTATTGATCTCCCAAAATCTTTTTCCCTTCGCTATGATTTTATTTTTCCTCTTGATCTTACCTTCCTTAATGTAATTTATCTTCCTAGCAAGACTTTCACATTTTGAGCACTACATTTTTTTTTTTTTTGCATTAGGTAAATTTATCTATTAATTCTGCTATTAATTTAACAGTAAGTCATATAACAGACATTATAAGTGTGTGCATGTGCATGCATATTTCACTGACATTAATACACATATACATATATTAACAAATCCTGATTCTATGCATATCATGTTGACAAATTCACAAGAAACACGGTCATAAATTTAAGCAGTGACAGCATCCAAAGCCATGAGAGGTACATTGTATAGTAACTACTCAAAATGCATGCCCACCCCTGGAACTACTACTAGGTCCTAGCAGGAAAGGGCTTTGGGATGGGATGTTCTGCAGCCACTCAGGCCCTGAGCAATCACATTGCCATAACCATCACTTACTCAGCAGAAGGTGACAGCTCATTCAATCAGCTCATTTACTACATTTGTTGATCAGAACCACTAAAAAGCACATAACACTCCTGCCCAAATGTGTGGGTCTCTCTAGTAACAGTACCATGAACAATAAATACAAAAGAAAAGGAACAAAATAGTATTTTTCATTCAGGCATGTAGTGTTCATTTTAGGGAAGTTTCCATCCAACCTACTCTGCTTGACCATTTGGATAACAATGCAAATTTGTAGCATGCAGGGATAATACTTGAACCTTCAATTGGTTGGGAGGGGAAAGTAAAGGACAGCACCTCAGCAACTTCTCAAACACTGCTGGAAGCAAAACAAAGGAAGACTTTTACAAAATAAGCATTTAGAAACAAAAGAGGACTATGAGACTGGCTACCAGAGACTCCTGGAGATGCTGTGCAATTCAAACTCATCCCACCCAAGAGCTGTTTGTGATGGACCAGGAATCAGTCACTTCCAAAGGAGCAGTATTCACCAGCACTGGCACCTCATGGGGCTGGAAATACAGTTCCCAGGGAACATTCTGTCTGTCTCAACAATTACTCTGAAAAATGTCTCTCCATTTAAGTCAAAGGACATTCCAAACAAAGCTAAAGTAACTGGAATAAACAAAATAGAAAGTGTAATGTGTTGGGCACCTACACAGTAACACAAAATAATAACTTAATCTTTTTGAGAAACAAAAAATGTCTTAGAAAAATAATTATTTTTTTGAAAAAAATTTTCCTCATCTTAGTTTTTATACTTAACGTTGTCATTCCTCTCATTCATAGTATTGAATTCATATGAATTACAGATTCTAGTCTTATAAAACATAGTAAAAAAGCAATAAGCAGTAAAACTAGGAGGTTTCAAGGGGAGAGTGTGGACCAATAGCTCTGTTCTGACATGATATGATAAATATCGATTCACTGGGCTGTTAGGCCTTTCTACTGGATTATCCCAAGTCAGTTTTTATTACTGTGTGCCGAGACACACAGAGCTGTGCCACAGTTGGCAAACAGGAGCAGCGGTGTGGAGTCCCAGGCTTGTGGGCACTGCACCAGCAGCCACAGCCCTGGGAGCCTCCTGCACACCCTCCCCTCCCAGCAAAGCTGCGGATTCCTACCAAAGGTGACTTCAGACAAGACCAGAAAATATTCCTTCTAGAAAATGCAAGCCCATTTAGCACCTGAGATCATGTAAGTAGTTGGCATTTAGTCATATGTTTAGGCACACAGAGAAAAGAAGGGCCAGGGAAGGGTGTTTGGCAGGAATATTTGCTCACCGCACATTTTTTCTAACCAGGGGAAGTAAAAGATTATTGTAAAGGATGACCCAAGGTAGGAATTGCATTACTGCCTGCTCAGCTCTATGGGCAACTGGGCTCTCAGCAGTAGCTCCAGTTCCTCTGACAGTCCCATCTTTGTCACACCTTCCTCTGTTTTATGGCTACTCAATTGTAGAAGTGTGCCTTGCTAATGGCCTCCAGGAAAGAGGAAAACAATTGCAGGTTTCGATGTGAGATCCAGAGTTCAGAGAAAGCCCTTAAATATTTTGATGGAGCAGTGCCTTTTACCAGCAACACCACCAGGAAAAAAGTTTCTGATGGCTAATAAATACAGCTGCAGCCTTACCACTATCGCACCTGCTGTAGAAATGGAAATTTGGAGGTCTGCAACTGTTAATGCTTCTCTTGATACCACAAAGCACTGAAGAGAGGGGCCCTCACAGCAGCACAGGGGGTTTCCCTGCAGCATCTTCTCCGGGTACCTAGAGACACCAAGGCTACGGTGTTTAGGCACGACCCTAAACTCTGCTCCTGCCACCAGCAACGGGAGGCAACAGCAGAGAAACTCCCTCCCTTTTCCCTCAGAACAAAGCTTTACTGCGAGAGGGATGATCTGTCCTGGAGTGAAAAAACAGCTCTGAGAGGAGCCAGCCTGTGTGATGGTTGCTGTACGAGTCCACTTGCAGGAGTGAGAAGTAGCTCTAACAGCACATATGGCACACTGTGCTCTGCTGTGCTTCCCCACTCTGCTCCAGAGGCAGCCGGGAGATTTTCCTTGGGAGCACTAAAGCACAGACTGGCTGGGGGGAAGTTCTTGCAGCCCCTGGCACGGGGGCCTCCTTTCCCTCCTCTCTCCCTTTCCCTCCTCTCTCCCTTTCTCTCCTTTTCCGACTTTTCCCTTAAGTTTCTAAACGCACCCATTCTCCTTCCTCGGAACGAGACGCACAAGGGCTGCATTATGCGCTGGGAGATAAGGGAGATGGTGAATCATGAAAAACAGTAATTCATGCTAAAATGCCATATGTGGTGTTGTTTTTGAATACGTTGCATAAGATTAGTGTTTTCTATAGATATTTTTTTCCAATAAAAGACTAGGCTTTCTCTAAAAGCTAAAATAAAGAGCAAACTCTGAAACAGCACGAAAAACCACAAGCTTGGTAATCATCCTCAGTAACCCAATTTCGAGTTCCACAAAAATTCACTTATTCTGGCAAGCTCCAAATCTGTGGAGTAATTACCACTGGCGTAAGGGATATCTGCACTGATTTTAATGTCAGCAAAATGGCTTCTGCAGTGTTCTAAGAGGAAAAGTAGATATATTATGGAAGAGGCCTTACATAATAACCTTTTTGTAAAGCTTGGATGGCAAGATGATTCTGTAAGACACTGAAGTCACATGCCATTAATCAGAAATGACAGTCTTTATTCATGTATATTTGACTGAAACTGCATAATTTTAGCCTCCAATAGCCCTGAATAAATGACCTTAAGTATAGCACTTTTTCAAATTGACAGTGATTGATGATGGACCAAAAAATTATGAACACTGAAGAAGTAAACATGAAACACAGACAAATCCTTTAGTATCACACAGATTTCTTGTTTGCACTTTTCCAATTCTTTCACTCATTTTTATCTCTATAACCTTGCTCATCATGCTTTAATCGTTTTTATACTGCTGCATTTGTTACATTTTGCCTGCAGTGCCCCCACACTAAACCCTGAGCTTGCTGAAAGATTCATTCAGATAAATGGAATTGATTTCATATTTTCCCATTCATGAAAAAGAGTCTTTAAAGTTAGAAACTCTTTATGCAGAATGAAACTAAAGAAACTGATTACTCCTAGACAGCATTTATCTACATCTCTTGACAAAACTACAGAGCACTTACTCACGTGAGCAGCATTCCTTACACAGTGAGTGGTTAACCAGCCTCACCAGAGCTGCTGCAGCAGCAGCCCTGTAGCTTCCAACTCCCTTTTACAAACACAAACCACCTGACTGACCATGGGATAAATAATGTAAACAACGTTCTCTAAGTAATTAAAACCCCACCCTATTGATCCTTTTACAAACCACTATATGCTCACACTAATTGATGAAACAGTAAAGAGAAACCAGAACCTAATTAAATTTGTTGTGCATAAACTAGTCCTGTTTGTAGCAGTATCCACTGCTGGAATTAATTACTGACCCCACCTCAGACCCAGCACTGTGCCTCGGCACCAGCTGATGCTCCCTTCACAGAGAGGACACGGGGCTGAGCCTGGAATTAAATACAGTTTTATACCTTCCCCAAGGGGTGTGTTTGTATTGGAGCCTGAGTTTATGGCCTGACATCTGTACTGGGGACAGCGTGAACAAGAACACTGTGGCAGGGGGTTCCCATTAACTGATAGGACTGGTCTGTCTCTCTGAAACCCACCAGGATGGGACCAGCTGGGAGATGGGAGAAGGGCAAGTGCTGCCCTGCACCTACTCCCTCTGCCTCTGCAATCAGTCACTCAGCAAGACATGGCTTCTGATTTCAGATGGGCTTTAGGTGGTTTAGTCCACAAAACAGATTTCATAGAACGAGCAGAGTGACTGAGCAAGAGGAAAGCCAGTGGCTTGCAAAACGTAAAAACATTTGGATGCATCTTGTAATTCATCTCCTTACAAAAAAGCTTTAACATCTAAAGATTAAATTAGAAATAGGCGTGGCCCTATATTTTTCCTTCAGATCAAGTATTGGCAAAGTAGGAGCATCACCCAGAAATGACCACAGCCCTGCTGTCGGTCACTGGAGCTGGTGGTTGAGCTGATCCATCACTGACTGTTTGATTTCCTGCACAGTCTGCAGGGCTGAGTGTGTGGCAGTGGTTTGTCGTCCTGGCAACTGAAACACAGTTCTAGATGCTGCTTTTATCTGGTGCTGCACAACAACACAAATCCCTTCTGTCTGTCAGGCTTAAATGGAAAGTTTTTGGGGTTTTGTTTAGTTTTCTGGGGGTTTTAAAGTCAAAAAAATCTTGCTTTTACTAAGAGCTGGCAGTTGTTGTGAAGGTAAAGATGAACTTTAAAACTTTCAGTTGGTATTAATTCACTGTATTCCAAAGCTTTGAACTGATTCTGGGAGATTAAAATTCTGCAACGTTTCATTAAGAGCACACTGATGCACGTGCTGTTAGACTGCATAAAATGAAAGGCTTTTATTAGCACTTTTCCCTATCATGAGAGTGACTTTCATATTGGATTAATAAGGCTAATATTGCCACTGCATTATCACTTTATGAAAATTTGCTAATGAGATTTGAAACTGCCGAATGAAAATACCCCAGTTCTTCCAAACACCTACCCTGCTGACCACCTGCTGGAAGCTGGGCTGCAGGGCCACTGCAGACGTGGGGGGCGAGTACCTGATGCCAGGAGAGGCAAACTTTGATTTTGTCACACGCTGCAGCGTGTAATAACACTCCACATCCAGATCCCCTGAGTCCCACCACGCCGGCCTCGCTCAGGGCTTCACACAGTGTGGCAGAAGGTGACGTGGAGTAATCCAAAGCAATTCTCCCTTTCCCTCCTGCTGCCTCATCAAAGCACTCGTGCGCTGTGATCAACACTGCCGGTCTGCTGAGCCCTCCCCTCACTGCGGCCCCACACCTCTCTCCAAACTGGAGTGGCCAGACCATGTTGCCACCACGTGTCCCCAGCAGCCGTGGGCAGTGGGAGCCACTGGAGGATGTGGGGACATGCCCTGCCGACAGGTCCTATATTTCAAAATAAAAATTAAAACAAAAAAAACCAGCCCAAAACCAGCAGAAGCAAAAGTTATTCCCTGCTGTTTGCTTTGAACAGCTTCCACTTTGGGGTCTGTTTTCAGTTTTAAGCCTAGCTTGTTCCACTTTGCTATTCCTTGCCCAGAGAAGGCGTAACAACGACTTGGGCACTTGCAGAAGTAGCTGCACTTCTGCATTTGCAGGAGGGAAGATCGTGGAGGTATTTACCAGTGCTCAGGAGCACTTTGGGACTAGAAAAACCATCCAGATAGATATACAGCCCAGGTCCACAGATTTGCAACAGATTCTTTGAAAGGGAGCACTTCTCACTTCTTACAATAATTGCTGAAGGCCGACTCCTCTGGAAAGCAACAAAGCTCAATTTTTCCCCTAATTTCAAGCTGTCACAATTTTCTACCGGGCCATGAAGACAATGAGAAGGAAAGCTGGAAAAGTCTTGGTCATAATTCTGCACTCCCTGGCACATTTCTCAGCCGTGGAATTATGCAACAGAGGAATCTGTCCTTGGGTGCCTGCTTTTCTCCTGCCATGTGTCAGGGCTTGTAGTGCTGCATCCAATGCCCAGTGAAACAAAAAGAGCCCTCACTGCAGGAGGCATTTGGGCTGCTGTGAGCAGAGTGAAGAGCTCTGTGCAGGGAGCAGTGCTGTGCTCCAGGAAGCACTGAATGCCAGTGGTTATCCAGCAGGAATCTGGAGCATCTGAATTTCTTTTTTGGTTTTTGAGTATTTATTTATTTATTTACTTATTACTATCTTTTCACCCAAGTGGAAAGCTTATAGGAAAGAGCCACTGTGCAGTTTAAAAACAGATTAGTGAGCAGATGTTCATCTAATCCAAGCACCCACCAGGAATTTTTGTTTATTATTGGATTACATTTAGGCCCCAAGAAAGATAAAGCTGCTACTAGAATGTGCATGTATGTTGTACATCAGGGACCTCCTACAGCAGGTTTTAATGCAGAAACCCCAGTTTTGGAGGCACAACCACAATAACACTAATAGGCAACCACAGGTCAAGTAGTTCTACCTTCAAACTCAGCTCCTGGTGCCTCAGCTCAGATTCTCTCCAGCAGATTCACCAACACCCCTGAAACATCTGATGTCCAGCTGAGAGCCATTAGGACTTGTTTCCAAGATTATAGTCCAGACCATGTTAGATTTACTCGTTGGTTTCTTTTCCCATCTCCACAGGTTGGTATGATTGGGAAAAATATGCACCTTGATTTGAGCACTGTGCCAAAAGCAGGTGGTTAATTGGTTATGTCATTAACTGGTCAATCCCCAGCACAAAAGGCATAAACAAAGTTACATGAATCAATGCTAATAAAATACTAAAACAAGGACTCCCAAACAGTCTACATGTATTGATCAGACATGGAAAACCACAGAATCAAGCAAAACCCCAGACCCTGAGCCAACTTCCAGCATGGCAATTGAGGGACTCAGAGCTCCTCATTCTCATTCACACAAAGGTTACTGAGGCATCACTCTGGCAACGTAAAAATACCTCAAAGGGGATATAAATATTCAATCCTTAAGGTCCATTTACATTGCTAGAGGGGTGTAAAATGGCCTTAGGGTAAACGAGAATTAAGATAATAGACTTTAGGGGCAGAAGGGATCCCTGTGATTACTTAGTCTGACCATAGAGTTTTACTCAATAATTCATTTGTTGAGTTGATGTCTTCTGGTAGCAGGAGTGCATCTCAGTACCACAGGTACTTCCTGCCCAGTGACCCACAAGGATATTTTGCAATTAATATGCCAAGGCTACACAGTGCAGTGAAGTGCTCTCATAGAATCCAGACATCCCATTTGCAAGAGCTGAGTCCCTTCTGTTTGGGCTGGAGCCCAGCAGGCTGGGAGTGTCCAGCTCAATAGTACCACTTGAGCATTTTGGCCGGGGTACAGCACCAGAAGGAGCATCAGGACAGGCATCCAGGGAAAGTTTATAAGAGGAATTCTTTCCTCAACAGTTCAGGCAACTGACTTCACATGTGTGCAGGAGTCACAGAGACTGTAATCATATAAATCCCACTGTTCTGCTGCTGCTGGTCATGGTCATTGGTGCTGAGAAATACAGTGCTGACACACACCTCCAGCAAAAAGTGAGAAGGCGGAAAGACCAGCACCAAGGTGGATGCAGCAGTTCCACTCTGAAATGCAAGAGGATGCAGTCCCTGACACTGGGGCTCATCTCCCATCCTTCTGGGTAGGGAAGTTCACATGCATAGTGCTGGATCAAGCTCTTTGTGCTCTAGATGACCTATTTTTAAAAAAATTGGATTCAAAATGCAGGCCCTTGCAAAAAAAAACAGATGCTGCAAGTGAGCTGAACAATCTTGGGTAATTAAATTGTAATAAAAATTTTGCTTCATTCATTAACTATGGTAATTGACCAAAAAGCCATAGGACACCTGCTATTTTCATTATAACTGCCCTTATATAATTCAGGGTGCAATCTCCATGTGGAACAGGTCATTTAAGTTTAACATGGCTTCAGATTATTGTATGAAACAGTTCATAAATATCCTTACTTTTTATTTCCAATCACTGCTTTCAATAGAGTTTGATCAAGGCTGAATCCTTAACCCAGGACTTACAACAAACAGCATTTCACCAGATTTCTAAGAGTATTCTCATCTCCTTTTACCCATTCCTCTAGGACCTATCTAGCATGAAATGTAGTCTCTGTAGATCTTTCAAAGGTCAGTGGGTGTTGCCTCCTGTTTTGCTTATTTGTTATTTAAATGTGATAATGTACTGCCTTATTGTTATTTTTATTTATTATTTACAATGTGCCAATAGATGGAAGTGTCTCCCCTGCAGAGTACTGTCTGACAAACAGATGTACTGGAGATGAAAAAGAGCACTTCTATTTTTCCAGTACAGGGGGTGGTTTTTTTACATCCTGCAAAAGAAGGATTTATTATCTAACTGTATGGATATCAATGCTGAGCCAATTCTGCAGCCCAGTCAGACAGGGTTCTTACTGCAGTAATATATTTACCAAAATAATAAACATTGTGGCAATTGGTGGCAAGGATCCAACCAAACACATTTCTTACAGTTTTAATTTAAGTACTAATGGAGTATTGGTAAGTAACAAGAGAAAAAAATAAGATGAATTCATATAAAGTAACCATTACAGTGGGATTTTTACTGTAAAAATTACCCCAAAGCTCCTAAGTCGTATCTTGAGAATTTTCGCTAAGCTGCTTCTTGGCCGAGTTTGGTAAGGGCTCTGCTTATTTTCAGTTTCAGCTGTACAACTTGTACAGCACACTGAATGATTTAACCAAGCAGATTTAAAGTTCAGTAGACAGTGTTCTTTGTTAGATTTTAGTCACATACCAAATTCAATAGACTCTGCTGCAGGCGTACGTCAAAATGCCAGGAAGGCATGAGACATTGTTGAATATGTTGGAGTTTATTGTTTAGAAAAAATTAAACTTGGTCTCTCATTCAATCTTTTTAATTAAATAGTCATACTCTAAAGCTCAAGGGACAAAGGAAAAGAGAGAATAAAGGCAGTTGTTCTGTAAAACACAACAGATATTTCTTTATATTGAATTGTATTCTTGTGTTGAACAAGTCAGTATATGTCATCTTCTCTAAAAATAAATGTAAGTATTTTGGCTAAATGTGTTCCAAGCAATGAATTACCATCACTACTGCTAGCTATTACCTACATAAGATCATTAACAAACAAACAGCTTTCCTGCATGAACAGAGCTTTGTTTGTTTGTGCATAAGAACTGCAATCATATTCTCTGCTGGTGAGTTTTGGAAAACGAGTCTTAGATCTCTCTGTAAGGATCTCACACAAAAACTGAACAGCCATACGTGATAGCTAGCTAAAAATCAAGTCATTTTTCTGCTCCCTGTCTGCAAATTTGTCCTTAAATATGAACACTGAGCAGACTGTATGCTAAATCCCAGGCATCAGGCATCAGCAGTAAATTGCTTAAGCCCGGAGAACTGCCAGGATTCTGCCGAGCCTCCCATTCCAAGGAATCGGCTCAAAGGCCACTATTAATAGTCTGACCACAAACCCGACCCACTGGATTCGGAGTGGGAACACTTGAAAAGTGCTCCAAGCATGGGCAACCACACCACAGAGAAGCAGCAGCCTTTAACTGTGCCTCCCTGCAAGGCTGGAAGGATGTTCACTCCGCAGGGGTCACGGCGGGAAGAGGCTGCTCGCCAGCACGGCTACGGCTTCTCTTTGCTAAACCATCAAAGCAAGACTTTAATTTCAGACCATCCACGGGCTATGGCCCTTTCCACTCCACGCCATGTTTGCCCAGACAGTAATGCATGTCACCAACCAACATTAAAAACAACGACGGTGTTGGCTGCGCTCTGCCTTTGACTGTACGATCCTCAAAATAACAACAGAAACGATAAATCTCTTTTATCCTAGTTAATGCTAAATTGTGTGACAGAAGTGCTTAATTCCTGCAAATGTAATGAGAATGGGAAGTGGTACAAATTCTAAGCCATTGAATTACAATCTTTAAATTGTAATCCTGTTTTCTTCTTTGCAGACCTAATTCACAGTAACTTGCAGCAAATCAATCAGTAACTCTAGATTGGGCTTCTTAATATTCATATTCTCAATTATCTACTTAATGTGGCTAGAGATATTTCATTATTTCTCTTCACTCCAAATATTTTCAAATGCAAAGTGAAGTTTTACAAGGTTATGACTAGAATATGCACTATTTTCTTACACCAAGTCAGTAAAGTCACCCGATTAGTGGCGATCAAACAGCAGCCGTGAACTTACAGGCAGGAGCCTCCATCTGTTCCCACTGAAACTCAGAGATCCTCGGCCAGTTTGGGTTAGGTCAATGCTGAGTGTATTCATCTTTAGTAGTATTTGAACAACAAAATAAGGAAATACTTCTAATGTACCTACAGTTGGAGAAAGAAAGAATTAGTAGTTACTGCTCGGTGCCTGGCAATTAGGCTTAGGGCTTGGAAAAGACTAACTTAACACGACACAGTAAATTTTCCCAATTACTTGGCTTCCCATTGCCATGAATTCTGCCTATGGAGTTTGTTCATGAAACTGAGCTTTGCCTTCCCTATTCTGAAACTTCCCAGAGCCAGAGTAATCTTTGCAGTGGTTTTAATATTAGTCCATTTAACATAAGACTTAAAAATAGGGGTTGCAAAGGTTTACCCAGCCTGGTCCCCAGTGTCCAACATGAGCTGCCCTGGGACGAGGGTGAGCAGAAGACACACACAACGTGCTACTTTTCCAGATTGCCTTCCAGATTCCAATCATTTGTATCAGGGCGCTTCCCAAACCAGAAATGATGTCTTTGTGTTGAAGAAACCTGAATGGATTTTCCTTGATGGTTTTGACCAGTCCACATTTTGAACCCTCATAAACTTTTGGCATCCTGAGAGGAGGAGCCTGACAGGTTGAATATTCTGCAAGAGGGATGGAATGGCTGGTACAGGTGTAAAGAGAAGCAGTGCAGGATTTAACCTTTCATATGAATATATAAAAGCAGGTATTTAGCTGAGACTACAGTAGCTGTTGTGGCAGTTTTATTCTTTTTTTTTAAGCAGAAGTTAACTTTTTTATTTAGTTGAACAGGCTTGAAGTGAATTCTACCAACTTCCATTTTCAAACTACAATAGCCAATAATCACTTACAATCCAGGTGCTGGGGAGGTGTGCAAGAACCTTTTAAAATGTAAAATAACATGATTCCCTGACAAATAGAAAGGAAATCATTTCCAATCTAAAAGGAGTTGGAAAATTCATGATGTGTACTCATTAAAAGTGCCTTCAAGATATCAAGACAGGCTTTCTCTGTAAACGCCAGATGAATAAGAATGGTAAGTAGCAGCTATGATGTACAAAACGCCTCAATGAACACAGTTGGTTTTGGTTTATGCTGCTGGGTTGGCTTTTTTTTAATCAAATCTGTACTGCTTAAAAGAGTTGTATATGTACCAAAAGTAGGAAAGGAGTAGGGTAGAAAATCTAATTCCACCTCTATGTAAAGGCAGAAAAAACAGCAATATTGATGTTGCTTTGTGACCAAATATTGGGACACTGGAGGCAGCACATTTTTTTTAATTACTAGCTTATTAAATGCTTAATGGAAATGGAAAGCAAGACACTGCTTTCTCTCTAGAAGGAGAAATAGTATCAACTCTTTCAACACCAACTAAACAGGTGTAATTTGCCCAACCTCAGTATTGCTCACAATCATTCATACAGGGCTGCAGAGGTGAACAGGACTGTGTTGGGCTCTGAGTCAAACAGCCTTCACCTTGCTGCCAGCAGGAATATTAGCACAGCTCTGAGTTATAATAATTGTATTATATTATAAAAGTACCAAAGCTGCTCTGTCAAGATTTGGTCCAGGAGCTCCAAAGCCACCACAAGCTTTACAATGGATTTCAAGAAGTGATGGCTAAAATCCCAGTAGTACTAAAGTGAAAGTAAAGGATGGAAATTCTATGTGTGATACTGTAAGGGGTTAATTACTCTTTATTCAAGTGCTGTTAAATTCACAAAGGGATCTTCTATCTACTTTGTTCCAAGAACTCAGTTCCTTACAGTACCTGAACAGCAAATTTCAGTCATGGTAATATTTGTCTTGAGCTGCAGATGATCAGTCTCTCACCCTCTACTCTTCCATGCAGGAAACCCAGGAGGATATTTTAAAGAAACAGGTGCAGTTATCAACATTTAAAACCCACAGATGTTAATTATCACCAAGAACGATATTGACCTGGTTCAGCTTTTTTCTTTTTTCACCAATTTATTCTGTTGCTTCCGTTTTAACAAAAACCTGTGTAACAAACTTCTCTTCTCACTCCACTTTTATAGAGTGAAATCCTTAACACAACCAAAACACAAAATAAGAGACCTTAAAGATCATGTCATCTAGTTCCAATCTTCCTGCCATGGGCAGGGACACCTTCCACAAAGACCACTCTGGTCAAAGGCCCGTCCAACCTGGCCTAGAAACACTCCCAGGGATGGGGGTTCCATAATTCCAATTTCCTCATGCCTGGTGCAGCCAGCAGTCAAAATGCCCTTGACCCACAGCAGGGCCTGCACGACCCCACGGAGCCCCAGATCACAGGGAAGGTTCCCTCCTGTCCCAGGGATTTTCCCTGATGATCCTGAAAGTCACTTTACCATTGACATTGCCAGGCTGGCTGTTGAGAACAAGCAGCAGAGAATGACATGGCCTCGGGTCTGCATGGAAATGGGAGTTCTGAACCAGTGGCAACAAGCAGAAAGCAACATTTGCCCTCAAGAGCAAGGCTTGGACAGTGCCTGTACGTGCACTGCGCCCTGCAGGGACTCTGCAAACCTCTCATGTTATTCCCAGTTGCCTGTTATGAGCAACAAAGACAATTCTGGAGGAATTTTTGTTGCACAGGAAAGCTCATACAGTTCATAATTTTGAGAGTGTTTTCCTTGGGTTTTTTTTGTTTCTTGTGGGGGCTTTTTTTGGTTTTGTTCTGTTTTTGTTTTTGGTTTTGGTTTTTTTTTTTCTGATACTCTGAAATAACCTGAAGTCTATTTTATATCTTCATTGTAAGGCATTTTGACTTATTCAACTTTTACTTTCCTGTGCTGTGAAATGCTTCTTGTTTGCTGAACCAGATGATGCTGATACAGAGTGCTCATGTGCCCTTGCATTTCCTTGGCTCACAGATGTTGACTGGAGATCTGTGTAATTAAAACCATGCTTCCCCATCTGAATGCCTATTTGTAGAGTGTTCCGAGTAGGGCAGAAACTACTCCTTGATAGAGTTTCTTAAGGGTGCAAATTATCCCAGTATACACAGTATAGGTAGTTAGTCTCAGTTTATGTAGATGACAAATTATCTTGTCATCTCCTTTTCTTTTGTTCTGTTTCATGCCTTTAGCAGCAGAGGGCAGGGCTTGTGCCGTGCCCACCTCCCAGCTGAAATCACCCTACCAGGGAGCCAGGCTCCCACAAGGATTGTGTAACTTTCCAAAGAGGTGACCTTCCTTCACTGCTCAGGTTTCTGGTATCTCAGTCCATCTGTTTGTTTGGTCCTCTTGTGCTCCTGGCTCCCTTGGAATGGCCCTGGAGAACTGAGTTACTACCCAAGATAAAAAAGATAAGGCCAACAATCTTGCCAGTATGGATGGAAAGGATTTGAAATCACCTTTACCATTTTTGTGTGTTAACCAAAACTCCTGTTCAGTTAGGAACACTACAAGCATTTTGTATTTTTTACAAATAAGGCACCTCATACTGGCAATAGCTTTTACAAGTATAATTGCACTGTAGCTCTATAAAATAAAATGTAATACAAAACTTACACTTTCCAATTACACAATAGTAATTGTGAATAATTACACAAAATCTCCGGCCTTTTTAATGGCTATTTCTAACTCTGAGCTTGTGCACACTATATAAACACCATCTGTAGAGAATGTAAGACAACTTCTGCTGGAGCACCGATACACAAAAGTGTATCATCAACTTTTCAGCGAGCATCCATCCAGTTAAACAGCTATTGCCTGTACCTTCTTCTAAACTACATTGGTTCAGCAACTTACCTTTTGGATTCACACTCCTGCTTTATTGCAGCCAGGCTTTCAGACCTCCTGTACTTTCTGTTTATGGCCAGAAGGTTTGTGCATGTGCCCGAATGCCTGCAGCCCCTCCACGCCATCCTCGCCGGGCTCCATCGGGCACGTGCACCCGCACACCCTGCCCAGCCCCTCCGTGGGCACCGGGATTATGCACCAGCCGTTGACACAGAGCAGTGGTTTCCAAATTCTTGCTGTGAAAAGCTTTTGAGGTGTTTCAGTAGAAGGCTGCTAGTTGTGAATACCAAAGCAGGGGCCTTCCCCTGTGCAGAGGCCCCTTCTTAAGTATAAAGTACAAACAATGAAAATGAAAAGCAATAAAAAAAGAAAGATCTGGGCTTTGAATGCTTCTTAGGGTCAAGCACTAAACCCTCTTTTGACAGCTACACAACCCACACTTGTTCTCCTCAAGAGAATTTGACCTCAAGTAAGGAATTGAACAAAGTGCATATTTTGTCTACAGTGGACAAATACATTGTTCTAAAGCAACAAACTGCAGATAAAATATACAGATAACGATATGGAAAAAAACCCCACACTCCCTAAAATGAATACCCACTGTAATTTATGCAAATTTTTTAAAAAAGTATTATTTTATTTCATTGACTTTGTGTTGTATGGCAGAAGGTTAATAAAGCATTCTATTTCTCCTCTGTTATTGATTAACCAAAGTCAAATAACATTATCATTTTGCTTAATGCATTTAAATCACAAATATTTTCCCAGATGCTCTGCACAGGCACTTTGCAGATTTCAGTGGAAGTTGTTTACATGCTGAAACATTGAGCCTGGATAGAAACACTTTGCTGTGATAGCAACACATACCCAACAGTTTTCATTTTCTCAATTCAGAAGGAAAATTGCTGTTCCTCCCTCTCCTTCAAATTCTCTTTCTCCAAGAAATATTCCTACGTCATTGGAAAAAATTACAAGTATGCTCATAATGGCTGCATTTCTCTGTCCATTTTCAGCTAAGCCCTGGTCCAAAGTATCCTGAAATCATTGGGATTATTTCTACTGGTGTCATGGGCTCTTATTTAGCCCTGAGTGTGCTGCCAGGTTGGTTTTAATTTTGCGCAGGTGCGGTGCTCGGTGGTGATGCTGCAAACAGGGTCCCCTGGCACGGGGGGATCTCCTGCCCCCCCCGAGGCTGCAGTGACACACCCGATGGCCACGGGGACAAGGGGTTGCGATGGCCCACGATGGGCTGCCCTGCCCCCTTTGAAATGATCAGTTATGTCTTGCTTTGACTTTTAACACCAAGGTGACATGAAATGAGATAACCACGGACAGGGATGCAGAACTGGGCATCAACACTTTTTTTTTTTTT
>VZRO01003283.1:483281-537267 GCA_013397915.1 Daphoenositta chrysoptera | reverse complement strand
AGAAATAATCAGAACAAACTCCACCTTCAGTTTAAGACCAAGTACAGCTACAGGAAACATCAAGAGAAATGAATGTGAAAGTACCACAATTTTTGTTCAAGGATGTTTAATTTGTCCAAGCCTGCTAGCGAGTTCTGGTCGTTTTCTGAAGTGAAGGATAACTTCATTTGCCTTGGGTTAAAGGAAAAAAGGAAGGAAAAAAGAGAGACTGCTCAGCCTTTACAGAAACACAAGTATCTAAACTGACACTCAGAATTACATGTATTTCACCATGGGCTCAAGATTTGCCATAATACACTTGTCTGCTGTAATTGACCAAAACTCTTATAGATTTATCTGCCACCATTCTATAAGGGAGAAAGTCTGTTTACACAAGGATGATAATTATCACTAGCTTCATCTATATTCTGTCAGTGCCAAGGCACGCTAGGCAGTAACCAAATCCTTTGGCAGTCTGTGCTGCAAAGCACCTAACATATTAACCCCAAAATCCCCAAATGCATGCCTAGACTTATGGATATTTTAGACATTGGCCACATACAATTAAGTGCACCCATCTGGACATCTCTTTATTAAAACAAACATGTATTGTGTATGTGCACAATCCATTAATTTCCTTGTGACCTGGGAGGAACAGGAGGAACATGAAGGGGGGCTAAAAGAGGAGAAGTCCTTCAGCACAAGCTTTCCACAGGTGGTGAGCAGATAGGAGCGGGGAACAAGATTTTATTTATTTATATACATATATATATATGTACACACACACACACCAGGGCAGCAGTGATAATCTCCTGATCAACAGTCCGTACAGCAGAATTTTCCAAAATGAGCTCTGATTTCCAGACACTGAATATTCTTCCCTTCCAAAATTAGGAAGCGGAAAGTAAGAAATGGTACAGCTACTTACTATTTTTTAAATATGATTGTCAATTCTTATGATTCCTGGAATACCAAAACCGTTTCCAAGATTAAGCACCTTTAACTACCAGCAAGAAAATTGTAACACAAGGGATTTATTATTTATGTGCTTTGTGCTAATGCAATGTATATGTTTGTTATCAGTACAGCGTGGGCTACAGCACTAAAATAAACCAGCCTGCAGTTACTACACCCTTTAGGTACCCCAAATATTGCCAGCAGGTACCCTGGCACTTTGTTTGCCTGCATTTACTTCTCTGTTTTGTAAATACAAATATTTGGTTAAGGCATCTGCTCAGTCAAGAGCTGTGACTGCTGATGCAGGTAGAAGTTTTCAGACCTGTGCACAGTAGAATCCCTTCTAAATGACTGAGGATACAATTTGCCATCAGGTGGGTAATTCTTTACACATTTATGGTGATTCACAGCCATTGAACCAGCACTAAGGTTAGATACCTGCACCTGAAAACGAGACTCATGACTTGTTTAGAATAGAATTTAATAAAAGAAAATGCAGAAATTTTAAGATTACTTTTAGGTTTTGATTATTATTATAAATACTTGGATCTGTTTGGAAAACAAATACAATTTGCAATTTTTGCAATTAGACCTCTGATCTATGACAGCACTTAAGCAACTGTATAACGGAGCATATGAGTAGTCACTTCAATGAAATTACTACTTTTATCCATGAATTATCAGCTCATTTACAGTGATTTGCTGGATCAAAGCCTCTCTTTTACAATTAGAGCAGCAGAGTTACAACAATGTAGCAGCTCCAATTTGGAGAAAATAACAGACTAAAGGTAACTGCATCATAAAGATATTCCTGGAAAGAGAATAAATGATACCTGGAACAAATGTCCCTATAACTGCAGGACAAGTATAATTATCTGTTCAACCTTTTTTTACTTAGACGATTAAAATAAATTTAATTTCAAACCTTGTAAGAAAACTCCACTACTTTGGTTTGTTTGGGGGCTGAAGATGTTAATGCTCCAAGAACTTGGAAAAAAACCCACTACCACTTCTGGTTTTTAACTGAGGTAAACAGAATGCATTCTAAATCTCCAGTGTAGCCTATTGAAGTGTCAGAGCAGCTCGTTCAAAGCAATACATTCACTCCTCAAAGATTTTAGTATTATAATCGAAAATTCTCTCCCTCCGATGCACCTGAGAAGCATTAACTTCTTGGTGACTTTAAGAACCAAATCCTTTAATACAAACCTAGCTTTTCCCACAGGCACTTGAAAATATTTAGCATTTTTTCAGTTGGATGCAATTTTCATAATAAAGTAGCTCACTTGGCTACCTGACACCACAGACAAAGACGCCGAGTGAGCAGCTCCTGCCAACTTAGAGCATGATTGCAACCCTCAGCTCCATATTAAGTAGGCTTTGAAACATCCAACTGCTGTAATAATGAAAGTAATTTATGTATTATATACTACTGTTATATATTTTTTCATTATTCATAACATATGTATTTTCTTCTATAACATCCAGGCACAAGTCTTTCATACCCCATGTCTTTCAGTCAGCCTTAACAGAGCATACAACAGTTCTTACATTTTATGGAACATTTAAATTCCACCTCTCTGACCGGTTTTAGGTTACCAAAGTGGCCCTCTGGTACTCATCTGAATGTCATTGGCACATCCCTATAGACTCTGCTCCCTACATTTGTTTAAATTTCACTGGCAAATCTCACAGAAATGTATGGGAATGACATATTTTTTTTCTGTGACAAAATACTCAGCCCCAGTCTATCAAATCAGAAATGCTCATAGTCAACTGTATTTCTGGCAGTTTCAAGGGTACAGTTGTAAAACTGCAGTATATTTTGTAAAATCAAACCCTACAATGATCCTGTTTACTTCCATCCACTTAGCCTATTAATGCAGGCTAATACTGCATGTTCTTGTGGCAGCAAACCCTAAAGTGTACCAGGAGACTCCGGTGATAGATTACATGTACATGCTGTGTCATATCCAATTAACTCAAATTGACTGTGTACTGCATTATGCTGTTAGTGCATGGAAGATCAATAAATATGGAGAAAATCCAACGAGGCGCTCTCCATTCCCATCCAATTCTAGTAGGTCTGAGACAGATCATGCTCCTGTGATGTGTGTGCTGCTGCTGAAGAGGGCAGGTGGTGCATAGACACCATTCAAACTTGGCCTATTCAATCTAAACTCCTCTAACTCGCCATTCATGCATAGCAAAACACCATCTGGTCCTATTTTGCCTCCAGCAATCACAGCTGACCAAAAACGATAATAACAGCTGTTGCAAAACAAAAGCCAAACAAAGGGGGGAGGGAAAGGTTAGAATGCAGTCCAGTGCTGCAAAATACTCCATGAAGTGAGAAATGGAAAAGGAGCCATTCAAATAGGAATCCCCATTGAAAAGAGTCAGTGCAAGACTTGTGGTTAAACTTGAGATATTTAATCCATCTGTCCTGCAAACCACAATGGTCAGGTGATAATATAAAATTGAGATTATGTTGCATAGAGGTATTTAAAGGCTTTGTTCTCCAAGTTAGAAACTAATGACCCTGTGTCAGCTAAAAATTAAACCTCCTTATGTTCTTTCATCATGTGTCAACCTGGGTTAATGTGAAAGTAGAATGTGGTTAACTGGGGTGATAAAGCATCTGAAACCTTGGGAAAAGAAGGGAGCAGTTAAGTGCTTGTAAATGCTGTGAAGGAAAACGTTCTTAAAAACCATGCACGACACTGAAACCATACAGATTATTGCATTTTTCTTGTATAAATTGCATATCAAGCGATTTAAACTAACAGTTTTATTTATGACCTATGATAGCACAGTTATTCACTTAGACTTAGGGAACATGAACACAAACTTGCACAGTTTGAAACACAAGATGTTCTGCAATATGCTATTGTGGGTAATGCAAAATATAATTTTGTGGCAAGCAGGGGGATGCTTCAGTTTTTCAAGATTCAAATTTTGATATTTAAAATGTGCAGGCCTGCCTGATGATTAATTTTCTTTTTTTTTTTTTTAGCTGCAGTAATTAAAACTATTTTTCCTGGAATTGAACATCAGTAGTTCAGCAGCTCTTAATCAAATGTGATAAAACCCAGGATTTATGAAACCATTTAATGAGTGTAATAACACCTGCTTCTCGCTGCAAATAGTTGAAAACAGACTTCACTTGTAATTAACTCTTATCACTAGTGACATTTTTCCAACGATACTTCATAGGTCTTCAAAATGACAATTATAGAACTAATACACAATTACTGTCACATGCAGTTTAGCAATTATTTCTGAAGACATTTGTCTAAAGGTTTCAAAAACGACTATAAAATGGTTCCCTTTGTTATGTAACATTGGTTAAAACTGACACACACAAAATCTCTCCCAACCAGCCTCTGTCGTGCCATTTCTAATGCAGACAGGCTTCCTTGCACTTGGAATAAACACCCTCCATCCCAGGCATTATTAGATATCATGCTAAGGCTATTAGGAGCATGGGTAGCTGTCAACTAACACCTATTATGAAAAGCTTCAATTTATACATGATTTTTTCTGCTCCAAGAAATCTATAAATTTATAATTAGAATCTCTTGCTGTTCAATATTTGTACATAATAAACAGAGTACCCGAGGATGATGAAATATTGAAAGCTGAATTCATTATGAATAAACTCACTTGGTATAATACCTCTTCCCTCAAGTCTGGCTGCAACTTTTTGGGGATCTCTATTCCATTATTTTTGGGTTGTGGTCTGAGCATGTTAGCCATGCCTCAAAAAGGATTAGGATTCTGCTCAGGCTTGACACTTGCTGTTTTTAATTTTCATTTTATCATAAGCAGTTTAAGATTGTTGCCAGTGGTAATTTGCAATTTTTATCAAGACCTCTTCATTATAGCTTCTGACAGGACAGATGCTGTAATTAATCATGCCAGACAACTGGGGATAGTGGTCAGAGTGTACTCACAGCACAGATATTGCAGGCAAAGAAGGGAAACAGGAAAATAAAGGCTCTCTCCTTTCTGTTCAGAGCAGAAATATATGAGCAGCACTAATAACCTGACAACACATTGAACGTTCATGTTTCCAAACCCTTCATATGAAAGACCTGCCCTCTCCATCCCCCCCACTCCATCACATTCTACTTTTATGAGAAAAGAAAAGTCAGACATAAAAAGGATCAGCCCAAGTCAAGAGCTGGAGGCTTACAGAGGGAAGCCCACTGCAGTAGCTGTGTTTACACCTGAAACTCTCAGGTACGACAAACCCCACGATTTGTGTTGATTTGCATTTCTGAACGTTCCTGCTGAGAGACAGGTTCACTGCCCTGTTCCTGCAGCTCAGCCAGCACAGGGCACCACGGTGTTTTGGGACTCACCACTTGCCTTCCCTCCCTGAGTCACAGACACCTCAGAGGAGCTGCCCACGACTCCAGCAGAGCATCCTGGAGGGTACAAGAGCTTGCTCTGTTCCCATTGGTACCTGTTCACCCAGAATGTTTGATAAAAATCCTAAGGAGCTTAAAAAAGTCCAAGAAAACATTTGCAGAAGGAAACATTTCTGGTTTCTCTATCAAAGACTTACAGCTCATCAGTTTTACTGAAATGTGTTTATTCTATAGCAAGATAAAAGCATTTATTTTAGATAAGCAAAATACAAACAACTTAATTGCTGCTATCATAACTCATAAAAAAGTATAAAACAGCATAAAAACACAATAAGCAATGTAGCAATTAATAATTCATGTTACCAGTGTTTACATTAAAGCCTCATTTATGAAAACTTTACAACACATGATATGAAAACTTACAACTTTTAAAGAAAATATTTACATTGATTATTCAGTTGTGGAGTTTCATTTAAATATTCTACTGGTTTTACAGCGTATTAATAACTTGTATTTCTCATCTTAGCTTTCTGTAATAACAGTTTTATTTAAGTGCATTTCCCTTTTAAAAATACAGTGTATTAAATCTGAAACTCATCACTTTGACACAATATAATATTCACATTTGTTCTGTAATTGGAATTAAAGTAAGAGGGTAAATGTCAATATATATTTTCTTATGAACTATGGCAGGTTTATTTGGAGAAATGAAGTGAAAGGTTGGGTCAAACATTTTAGTCCAGTTACTTGCATTTGATTTTCTGAAGACATTTAGGAGAGAAAAAAAAAAATAAGAGCTTTGGCAAAAATCTGTGATTTACTCTATTTTTTCATGACAAAAAATGCCATCAACTAACTCATGTCATACAAGTATGATTGTATGAAATCCAATCATAATTTTACAGGTAGTAACAACTGTGCTTTAAGGGCTTCATGAGTTCATACTGCCTTGAAGTGCATTATTCACTTTTAGAGAAAGAAGGGTTATAGCATATAACTCTGAAAGGCCATTTTGCAGTCATAAGGTCCAGGTATTTGTTAGGCCAGTTGATTCACATATTGTAGGTAAAGCTTAAATAAATTAAAAAGGCATCACATGAAAAAGAGAACAGCATTTTTTCTTTTAAACAAAATGATTTATAGTCAGCTAAAAGATGATACACAGCTACATTGTAGTTCTTTATTGCCTATCTAATAGACACTTTAGAGGATCATTTGATCTGTTATGCATCCCTGCATAACTACCATCAAGAATTTACAGTTTTCAGCCAAATATGGTTTACCCCTACCCCCTCCATCAACACAAAGCCATGTTGCAAGATCATTTATCTTCAGAAAATACTGACCTGCGACAGTACTTGAGTCTGTGTCTGAGATTGTATTTGTGACTGGTGCTGCTGAGGTGCTGGCTGAGGGCTGCCCATGGCCGGGACGGGAGAAGTGATCTGCGGGGCTCCCGGGGAGTGCTGCTGAGGGGAAGGCTGGGACTGGTGTTGCATATGCTGCATTTGCTGCTGCTGCATTTGCTGAAGCTGTATGTGCTGCAGCTGCTGTTGCATTTGCTGTTGATTAATCTGCTGCTGAAGATGCTGCTGCTGCTGCTGCAAATGTTGCTGCATGTGGTGCTGGAAATGCTGCTGCTGCATTTGCTGTTGTATTTGCTGATGCATTTGATGCTGATGTAGCTGCTGCTGCTGCATCTGCTGCATCTGTTGCTGCTGGAGCTGCTGTATCTGGTGCTGCTGGCTTTGCATGGAGGGGCTCACTTGAGAAGAAGAGGGCGTTGCCACCATGGTTGTGCCCATCGAGCTCATCAGCGGAGCCGCGATGTTTGTCGGCATGTTCGGTGCAATGGTGACAGAAGCTACAATCTGGTTCATTGGCAGCCTCATGGTCAAGGGTTTTGGAGCAATTGCTCTGGAAAGGGGCTGCTGGAGAGTTTGGGGAGACGCCGAGACCGCCGCGTGTTGAGAAAGAGAACTATTCAGAATAAGGGAGGAAGACAAATTTGTGGATGCCAGCGTTTGCTGAACAGAACGTATTGTCTGGGCCTCAGCAGATTCTGCAGCAGCCTGTGTTTGGAAAAGAAATTAATTGTCTTTTCAACAGAAAAAACATAGTTACTGTTTACATGGAAATAAAAGTAACAGCTACTCAGAGACCTTTGTCATCTTTTGTTTTCTATCAGAAAAGATCGTTTTGCAGGCTGAAAACAAGCACTGATCCACCAATACATTGTCTCACCTCTTTATGTACGTCCCTATATGGTACCTCCAGGTCTTACTTGGACAAAACCTGACTTGTGCCCTTGATCAACACCAGAAAGTCACAGATGTCACACACATTTTGTCGCTGAAAGAGCTAGAACAGGCCCTACACATTTACATGTTTTTAAAAGAAACCTGCTCTTTGGGAGTCAGCAGCACACACACTCCTCTCCCCATGAGTTATCAACCAAGCAATTAATGACACGCTTTAGACATTTCCCTTAGAATGTAACAAACTGTGCTGCACAAGTGTCTATCCCATCCCTACTCAGCAACCATCCCACGTGAAAAAGCTACAGCAAGGATGACTTATTTAGAGGAGATGAGATACAACCCCTTTGAGTGCCATTTCCACCTGCAATCTACCCAGAAGTTGCTTGGCAGTCCAGGTCCCATCGATTTGGGGAAAAAAATATGATTTCTGATGGTTTTGAAAAGGGAACTTAAGATTCACGAAGTAATATCCCTCAAAGGTATTTAGAATTCCTGCCTCTCTTGAACTTAGCATTGTGATACTAAAGGCTTTTAGAATATTATGTAAGTCCCAGAGGCAACAGAAAAACAGAGCTTCTCAACACAAGGAGAAGAAATCTTCCAGCTCTCAAAAACACGTGTATAATTTCTGATGTTGTATTTTTAATCATTAAACTACACAGCAACTTTCCATATGATTTACTAATGCTCTGCAGTTGTACATTCAAATAAATATTCTCAGGAGTTAAGACATCATCACCTTCTGTTGTTTTCTTGTGATTGAATATATTTTTATGAAATATTTTTATGAAATATTATTAGAGAAATAACCACCTTGGTAATGTTTTACCCATATTTTAGATGTCTATAAGCACATTTCCATTTACAGCATTCAGATGCAACAGAACTACAACCTGCATAGTGCTGCCATCTAGAAAGGTAAATTCTCAACTAAGACAGCAGAGCTTTGTTTTCTTCACAGGTTTTATTTTAACTCAAGATCCACTAAAATACTCCATGTGGCTCACTGCCAGCTAGTCCGTTTGTTAGTACTCCCCAAATTCAGAGCCACCACGGTTTTTTTCCCCCTCACCTGCAAGAAATACTTAAGCTTTGATACACAACCACTGCTCTCCAACTCCACGTAAAGCAAGCCTGTCCTTTGAGAAGCAGCACTTGAGGAAAAACAAACCTCTGCAAATAGCTTGCAAATGTTAATGTCAAAAGGTCAGTATATTCTTCATGACTGAATTTTACTTTTGTAGTGAAGTGCATTACTTTGCCTCTGCAGCTCAAGGAAGATGTACATTTACAAAGATATTTTCTGGTAATCATTAGCATGCCAGTAGGGAGATGAAATTATTTTTGCAGAGACTAAGCAGAGTTCAAGCAGCAGCACAACGTCTTGTAGAGCTGTATTACAGAAATCCTAGGATTCTACTTTTATTTTGCATAATATCCCCCCCTTGCCCCAAATATTTCAATATCATTGGTAAAAGCTAATGTAACTTACATTACATCGAAGGCATTGTTAGGCTTACCTTAGAAACAAGGCTTGCTCTGTAGGCAGCAAGTGCCTTTAGGTATTCTTTTTTGGCAGCTTCAGTTTTTCTTTTATATACCTAGGAAAAGAGACCACAACTTCACCAACTTCAACTATCAAGACGTTTTTGCCAGAATGCTCTCAAAATCACTTGCAAAGAAACAAAAAACACAGACCAAACCCCCTGAAAACACTCTACTGTTGGAATATATTTTTCTTCCTTGAAAGTTCTAAGTATTCTTGCAGGTGGTTACAGGCTTTCAGGCCTACTTGCTGGACTTGCACTACAATTTATGTTGATTATCATGAATAACAAAAGGCTGCTATTTGACATCAGTTTGAGCAGCCAACTATTTGACAAGACTACCTAGGCAATCTTTTCTTCCCCAGAAAACAGTGTTTTATTGACTCCAAGTAGCAGGGATATTAGAACAGTGAGTATTTCAGATGCCAAAATGTATCAGCAGTAGTCTAGAATAGCAAAATACACCTGTGCATTTGGTTTTTTTTCAAAACAAATATTTGAACTACATATAAAAAAATCTGTACACCTTTAGAAAAGGTGGATCAAAGAGCTTGGACTTGCCCCAAAGCCATCATGGAAGAATCCCATTGAGTTAAATAAGAACAGTTAGGCAAAAATTAATAAATCTGTATTTTTAATCATCAGTAAATTTAAAGTTCACCTTTAAATCATGTTCGTTATCACCTGTTAGATCAGACTAAAAGTTTCCAAATGTGTTGCAGAAACAAGTACCATTCATCTCTTGCCTAAAGGTGTCCTATCTGGGAATCTGCTCTGCAACAGAAGCATCTATTAACTGTTACTGGGAACAGGCAAACAAAGGGTATTTTTTTAACCCCCTTCAATCCATGTGCAGCAGTTGCATGTGTATAGGAAGAATAACCCTCAAGGAAATAAAAAACTCATCACTCTGTACCAAGTTGGAGTTAGAGATAGCATTTCACACACAACATTGTAATGAGACTCAGAGGATTGGCTTCAAAGGTTAGAAATCAACACGCTTTGTAACAAATTCATAAGGCAGATCAAAGGAAATGGTAAATATGCTGTACCTTCCTCTTTTCTAACTTATTAATAGGAAACAAGGGCTTTGAAATAGGAATCATCAAAAGATGGTTTTAAGAGGACTCTAGGACACTATAACCTGAGCTCTTTTACAAACTGCCCTTTAAAATTTAAAGACAAAGACAGTCATTTAACACTACCTCTTTGCTCTTACAAAAAAATAGTTTTTAGACGCCAGGTCTTCAGCAAGTTCAAAACTCAGTGTAGCTCTACAGAGGTAGAGTTCTACATCAGTAATTAGCATGGTCCACTCATGGCAGAGGTAGAAGGATTTTTTAAACAAGGATTACTATGTTACTTCTTGTGAGACAACCCTGCACCAATTTACCTGCTTTTGTTCTTCTCCTAAACTGTCCCACATAGATGCCACTATTTTTGAAACATCTCCAAACGTAGCATTTGGGTTCTGTCCTTTAATGGCAGCTTGTGTATCCCTGAAGAAAAGGGCATATGCTGACACTGGCTTTTGTGGCTCATTGGGGTCTTTCTTTTTCTTCTTCTTTGGAGTCTTGGGCTTCTTGCCAGAATCTGGGGCAGCTCTTTTTTCTCCAGCAGCCTAAGAAACGGTAAGAACAAGAACTGTCAATAAATGCATGAAGTAAGTCAGATAAATTGCAAAAAATTATTGTCAGTCTTAATATTATATGGATAAAGCAACTATGTAGGCAACACTTGGGAGGGTCCTGTTGTGCAGGCTCTTCTCTCCACCAAAGAGTAGTCTCAGCATAATCTCATTGGATCTACCAGAACTAAATGCATGAATAGTTACTACTCATTTTAAGCATGGCTCTGAGAGTCACATTCTACAAGCTTGACCTGAAAAAGTACACCCCAATGCTAATTTGTTTAAAAAAAAATAAGATTTAGTTCACAGCATATTTTGAAGAGGCCATCTATGTTTTTCCAATTAAGATACAATTTCAGCAGTTGAGACTCAAAAGGCAAAAGCTTGGGGACATTTCCCAATTCCCAGGCTTAGGCTGACAACTTAGACACGAGCCAGGGGTTAAAAATGCCACCCTTGAGGCAGGAAGCAGCAGCAGCTGGGCAGTTTGTGTCACCTGCAGGAGCCCTGGCTGTGTCCCCAGCCCCCTGTGCCCCCCAGGCAGGGCAGGGGCTGTGGGGAGCACTCTGCTCCCCCTGTGCTCCACCAGGCACCCAGTGCCCCTCTCTTCCCACTGGGATGGGGATCCCAGCAGCACTCCCGGGACTGCAGCAGCCCCGTCCCTGGCTGTGCCTTGTGCCCTGGACCCTCTTTTCTTGCACTGTGCACAGATTATTGCAACAGGGGGATCAAGCGGCTCTAAATTTACCTCTATGATTGTAATTTACTTTGATATTTTGAAGATCCTGTACTATGAGTTTTCCACATGCATAACTTCCATCAACTTAATGAGAAAACCTTTCATGGAACAGTCTTAAATTAGGCCTTTTACATATACTGCTATAACAATATTTGTACTTCATTTGGTCAATTATTTTTCCTTTTATAAGAGATTTATTTAAAGCAAAATATAAGTTAAATAAACTTTCAGTTAGGCGAAAGCTTATTTTACTTCTGTCTAAACACATCTATATTTTACATGACTCCAGAGAATACCAAAATGACAAAACTGTCTGAAGCTGATATGTGAAGAAATTCAACAGATCTGAAAACCTGAGACAAATTAGACCATATATATATATATATATATATATACATATATATATATGTTTCTGTCTATTCTTAGGTTTATTATTGTGGAGGCATTATAGAAACTTCTTAAGTAAAGAAGGTAACCAGCAAATTAATCATATTCCACTTTACCGTAACATTTGTATTTTAAATGACCACGCTGCAGCTGAGCTGATCCTGCCACATCCATGAAAATGCAGTGTGTAGATGTGGGAAGCTGGCTCGCTACAGCACACAGAATAACTTACTCTGTTTGATTCATCTGCATCTTCTTCATTGATTGAGCTGGACGGGGAAGGAGTGGCTGATTTACTCGCAGGAGGGGAGGGAGAAGTGTGTGGCAAATTAGTGCCTCCTAAATTTAGCCCCAGCTGCGCACTTAGCTGAGACTGGTTAATGGTGGTGAGCTGAGACGGAGGCATAATTCCCGCATGAGCAGCATCAGTCATGTGGACAATGGATCTCATAATCAGAGAGTGATCCTGGCGGTACTGGGAAACTTGTGTGTGACTCTGATCCTGAAAGAGATGGAAACGTTCAGAGATTAGCAGGTACCATACAGCAGCATCAGGTGAAGTTATTTTCACAGGTTTACAGAACCAACACTGTCAACGTGCAGTTTGCTTCCTTTCTTTTAATGAACTAAATACGTATTTTAATAAGTTAAGTGTGGCAACAGTTACTTTAACTGCCCCAGCCTTCGCTTTTCCCCCAGTTGTGGCTGGTTTTTTGTTTTTTGAATAAGAATTGCATTTCTCTATTTTTAAACATTTCTTCTCTTGATGCAGTGAGGAACACCCATATAAACAATAAGGAAACAGGATGACTGAGGATTCAGGAGAATATTGCAAATGAGGTGACACAAACTGTTGAAAAATGCAGAAAGTAAACAAAATGAGGGTCGGGTGAGGGGATACATCTAGAGAGAAAAGCATCTTCCTTTGCTGACATTCAATTATTCTTGGCCATTACAAGTAACAGTAGTAGGTATAAACCAGTCCTGTCTGAGTGGGATTATAAAGCTGTTTTAAACACAGAAGGCTGCCCTGCCAGGTCTGGAGTGCATTCACTGCAGCAGGCTGGAGAACCAGTCCTGTAAGCCTAAACACTCCTAAAGATCCTTGTTGGCAAGTACCACATGAAACTACACATTTTTATCTTTAATCCAACAATCAAACGTGTGGAAGTAGCAATCGATGTACAAATCACAGACTTTATTTTTCTTGTACTCCACATCTCAGAAGCACAAGTGCTTGCATGGTTTGGTTTCTACTGTTTCTTGAGGGCACAAACTGTGTCTCCTACATCTGCACAACATTTACCACATTTGTAAATAAAAAGCAGCAAGACCCTGAAGGTAAAGTCAGCTGCAATCTGCCTATGAAAACTCTGTTGTTTTGGGGTTTTTTTGACCACACACAGATCAATACACAATGAAGGAACATTTAAACAGAAAAGAAGATTTTTTAAAAAGTTAATAAGAGAATAAATAGCTCACAAATTGATTCAGCAACCTGATTAATCTATAGTCATTGTTTGAACAGCCAGAAACATGAGAAATAAATTAGATTTTGAAAACTCTTTCATTATTAATAACCCAGATTGCAATTAGTAGCAGGTGCAATGATCCTTAATGAAATGACACAGAACAAAACAGCAATTGTGGGAGCCCAGCATACGCCCACTGGACTTCCACAACAGAGCCTGACTTTCCTGGTGCTCTGTTATCAAGCATGGATAAGTCCAAACCAATTTTCAAAAATCTGTGTCAGCATGGAGGTAAGTCCAGCCCACATGACTTTCCCTTACTTTTTGCAACTCTGGCCTCAACAGAGGCAGTGGTTCTATGCTCCTGGAAGCCTTTCCTTGGCTGGGACAAGGGTGGCTGTACAAAGAACCAACACACGTGTTAGAGAAGATGCACACCCTGCATCTTCCATCTTTATATACAAATACTGCAGCTCACTGCTTCCCTACAGCAGGAAATCATATGAATTCTGAATTTGGCATTCGTGTGTCTTTCTGCTGAAGCCTATACAGTAAAAACAAATCCTTCTTTAGCATAAAAGTACACGTAGTGGTGCAGCTGGACCCAGTACAGACAAAGTGAACCTCACAAGCTCATAATGCAGATCCGATGCACCAGGGCTCACCCTCATTTTCCCCAGGCTTCCCCAGCCATTGCCAGCTTGGCTCATCATCCACACCGTACCACACTGCTTCTCCTACTTCTTAAATGCTTGTAATATTTTCAGTAAAGGACTGTAGTTCCTTAGAGATGAGTGTGTGTGCCAAAAGTGGAGCACTTGATACAGAAAGATCAAAACATCAGACTTATTGGCTGAAATACGCATTTGCTGCAGGGCACCTTTCTGTGAAAATTTACTGCCGTTAACTACAGGGTCATTTTGATTGTGACTTGTATTGGCAGTGGCATCTGGAAGTCATTCAAAGTCTTTTGTGAAACGATATCACTTTCTGCCTATTACTCCAATCATTTCAGCTTACAGATGTTACTTTATTGCATGAAGAAAAACTCTGCTGGTTCTTTGCAGCAAAGCTGAAGATCATCAGAATAACCTTCTCTCATGAAAATTAACTTTCTTCGTTATTGTGCAGACAGTACATTCTTGGAGGTGTTCTACCCCTAAAAGCCTTGCTTTTGTTCTCCCTTTTTTTGCTACACAGTACAGACCTTTCTGGCCTTTACACTGAGGCAACAAAATGTGATGACATGGGTTACAAACCATTTACTCCAAGTCTTGTCATTTCGGTTGCATCTATGATTTTATTGAGACTAAATTCTCTTGACTTGCACTGACCCAGAATCTAATTTTATACACAAGCCCATGAATTCTTAACTGTCCCTTTTTCTGATACTATTTGATGCTTGTGTGGGTTTTCTGTATCCACTTATTTAATTTCAGTTTTTCTTTTCTATAGCTTTTCCTGATTTCTTCAGCCCTTTTTTTTTTTTTTTTTTTTTTTTTTTTTTAACCTGAAGAGCTTCAGTAAAATCTAGGAGTGACAACAACAATATTTTGTAACTGGCCGTTTAGAACCAAACTGATAAGACATATTATATAAAAGAAAATGATTCATATAATATCCAATCCCTTATTCCAATTATATGTGCATATGAAACCAGCAAACAATGTATTTTCTGCACTTTCAGTTTAAGTTATATGGCTGATCAATATTTTAAAAAGCAAGGAATAGGATTTTCATTTTTTGCTTTGTGGTACAGTGCTGTGGGCCTGACAACCTATGGTACCTACAGAAGAGCTTTCAGACAAAGAAGTATAAGCCAATGTTTATGTTTGTACAGTGGTTTGGAAAGAAGCAAGAAGGCAAGGAAGCTAGTTCATAGCAATATCAAAATCCACTGCGTTTTTCTATAGCTCCTGAACAAACAAAAATCTTCTAAGAAGGGAGGTATAGTCAAGAAAACAAAATTTCCATCAATTATCTTAATTCTTATTTTTTCCCTGATACTACCAAAGGCCAATGCCAAACTGAAAGGATCAGTAGCATTTCATTATGCTTGAGATGTTTATCAAAGAAATGTTTAACAACGAAAATCATCCTGTATCAGAAGCACACATGGAAATACAAGTGCACTGAAGCACCCACATGACATCCTAATTACGTTACTATATGAAAATTGAAAAGCTCACATATCCCAAAATAATCCGCTGAGAATACTGGGAGAATTTTAGAGAATATCACAAGCTCTTTTACATAAACTTAACCAGAAGAAAATGTGATACACGAGTATTAAAAGCATTCAGGATTTTCGTAACATTAAGCAAAAACAACAGATTAGTTCTGACAAAATTTGTGAACTTGTCAAGCAGACAGTATCAAGTTTTGATTGAGCCTCATCTGCTTTACAGCCTTAGACTGAAGTTAGGCAAAACCTGGTAATTTTAACACAAGTCAGGCAAAGCTCAACCACTGGTTTACTCAGCATGACACTCAAACAAGGACATGATGTGTGAAACCAGCACCAAAAGAGAATACCTTGTGTGATTCCTCTGCAGACTGAAATGGCTTTGACTCAGCTCTGTCTGTTGTCACCCGACACGAGTGTACAAACCCCTCAGGTTTGACATTTACTGAGGGGAACACTGGCCTCCTCTTTGGGCTCCTCAGGGACAGGGCGAGGGGCAATGGCTCTAAACTGAAAGCAAGGGGGTTTGGATGAGGTTTTAGGACGAAGTTCTTTAATGTGAGGGTGAGGAGGCCCTGGACAGGTTGCCCAGAGAAGCTGAAGGCCAGGTGGAACGGGGCCCTGAGCAGCCCAGTCTAGGGGAAGGTTTCCTGCTATGGCAGGGGGCTGGAACCAGATGATCTTTAAGGTCCCTCCCAACCCAAATCATTTCACCATTCTGTGATTCTAGTTATATACCCGGATTTAAAAAAAGCAAAGTGTAGTCCAAAATGTTTTCCCCTTCTCAAAACAACTTTATGGTGACGGGGTCTAGGCACACTCTCTTACACAGCTGGCAGCACTCTTGCACACATTAATAAAGACATTCAGCATTTGGTTCAGAGAAGGCCTCATCAAAGGAACCATAAGGATATCTGTCCATCAAACTATCCTACTCTCAACAGTTCTAATCACTTTAGACCAATTCTAATTACCTTATGCCATAAAAGTCATATTTAGTCCTATTGCTAAAGGACACATCTCACAGCCTGTGACAAATATTTAGATTATTTTACATTGATTTGTATAGAAGTTCTCAAAAATGTATAAAATATCAGTGCATCAACAGACACTGGAAAGCAAATAATGGAGCAAGGAGACTTTTAAAAAAGAAAAGAAAAGGAAAGAAATGTATAAACTCCCACGCTTTAATTTATACAATTTCATCAAAGGAGTTCTTCAACATACCATGGAGTACTAAGGGAAAAAATTATGTTAAAAAAGACAGTTTGTTCTTCTGTTAGCAACTCATTAAGCATCAAGTACTTAGTATAGGTTGTAATACAGTTAGTATTTATTTTGACAGATAAATGCATCCAGCCATTACATTGAGAGATGCCCTAATTTCACTTACCTACTCTGCATTTTAAGAATCATTTCCATACAGTAATACTATCCTGAATTCCTACCCTGATATAATTTTAATCTCTGGGAACATTCAACAAGACATTTAAAAATATAACAAGGAAATTACTTTTTAGAACGTTTTTGAGCAATACTTAAGTCTTGACTAAAATCAATGTCTACAGCCTTCCATCATTTAAATATGCAATACCTCCAGTGAGACCCTGGTCATGTGAGGAGTGACGGAAGTGCTGCATGGAAGTGCCATGGAGGATGTAGGGCTGGGATCTGACCCCACACTGCATGAGCTAGTTTAAGGGAATTGACAAATCTGCCAACCAAAATAACTAAGGAACAACTAAGCAAAACCCAACATTTATGGTTATGTTCACTGTGCCCTGGTTTCAGAAGTTGACTTAAACCATTATATATTCTATTGCCTGAGGAATTCATCACTGTCAATGTAACATAAGCTGATGCAATATTTTAAAGGATATATTTAAGTTGAAGCAAATGCACTGCAATGTAAAGAGTGAAATCCTCAGTTGTCCCTGACTGTAAATTACTCCCTTTACTTTTAGTCAAGTCAGCATATCTCTAGAAGAAATCCTCAATATTCTTTTTCTCCACAAGTAAAGTACAGATAAAAGAATCCATTAATCTAAATTTTCACAGGATTGGACTTCACTGCCAATCAAAACAAATCAAACTAACAGGATGCTTTTCTCTGTCAGAGATTAAATCCTTACTTAATAGAATACAAAACAGTTGCACTTGGTACTGCCACCACTGAAGAAGTGTCCTTCCTCTCCCCTCCACAGACACCATCATCACTAATAGAGCTGTCAAACTGCGGCTATCAGGAGATCCTACCAGAAGCAGCTCCTTTTCTCTGGCAGTGAAAAAACTCCCATGTTCCACTTCATGTCTCTGTAGAAAAGTGAACCTTACCTAATTTGATTCCCAAAAAAAGTCTACAAGAAACAGTACGTGTCGATCCGTAAAAAAAAATTATGTCTTCAGCTGGGTCTAAGAGATGGGTTGGTGACAAGAGGTTCATACACATTCTGCTGCCTGAAGAACATGAAGAACATGAAGAACATGCCATTTTTTTTGGTCTGTGTGCTCATCCAGTCCCTCTACTCTCTTCTGTTCACACATAAACCACAGAAGAGACATGAAAAGAGAAAAAAACAAAACCAAAACCCAAACCTAACAAACATGAGGGCCCACAGATTTATTCCTTAAAACTGAGCAACTTATTTTGGGGGTCATCAGGGGCTACTGTGGGGGTCATACAAGAGAGGTATTTTCAAAATCAAGTGTCTCATTTGTGGCACCAGTTCTTGTGCTTGCACAGACTTGTTTATATAACGTCCTGCAACAGAGCCTGGCACTGCCAAGTATCAGTTCTGTTCCTGCCTACCCCAGACCTGAAATTTTGCCCCTTTGTGGTTTGTGCATTGGCACCTGGCATGTTGCTGCGACAATTTTCACCACTGAGCACTTGTTTAAGGCACATTCTGCAAATGTCATTAATGCTTTCCTTGCACCACCGGCAGTGGTGGGAGGCGCGATGTGAGACCAGCGAGCCAGGGACAGGGCCAGCCACAGAGCAGCACAGCTCCAGGTTCCAGGACTCACTGCCTCTGCAACACCGGGCTGCAGCCTCTGCTGGAACCAGTCATTCACAGCACGCCCAGCTGGGAATCCCTAACAAAACACCGCCTTACGTGGTGAAGAAATACGCAAAGCTCACAGCAAGGTCAAAATCACACAACTACCAAACGAAGGGACAAAGCTTTTTCTCTGAAATGCCTACAATTCTCACTGGAGATGCCCCACCACCCTATCATGGAGTGTTTTCTCTTTGGGAACACTATTCTCACCCAGTTACTTTCCTGTGAGCCCGCAGATTCCTCACACGATCCCCAACGCAGGCCAAACGGGTCACGCTTCTTGATTGCTTAAATTGCTATCGAGTCCTTTTGCTCTCGCAGACAAGGACAGGCTGCTCACAGCCCTCCACCCACCCACCACCTAATTGACAACTTCTTTATAATTTAATTTTTACACTATTTTGTAGAGGCATTTAAAAACAGACTCTCCACTCTCTTCCTCCCAAGCATCTACCATACTTTAAAGCATATTGAATCACACTCCTCTTGGACAAGGCACCCAACAGCATGATCTCAATACATGTGTGACTCAGATCACAGATCTGGGCTCTGATCTGATCAGTCTCTTGGCATCAGGAGCTTCTCTCCAAATTAGCAGTACAAGCTTAGGTCTGCTGTATGCAAACAGCGACAACACATTGCAAACAAATCCTGGATAGTTGAAATTAAGTCCCAGAACGTCAGATAAATGCTGTTAGCAGTTTTGTTACAACCTCCACAACTCAGGTGCTTCAGCTCCCAAATCAAAGGCAGACTTCAAAGGTCCTTATTATGCAGTAAGGAACGTGGGGAGAAAGTGTGAGGGAGCATGACAACTAACAAACATTATCAAAGGTGACAAGAATTGTGTAAGGAATTGCGGGGGTACAGACTCGGGGGTTACATGGCATTTGTATGTTTAAAAATTGCTACAAGCGTTGGTAGCTATGTTCAGGGATGTGTTTTCTTTAGGGTGTGGGGTATTTTTCTTTTCTATGAGGTTTCTTTGTTTACTTGTTGTTGGTTTCTAAAGTAAATCAGAAAAGTAGGTCTCATTATGTTTTTGATTACCAGACCCAGATATGTTTATCTTCCAGCTACCTGGCAACATAGAATAATTTAAAACTCTAAAGAGACTTCCCATTTCTTCAACACTTGCAAACTTGAAATGGAAACCGAGTATTGGGTAAGCTGTCCAAGGGGAAACATGAGTGGTAACACCATAGAAAAGCAGGAATTTCAAAGGAAGTTTTCAAATTACACAAGAGCAAGGGTGGCTGAACCCAACTAAGCCTTTGGCCAGGTACCGCATATCCAGACCAGCTGCAGCATCTGCCTCATTTAGCTGGCTTTTAAAACAGCACATGATTTTAGAGTTTAAACTCAGGAAGCAGAATAGCTGAAAGCCATGGCCCAGGCTTAATGCACAGTTGGTGTCCACAGCCAGAAATGTCTGAGTATATTCTGTATATTCTGAGCTCAGTTCTTAGGAATATCAGACAGCTTCCACTCCAGTTCCTGACAGCTTTCCCAGTGGACTGTATCATTTTCCCCATATTTATTTGGCACCTCACAATATTTTCTGGAGCTGATGGATCTCAATTTAGGTACTATTATTATAAAATAGTCACAGCCTCTTTTCCCAGACTGTTCTGCCAATGTTACTGTGCTTCTCTTCTTTCATGCAGGAGTCCCTCATGATCCCAAAAAGCAGTAACCTACCTGCTTCAATGTTTATTATTCTTTAGTTTAGTTTAGTGCCTGCTATTCAGACAGGTTTCTTTGGCAACTGCTGCCACTTTTTTTCCTATGGACAGGTCCTTTCCAGCAGTCACTCTGAGCTGCTTATTTTCAAAAACAGCAGAAGACATTTCCCTCTCTCATTAACAGCCCATTCATTGGTCTGTACCAATGAGCAAGGGGTAGAGTACATCTCAGAAAAATGACTAAATCATCCACACTGAGAATTACAGCGTCACTGAGGATGTGAAAATCTTCACAGTATTGCTAAGCATTATCATCAGGCCAGCACCATCTTCCCACCAGGTCACAGGCAGAGCACACAGAGCCACTGCTGCCTGCAGGGCTCTCAGCCCATGGCCCACCCGCCCCCAGGCCCCTCAGCTGGGCTCCCACCTGCTCTGAAAGGTAACACCCAACTACCTGCTCAGGTGTAAAAGAAAATATTTAATTCCATACCAAACAACAAGGAATTATTCTGTAAGGACTTGGAGGTCGATGAGCAAAGCACCCAGCTCCGAGCTGTGTCACACCCGGCTGGGAGCAGCCCCAGAGCTGCCAGCTGAGTCCTAAAGGTCTCATTTCCCAGAGCGTCCCTCCTGCTCTGTTCACAGCCAAATGTCACTGCTCGGAGCTGTCCCAGCATCCTTTCATTCAGGGTTACTTGAAATTAATTTTTCCTGGTACCACAAATTATTAGAACCAGTGGCAATAACAGCTGCCATTTCTGCTGGGAAAGGCCAATGCAAACCAGACTAACATCGTTGATTTAAAGCCCAAGCTTAGCGATTCAGCACAGAAATCCAAGAAAAAACAGAAGAGAATCTCTTTTTCTAGTAAGAGGAATTGCTACTTCTATAAACTAATACCTAGAAACTTCCGAAATTTGTTGTACATCTTGTATCAAAGATGACAATAAACACATTCATAACAATAACAAGGGCTTGTTTTAATAAACCATTCCAGGCGTTAAACACATTAATGACCCATGAAATAACTGTTTCATCTGCAACACATTAAACAATGTTGTTATAACATTTTATTAATTGAAAACCTACTCCATTCTCTCTAGATAGGAGATTCCTGACTGGGTATTAAAAAAAGAGATGTAGAAATAAGTTTCTTTGTAAAGGAAAATTAAACATATAAAGGAGAGGCACCCAGTCGGGTGAGTAGAGAAATAATTATCTTTTGGCAATTTTAAAGCAACGTTTTTAGCTTTTAGTCTTGCAATCTTATGGTAATCTATTCACTTAAAGTTCATTAGTAATTTGGGAATTTAAACTACTAAAAAAGATTTAGAGCTGTAAGTAAAAGGCACCACTGTTCTGAAACATTAATAATATTTCTATTGTATGCAGCCTTTAATAAGCTCACATTTGCACCTCATCTCTTTAAAGCCACATTCTTGAGATGTTTATTTTAAAAGTCTCTTCTTGAAATAAAAGCAATAGTCACCATCATGTCTTTGATTTGAGCACAGTGCCACTCCTAAGGAGTAATGTAATTAAAGATGAGCATATTCCACTATGAATTAGCTTTATCTGTGCAGAATCCTGACTGCACTAGCAGCACTGCAACAATTATAAAATATAAACAGCCTCAAATCTTCATCAAATAGGAAACACATTTTCTCTAGCAGCATAAGTAATGTAGGGAGCAATATATGTAAAACTATCAGTCTGTTTTTCTAACAATTGTACATTTTTGAATAAAAGAAAAAAATCAGACTAAAAAAAGACAATTATTTTACTGTCTGTTTCTTAGATATCAGAAAGAGAATTTTGAAATTCATCAAAGCTAACCTTCTGTTATGTACAACAGGCTAAGCTGAAAAGAATGTTAACAAGTTCAATTTTCATTCAATCAGCACTACTGCTCTCTGAAATGTTTCATTGCAGGAAAGAAATAAAAATAATCTATATGGTAATTATGAGGATGAATCCCCCAGTAACTTTCAGCTACATGAAAGGTCAGTTCTATTCAAGATATTTTATCAGTCCCCTGCACATACTCCTGTCCTGTCATTTTAAATCTGAACAGCATTTTATTTTCCCATTTACAGCTACCTGCAGAATTAAGTACTTAAGCCAAATAAAAAAAAAAAAAAAAAAAAAGAAATGTTGAATGCTGGCAAAGGCTATAATAGCATGGAGATAAATCGTTCAGCTGCTCTCTCTCAAGCCTCTGGGGCTGCAGATTTTTCTTCTCCTGGTGCACTGTGGGTATTCAAAACTTGTTCAACATGATTTCATTTCATTTCAGGCACTGCCTGAGAAAACTAAATTACAGAATCAATCATACAGAAGGTCAGAGTGAGACTTCATTACAAGTATTGCATGCTTGCATGAATATCTTTCATTTATGACTGACCCAATATGTCACAATAGCTGTCTAGTAAAAATAATCCACTTTCTGAAATTGATGTACTACTGATGTCAATGCTACTCAGCAGGCTGGGCAGATTAGAGAGAGGTGTTAAAAAAAGGAACCCTCAGGAGCAAAACTTGTAGTTTTATAGAATTGCCACAGTTTGCAGATTAAAATAATTTTTTATGGGCAGCTCAACAGAAAACAGAGTATTAAAATAAAATATTAGTGGTTGATTTTTAATGAGGATATTGCTGTTGATTTCTACTTATTTATATTCAAGTATTTATAGGGATAATATTTGCATCATGTAAATCCACGCATTCTTTGAAGTCAAATGTACATCAACACTCCATTTTTCAGTGACTCCTTTTTGAACATCAGAATTTTATTTGCATGTTATTAAAATATTAAAATTAATCGAACTGCCTCCGTTTTATCTCCTCTTTTTGTTCCTGTTGCCTGTTTTTAAATGTTAAAAAATGCTGTAAAGATAAATGCGTTGTGTTTGTTGCCAATAATAATGAAGTTAATCAGCATTGTGACAAATTGTCACTCCTTCCATAGTACGTGTACCTTAATAGCACAAACAATGGATAACTCACCAATACAATCTTTAGGAATTGCTAGGTCACATTTATGCTGAGAATAAATAGATAGATATCTTTCTTGCATCATGAATGCTATTTTCAATATAATAATACATAAAGAATATGATAAACCTTTTTTCTTTTTCTCTTTTTTTTTTCTCTGTGTCTTCCTGTGAGTAATAAGTGAGATACTTGCAGAAGCATTACGTGGTACCTAGCCAACTCCATACCCTAAGGGAGACATAGGAAAACCTTGACATAACCTATTTTTAACCATGCCTCTGGCAATTCTGCATTCAAGTTTATAGGTGAACATGTCAGGTAGTACATAGGAAAAAGCCAAAGACACACAGTATTAATCATAATTCTGTCCAAGCCCATTTTACTTTTTCAACATTTGTGATTTAAAATCTCATGACATTTCTTCAAGGTGAAATTCTTCTACCAGGCTTTGCAACAGGGCAGGACTACATTTACCTAAATTAAATATTGCTTACAGTAAAGCTCTCTAATGCTTCACGAGATAAGCAATAAACTCAGTGCAGTTAATATTAAAATAATTTAAGTTTGTATGCAGCTCAAGAAGCTTTAGCGATTAGTAGTACACCATTAATACAGCGTTTAAATAAGACTATCCCAGTATCGCTGGATAAGAACATTGTTCTGTAAGTGTATACTAACATCATAATTATTTTACAACCCCATCTTTAGTTCTTTCAGATATAGTAAATTCAATTGACCATGAAATGAAATTTCATAGTCAAAATGCCTCCTTTACATTTTTTTATAGCTGCAATAAAGTTTTTATAGCTCCAAGGCAAGGTAATTCATGAAATGTCTAATTTAAAGATGAATTCTAATATTATTAATAAATATTTACCAGTTTAATAAAGTGCACATTTTCTACATAAAATATGATATCATGTTTTCATTTTTTATTTTTGAAATACAGATTAACTGCTGGAAAATTTGACTACTAAAGAGAGCTTTGTGAGTTCAGGGCAAAGCTTTGCAAGCACCCTCTGTTAATGTTTTTAAACTTCCCAAAGCTACCTAGCATTTATGAGCAGAAGAGAAAAAGACTACTGACTAGAACACAATGGCAGGGGCCACTCCATCTCACAGCATGAAACAAATCAAGCAGTTGTGGGGAACGTCTGACACACAAACCTCCCTCTGTGGCTCCCACATCAATTCACACAATTCCTCGTCAATTCTCTGCAGCAAAACTGTAGCACACAAGTTCCCAACCCATAGCTTTGAACTGGCAATCACCCTAAAAAATGCCACTGGACTAGTGGGGTGAGAAAGCAGGAGCTTCTCTACGTCTTCTCACTGACCTGTACGGGGACAAATTCTTACCAATGGGGCCAGTGCAAACCGTGCCAGTGATTTCTACATTGCTCAGCCGAGGGAAAAGGCAAAGATGGGAAGCCTCCCAGTCAGCACCAGAAGAGGTGAGCAGAGAGACACATAACCAGGAGGCCTCTTCTGCTTGGGACTGTTAAGGTGACAGCATTTACTGGTGGAAGAATCACATTCAGTGAACGGATGCAAAATTAAAGGGCAAAACTGGGTGAGGTTACAAACCCCTGGCTAAGATTGAGGGGATACTCGTACACACAACACGGCGCTGATCCAGCTCACAATATCTCCTGACCAAGTTTCATTGTATTCAATGCACACACACTCCATTACTTTTGTTTTCAGGCAAAACATTCCTGACTCTCAGGTTTTATTAATCTGATCTTCCTTCAGAAGTTACCCAACATGTACAGTGCAAAATGAGATCTAAAACAAATACCATATCCTTCAAGGCCTGTTTTAGGCAGTCCCTGTTTTGGATCCACAGAAGGACTGAATTCTGTACCTCCTAAGTAGTAAGCAGCTTGTGGTTCACTCTGCATTAGTGCTAGCTAGTCTTCATGACCTCCAAAGAAATATTAACATTTGCAATGAAGTCAGCATCCTGTAGAATTATAGAGAAATATTTGCTGCCTGTTGGTTTGTAAATCTTTAATTAATTTTCACTTGCCAGAATAATAAAAAAGAAATCACAACATAACAACACAACCCTTATTACAGTCCAGCAGTAAATATGTATTTTCACTACACCCAGATCAGCAAAAGGTCCTATATAAAAGAGCTAATCAGAAAAAAATATAGTTGATGTAAAATATCTGTTCAAGCTAAACAGTCACTCGCTCTTCAATATGCAACACAGAAACTAATTCTAATTGTGAGCACTGAGTTTAAAATGCTGAGTAGGATAAACTGGCTCACAGCTGTGTCTCATTGCTGGCAGAATGAATGGTACTGCACAAAGCTCTCAGAAACCCACACTGGGAGATCCCCCAGAGCTGAAAGGGAAACACTGCAACAACAGGAGAACTGCCCTGTGCACCCTCCCGAGAAGACCACAGCCCTACAGTGTGCATAGGTTCTGGAGGAAACTCCACCCATCCCCGCTCTGGATTGTTCTAATTAACACTGGAATTAACCTAACAGTCCCCATCACTCAGCTCATCCCCACCCAGATCACTCCTCCCTGTTCTTGAGGGCTCGGACACAGCCCAGGTACAGAAGACCACCCTGCCCCAGCCTCTATGGCCAACAAGAGAACTGCACACAACAAAGTCTTTTTATGGCCCTGTATTTCTGAGTATGTCAAAGTAATACATCCCCATCACTTCTACTATGAGTTTAAAAAAAAATAATTAATTCCTATTTATAAAAGATTTAGCCCATGAAATATAGAGGATCTAGGGAAATAACATTGCTTTTTTCCTGTGACCAGACTGTGTCTGGCTCTCCTTCTGAGCTACTCTCAATACTGCACTCTCAAAATACCCTGATGGATGTCAGATGTGGGTCCTACTTCAAATACAGACAAGCAATTCATTCTAACTGCTGTAGTTCACCTTGGCCAACACTATGGTCTTTCAATTCTTGATGCCAGTGCCAACAGTATAACACATTTTTGAACTTTGGATGCACACGATGCCAATGGATATGGGCTTCCAAGTCCATTCCCAAAATGAAAATTCTGTGTTTGTAAAGCCTGACTGCTTCTTCACAAGAGATCTGTTCCCAAACAGTGTAGCATTTCACTGTACATTAACAACCATGTTTATCTTGCTGAATCCACCAGTATTTAACCCTTAACCATTTGTCAAGTGCCTTAGGGAACTGAGTAATAGCAAATCATGGTTTGCTGTGTAACAACACGTGTCATCGTTCGTACCGAACACGCCTGAAACATGACACAGAACCCTGGCAATGCTTGGCCAGGCTCCCCAGAAATCACACACATCTTCTGAGGGGTCAATGAAAACTGAGAGATGACACAAATCTACATGTGACAGACACTTCTGGGCAATGGGAACACACAAAGAACCAGACCTACCATGTGCAATCCATTGCTGTGGATGATGCCATCTTGCTCCACGAGATTCCGGGATATTGTAATAGAGGGAAGGTCCAAGCTCTGGGGGGGGAACTGAGGTGTAAATTCGTTTCCTTGTGCAGGCAGCTGGTCACCAAGGCCCTGAAAGGGCAGCAGGATATCTGCCATGCCCAGTGCAGGGTCTGACTCGGGCGGGGGGGTAATGGGTGGGATTTCAAACTCCTCGTCCCCAAGGCTCGGCGTATGGAACGTCTGCTGGAAAAGGACAGGACAAGGCAGACAGTGTTAGGGCACACAGGGCTCAGCAATCACCCCCACACCTGCAGTCCAAATCTTGGTTTGTTCTCAAATGCAAACTCTATAAGCAACAAAATTTTTAAGTTTCATATGCTGCAGGGGTTTGTGGATCATTCTGATTAAAGATTTAAGTCTCATTATCATATGGCTTTAATGGAGTATCAGTATTAACAGTTTTTTAATGTGTACCTAATTAGCAACATCTGTCTGTGGTTAGTCCGAATATCAGCTACATTGGATTTGGCTGTATAACAAACTGCCACTTTATTGATATGTTAGTAAAATAGCACAAACAGCTTACATTACTCTCACGCTTCATAAGACACCGACAATTTTGTAGCACACACACACAACAGGAACTCAGCACTGACCATTTCACATCTTTTGTTTGCCTTTATCCACTAACAAACGTGAAATATTATCATTCTTTATTTCTTTTCCATCCCCAAAATATGGTGAAGCCTTTTAAACACAGGGTGTAATTTGGAGGAGAGGCGTATGAAAGCGTGAGGGTGATTACTGCAGCTTCCAGTGCTTTCTGAAGCAAGCCAGCTTTGTTTGAACAGTAGGTTTGTTATGAACTAAACACCTGTTAAGATGCCTTGAGCAAAACATTTACTGCCAGTTATCTTCGGGGTTTGTGCATGTTTGTACGTGTGCATGTGTCTGTCAAAGATAATCTTTATTCAAGTAGAGTCTGTATCTGGCTTCAACATTGCTGACTTTTATTTGGGAAACAAATGAGCTACGCTTATTCAAATTTTTTGAGAGTTAAATGAACTTTCATGTATTATTTCAGGTCCACTGCTACTTAATAATAGAAATTCAGTGCTTGAAATTAGGCCATTTTAAATGTACCCAAATCAGGACTGCCTTGATCAAATTGGGCAGTTGGCAATCCTAAAATAGGCACTCTTGTCTTGTTCTGGACATGCAAGGCTGCTCTGGGATTTGTTTGTTTGCATTAGTTCAGGATTCAGGTTGGGGCAGGAGGGAGAATTGTTTTATGTATTAATTACATTGTTTGAAAGAGTGACTTAATGCCAGTTAATTTAAAAATGATAAGTTCAGTGAAAGATCTCATTAACTGCTGCAAATTGTCATCCTTCAAACTGTTAATGATGATATAAATTAATAACCGCTTGAGAGAAGATGGAAACTGAAACACAAGAAAAACCTTTGCTTGCATATAGAACCTGTCAGCTGTCATTATTGGTCTCACACCAGAAATGATGAGGTCCCAGATTGCTGCAGTCTGCAGCACCATCAGAGTCTGCTGAGACTGTGCCCACCTCGCTCCAACTGCAAGGCTGGAACTTAATTCTGGATGTGAAGGCTGGGCCTGGATTAGGGACATGTTTGACTTCCCCACTGCTGTATTACAAAAGGTGTGAATTTTTCTCCTCGTGGAGCCCGTAGTTCACAAGCACAAAGGATGGATTGGCCAGGAGAAGTGGTTGGCTAATGAACATAACCCTATGGCTGCATTTGCAGTTATTTTGGCACTAATGTGGTCTAGTAACAGATGCAACTGCAATTTGTGACTCATTTGCTACCCCATTACTGCTTAATGAAATCTAACATATCACATTAACAATACGGATAAACACTCATTCTTGATATGTGGCATTTGGCTGTTTTCATTACCACTGTAATTAACACTTGAAATATTATTTCAATAAATATTTAAGGTGCTTTAAAATGAGTCGTAGTAATCATGACATAGAGACAGAAAACATAAAGCAAATGGGTGGCTTCTAAGGCTGAATGTGCTCTACGATTACACTCTTAAGGCATTATTTACAGAAATAAAATGGGATTCTAGCACAGCAGTGCTCAGGCCCAAAATAATACCGAGAAAGCTACATTCATGTTAATGCAAAACCACTATAATTAAATACATTGTAATGCAGTAATTGCAAAGTAAGGTTCACGCTTTAATATCAACAGTAACACTAATCATATTTTTATTCCTTGTTCAAGCAAAGGGTTCAATGAAATCAGTATTATTATAGTACATTTGAACCTCTCTTGACATATTTATGAGATATTAATAATTATAAGAACTGGATCTTTTTTGTCCATCTAACAGAATAATTCTAGGACAGCTGTAGAAATATATAACACAGCTAGATAATAATACAATCTTTTACTTAGAAAAGTAGCATTCATCTTAATACTTATAGCTTACTACAAATGGAAGAGTAAATTGATGAATATCTTAACAGTTTTAAATCTGAATTTAATTCTAACTGTACAACTTATTCGAATATGTATATATCTTTAAAAAAAACAAAATAAAACAACATGAAACAGACCTAAGACTGAGGATTAAATAGATATAATCTAAGAAGAAAGCAAGCCCCTTAGAGAAGTAGCCTTAAATTCAAATCACTGGGCTATTCAGTCTGTAAAAAGAGCCTGAATAGTATGCAATTTGGGACTGCAGAAAGGTGCTGTTATGACCAAAAGATGGTATAACATTTGTGAGATTTATCTTACCAATCACATTTTTTAAAGTTATTAACTTTTCAAATATTTATATCTTACACATATATATATATTAAAAAAAAAACAAAACAAAACCTGTGTGCATGGTTAAATGCCATCTGTACTGAAATGTTCAAAACATTTGTTCCTTTTGATAAAAATGCAAATCTGGAGAACTGTTGTATCAACATATAACAGCCAATGTCTGACACGGTGAATTATCACAGCTGGAATTAAATTGTCTCTGAACAGCTGCTGGCAGCAGAGCTTTCATCAATGTTTGATTCAAATGTAGGAAAGAAATTCTACAGAAAGAAACATCATGTTGTCATTACAGATGGGGTTTGTGTTCATTATCACAAATAACACTGGAGCTAGTGCCAAACAATATTCCCTTATCTAAGCAGTCTTGCTGGGTAAAAAGAGATGGTGACCATTGTATAAATGATTCATAAAATCCTACCCTTAATTCTAACCTTCATATTTATTGTTACACCTTTCTGCCTATTTTCTCTGAGATCACTGGTTTAGAAGTGCACAGGAATACCTGAGACTGAATCCCCACTTACAACATTAAAATCAGGGCTGCCTGGTTTTCTACCCTTTCCTCATGTTGGGAAGATCCTTTATGACACACACCCTACATAAACAGCTCTTGTTCTCCATTTTGCTGTGCACATACTGGACAGTGCATCTTGCACTTCCCATTCTTTCCTCTGGAGTAAGAGCTTGGGTTTCAGTGATGAGCAAAGGCAGTTTCTGTCTGGCCTCGGGGTCAGGATGAGCGTGTTGATGCTCTTCTAACTGGCTGTAAGGTGGCCCCACCTAGCAGACACGTGGAGCCTGGAGCTGCCACACTTTGTCCTGTTTCCACTCTCAAAGGCAGTGATCAAATACATCATCTCCACAACCCAGCCACTCTCCACCAGCCCAGCCTCTGGGTTTGTTCTGGACCCTGGATACAAAAGATTCCTTGATGTAGCACATACACTTCAGGCAATCGAGCTGGCTTTGGTTTTCTATCTCATATGAGTATTAAGAAGCCAAATTAAACCATTTGTATCTATAACAAAAATTAGAACATTAGCTAGTAATGACTATTACTAAGCTTGCTTTCAAAGAGTACACCTACTGTGCTTTTTATTTGTTTCCTTCTGTTCATAATTTTTTTCCATACATAAAGTAGATTTGTTTCTATTGACATGCTATGTAAGTAACAGCCTTATGGACAGCTAAATTGACTAGTAATGGAGAGCTGTCAGGTTATTTTCTTTCTCATTAAAGTCTTTATTTTGTGCTCCATAAAACACACAGAAATTCGGCACTTCACTCTTCATCCATTCAAAGTCTGTTAAATTATCACAGCAAACAGCAGAATATGAGCATAGATAAAAAATAAAAACATCTACCTCATTTGCAGCAAGAAATGCATTATTTGCCTCTGCCATGTTCATGTAGTTGTTATTGTTTCCAAACTGAAAGAAAAATAAATATTTGGATTTAATGTATGCCATGATAAACTTTTCTTTACCCCATCACTGGCATAGGAAAGACTGGGGGAAGAAAAAAACCCAACAAAACCAAAACAACAAACAGATAAGATGTAATTTTGCAGATGTTCTTTGAAGTCAGAACTTGATTGCATTCATCATCATCATCATCATCATTATTATTATTACATACTCTGCATTCCCCAGTCAGTACAAGGAAGATATTCACGTGTATCTCTCCAACTCTTTTTGCCCGTGCAGCAAAGCCACCCCAGAGACCTAAAGGTGACTTTGGAAATTAAGAATCCGTTAGAAAGAGACTCCCAGGAACGACACTTCTACTCTACTACATCTTTTCTAATGCACATTATAATATTTCTGTCAGCGATCCTGACCCGGAGGATTGCTGCAGCCAGAAGGAGCTGCTGTATTACTGCTCCAAGCAGACCTGGTTTTAAAGAGCTGAAGGCCAGTAAGGGGAAGAATGAGAATCTGCAATGCTGTTCCTGAAGTCCCATTCTTTCCACAAGGTTGAAAAGCAAAACAATCCCGTTATTTATCTTCCACTCCCGTGGAGCGCCCAGTCTCCCAGTGAAAACTAACACCAGAAGATTTTGCAAATCAGAGAAGCTGTCTGACACCAAGACCCCGAGATGTGCCCAGTGCCCACTTGCTCCCACTGAGGTGCAACTCTCATGGCACATGCCAGTGATCAGAAGGGACTTCCTTCAATGCCACAGTCCTTTTCCTCCGAATTCTCAAGTAGGAACATTTGTTGAGCAAGATAAGTACAGACACCGAAAATAAATATATTATAAGCAGAATACTGTGCCGTATGCCCTTGAACGGCACTTGCAAAGGCGTGTAGGCTGGTAACCTGTCCTGCACGTGTTCCCAGAGGAGGGAGGCATCCAGAGGCTCTGCTGCAAGGAACAGACACCAGGTGTCTGTAGTGCCATGCACCCACAGTAAAACAGGCTCTCACAACTGCACATTGCTGCTGCCAGGCACAGAGACTGGGCAAGGCGGAGTGCCAACCAGGAGACAGCCCCTGTGCTGCCCCTAGCCCATCACTGCTGCTAAAGCCACACTGAGCATTCCTCTCTTAACTCCCATTTTCGAGTTTTATGAAACAATTTTCTTTAGGAGGCTTTGTTTTATCTTATCTTGCCAGATCTTGGTGGACCTGAACCCCTCGTCAGCCCAAAACCAGCAAACACTCACAAAAGCAGCATAAGCTCTGCAACCAGTGCATGAAGATGGGAGACCATGCCCTTGCACAGATTGTCCTTTCCAAGCAAGGAACTCTGTTGTGCTTTCAGAGCAGCTGAACCTGGCCTGAAAGGAAAACCACTCTCCTTCAGCTCAATTTGCTAGAGCTGCACTTGGTGCCGGACTGTTTTTAGCAGTGAAATATTTCAGATCCCCCAGTTTCTCACTGGAGGGACCAGTGATTCTTTCAAGAAAGGCTCTTTCCCTGAAAACTCAAACATCCACTTCTGGCAATAAGACAAAGTTTAAAGGAGATTTTAAAAAAAAAATAATAAAAGAAAAAAGAACTGGAGCCTTGTGTGCCTGATGAATTGTCAGATTGACTAAACAGGACATCAAGAAAATTAGGAGACAATCGTAGGGGAGGAAAGGAATACAAGATGAGATCACTCATTCTGAAGCAACAAATACCATTTGTGTACTTATCATTCTGAATCTTTCAACCTATAACACATGTTAAGCAACAGAGGCCTTAGCACAATATGTAGGCTGCCTCATAGCTATTAAAACTCTGTTATCCCCAGCTATGCAGATACTCAAGTAATGTCATCCATTTTTTAAAAGCCCAGATGTCACCCATGTTTGGAGATTAAAAAATTCAAGTAAAATTGCACATTCAAATGACTGTTTTGGCACATACGGATGTGTGTGTGGATTTGTTGCACAAAGACACTACTTCAGCTCAACAGTGCGATCGACAGGATAGAATTTTTCATGTCAGTTAGTGGCAAACTAAGAATGATTTACATGAAAAACTCAAATGGCTCCAATAGAGCTGTTCTTTCTACAGTAACAAAAAAAAATCAAGTATTCAAAGGATATCTAAGGGCGAAGGTACACTAGGCAAATATTACTCTAACACAGGATAAATAAGTGGAGATAAAACCTACCCCATTTTAATGACCTTAGCATCCTAAGGGCTCCAGTGCCTCAAAACAGAAGTGTGGCTGATTTTTACCTTGTAGAGTAAAATTCTACATTGCTTTGATGTACATGTGTTGCTCGCACCACAGCTACTGCTTTCTGATTGCCAGGTGGTTTTCTTCCTTTTTGTTTTATTAAAGTAAAACAAGGGGGAGGGTGACAATTTAATTTTCCATTTTATTAAGGCTGTGGAAGCCAATGATATAACAAGGAATGTCAAAGCTAAAAGTTGCAGGTACATATCCTTCAAGTCGTTCTGTTCTTAGGCTATAATATTTAAGACCCTATTGTGTATGACTCAGGCACTGATGTCAGAAGCTGGAATATTTCAGCTTTTATTAGTATAGATCACAACTAATATTCTTTACATTTATTTTTTGTCTCTGAACTAGAAATCCATTGAAGGCACATAACAAATATCAGTGAGTATTTCTAAGATTAAACTTCCATATTATCTAATGGTACCTATAACAACAAAAGAAAATAAAATGGTTATTATCTTAAGGACCTAAACAATTCAAAAAACAAATTAAGCTTAGAGTGAAATAAGAACTGGGTTAGAAATCCTCTTCTGAACAGTTAGTCTGCGAATGTAATTACTGAAGAAACTACAGCTAATCAGCTGTGAATTGTATCCATTAATTAGTATTTGCCCTGGAGAAATGAGAAAAATCAGTAACAATGTTAACACTGCAATGCACTGATGAGTACTGAAACACAGGGCCCTCAGCATTTAGTCAAGCAGGTGGCTCCAATGGTCCAAGTAATTTAAAAAGCTCTCACCTGAAGTGCAGAGCTGGAATTACAAAGCACTTCTTGCATATCTTTGTATCTATATAAGGCTATAATTAATGGCTTTTAATTTAGAAACACTTTGTGATCAGCTGGGAACAGTTATAAATCATTCTAAATAGAACAACGGGTTCTTGCCTATTTTAGTAAAATAATTTTTTTTTTGTGAAAAGATTGTTGTTGCAGACAATATTTTTCTCCATTTATTTTCTTAAGGATTTCTTGCTCTGACTCCTCATAAACAGCTCAGAGCATTGGCATAGTTGACAGGAGGGATTCAAATTAAAGGGGAGACCCAGCAATTTGGCCTGCCCAGGTAGACGCCAAGGCTCCCACCTGTTGGGTTTCCTGGGACAGAAGAAAAGTGAGCTGCAGCACCTAGGCCAGCTATCCTTGTTTTGTGATGGTGTTGGGATGCTTTGCAGAGAACTTTGCCAGAGCAATTACCAAGGTTTTGCTTAAACCTTTTCATCTAAAGATCTCAGAGCACTCTTGCTCTGTAACCAGGAAAGAATAAAATGTCTCCAGCTTCCTTTGGCAATACACACCATTGCATTACAAAGTACAATTTGTTTCCTTTGGTTTCAGTCGTTCAAAGTCTCTCTTCAGTTTTGATGAACACATTAAGTGGGAGTACCCAGCTGACTGCCACCACCAACCCGAGGAAACCACTGCCACCACCAACCCGTTTCAGGAAATGGGCTGCACACAAACAAAGCCTCTTCTGAACTTGCTGTGAATCACAGCTTCCATTCTTCATGCAAATCACTGCATTAAAACTATGACAGCTCAGTCCTCTTGTATGTTGGAAGGGCACCTGAGTCTTGGCCCTGCTGAAATCCCTCTGGACAGACATGAAGACTGGAATGAGACTGGATGCTTGGTTTACTAACACCTTGCAATAAAGCATGTCCAGAAAACTCATTCATTCTAAAATAGCTGGGTGAAACTCTTGTCTTCTCTTTGACTACCAAACCTGAAGCCAAACACCCGGTCTTATCCAGCCTCTCTAGCAGGGCTGTATATTTGCAATGCAAAGGGAAAATTCAGGCCCTCTCCTTCCTCAGCACATGCCCTAATGAACCAAATCAACTCCTGCCCAGCACTGAGGATATAAAAACTGTATCACTGCCACACTTCTACAAAGTGCATGTTTTCTTAGACCAGACCTCTGGGGCCAAATGTTAGGATATCTGTTTGTAAATCAAGGGATAAGCCACTTGGAATTGGCACGGCACAATGCTGCTTGGGTTTTCAAAGTACCCTTTGTACTCACCAGAGCTTAAAAATTGGTTGGTTATGAAAGCTGAGACTAATGAGCAGTTGTTTAAAGGCAGAAGTCTGACATGATGAACGTCACAGAAAACCCTTGGCAGCCTGGGATAAGAATCAGTGATTAAATGTCCACTGAGTCTGAATTCCTACTAAAAACATCTTCAGAAAATCTCAAATGTTGAATTGTGGCCACACTCTGGGCTCTTTGGCAACTGTGACTGACTCCTTGTAGACAGAGATAAAACAAGCAGAAGAGAACTTTACACCACAAAACCAAAGTAGTTTAAAAAAAGGCTTCAAAAGTAAAGCAAATAACATTTGAAGGTGTTATGGACGCACAGACTAACATTTGAACCTACAAAAGTTAATCAGAATTTTGCTACTGATTTTAAAGGAGAAACTGACTTACTTACAATGTTCAGACATTAGTATTTTTTACAACCTATCTCTAAATCAACTGACCTGTGGTGGAATTCTAATCTGAAAAACATTAGAACTCACATCCAACTATTCATTGCCTCAAGAGGCCAAATAGAGAAGCACATAAGCAACTTAAAACCAGACACAAAGGTGCCCAGACTTTTATCTGAGCATCTCAACAGAACAAAAATGAATGTTTAAAATACTAGTATTTTTACACTCAAAAAGAAAATTTAATTCAGCAGGCAAACTTGTTAAATATTCCAAATAATTCTTTTTACAATACTGCTGTTCAATAGTGCAACCCCAAGGAAGAACCCCTATTGGAAAGGTTATTGTTCCAGCACAGGATAACAGCAAAACCATGAAATGTGAATAAATGTCCCAAATGAAAACCTTAAAAAGTAGATATCCAGAACAGGAATGAAACACATTTTATCATCTAGTCACAGCTAATCCATCAACTTAAACTTTGCTTAAAAGGTATGACTGCAATTCTATACTCAAAGACTACATATCATATATCTGAGAATAAATAAAAAATTAATAGTTATGACAGAATCCACTCCCTGCTGCTTTTTTTCTTAATTAAAGAAAACCTTACCCCAACCCTTACTGGAAAACAGAATTCAGACTTAATTATCATTACACTAGCAGTCCTTTCATAATTATTAATATTTAGTCAAAATACACATTTCAAGTTTCTCAGGGTAGTATTTCTAGTCAAAATTCTCACTGCCTGCAGAACAACCTCTAAACCAGTTCTGTCACAGCACTGGTCCACTTGTGTATGTATTTTAGGCAGTTACACATCCAAATTCTATTATTTCTGATGCTGATTTGCTGCCAGTGGAAAATGGCATCCTCAACTGATCACATTTCCAGTATTTCTGCAATAAAATTAGAACGCATATTTTTTTTAAATATAGCCATCAATAAAATCATTCTTTTATGGTGTGAGCGTACTTGCAGTTTTCATATAGAGAAATATCTACTCGCACAAATATATATTATGGCAAGAATCTCAGTTTTATCTTCATATTTGGCAAATTAATTCCTCTGAGGTTACACTACCCTTATGAGTAAAATGAAAGATAACAATCCCAAAAGATGTAATTACAGACCAAAACTAAATTACTTTGCAGGTCTAAGTACTGTATCTTAATAATTTCACCGGAGAACATCTTCACTGCATTTGGGCAGATTTGATTTTGCTGCCTGACCAATAATTACAGCTCTGGCAAATACAATGTCTGATAAGGACATCAATTAAGAATGAGCATTGTGTTACTTAAAAAAAAAAAAAAAATTCATCATGTTCACAGCCTGTCTGATTGAATGAAATGCCAAATTAAATTAATGGAGATTGCTAAGTCTAGCTGGCTGGTGGGGAACCATGCAGAAAGTGGGACAGCATAGACAATAAACTGTCTGTAATTAAAAGATGAGAAGCTGGACTAATGCTACTTCAGCCTGATTATTCCAAACAAAACAATATACACTAAAATTATTCTGGCAACAGAAGTAGAAGGAGTGGGAGGAGGGCTGGGACAGGGGACTTTTAATTTTTCTTTTTTTTTAAGTAGTATTAACTATCACCATCTACGAACGGCAGTGTCCTCACCAGATGTATTAATTAACTGGGGGTGGTTCTTATCAAAAAACACAATTTATTTTCTCAATTAACATAAAAAATCCTACAAGAATTCTCCAATCCTTTCTGTTCTAGATGGATATCCAGCTAATCTCTGTAGAGGCTTTACTTCTAAGTTAAGCAGAGAGTTCTTTTCTGAACAGCAAGTCATTCATGAAAGTTTCGATACTTCAGCAGCAGTAGATGGTATCCATATTATTTTATAAAATACAACTATTCTATTTTTATTTTGCTACTAGAAACAATGAGGCAGACTGTTGTTTACAGATGCCACACCAGCAAAGTTGTTAGGGATTCATATCGTTGTAAGTGGATGAAGCATTGTTTTAAACCTTCCAAGTGAAGAAGAAATTTTATCTCAGGATGAATGCAAAATGGTAGCCTTGATTTTGACACCACATCTTTACCCATGGAAATTTTGGGACTCGCTCCTCTGGCAGGATGCCAGCGTTTTGGAAGGTATGTGTTGCCCAGCACCAGAAGTATTATTCACCACAGACAACAGCAGCTCTAGGAGGTTCTGGGTGAGTCACTGAGCATAAAGGAAATGCAGAGTTGGGCCAGATGCAGGCAGAAGAAATTTGGGTCAGCCCCTGGCCACATCTCAGCGAGCACAAGAGGTACCACAGCTCCATCTAAGAGCGAGCTGCTGTGTGTGTGCATAAGGGCAGGGGTACCTGCACACAAACCATGCTCCTGTCAGCAAAGATAACGTTTTGGAAGAGTTCCATGGAATACTGGACCACGAGGTAACGTGTACTGCATACACCAGCTTTATACTTGAGACTCTCTGCTCGTATTTTTAGAACAAATTTAAGATTAGTGGTTATTATCAAATAGTACAGTAGCAATCAGCTTTTTGAGACACATTACAGTGTTTTCTTATTTTCAGTAGTTCACATCTTCTGGAGGTGAGTTAATTTCCTGCTAGGTTCTGCCTACAAATTTCCTAGGACATGTCTTCATGGACTTGTAAAAAGCCACCCAGGAAGTGTCAGCCTTGGCAACTTCGGCCACCAGAACCTGCTACACAACAATTATTTCTCTGCATTTCTTCCCCATCAGGATTGCCTATCACACCATATCAGGATCCTGCAATAAGCTGGAGGAAATGGAGGCCCTGTTGAAAACTAAAGGAGTTCCTGTAGGGCATTTCATGCCAGAAAGCTGAATTTGCTTACAACCACATCACTGATGAGCAACAAGCCAACAGACATGAGCACAAAACTTTAAAGTACCCAGTATACTGAATTTTAGGCAAATGAACAGTCTCATTAGTGGTTCATTAATTATTGAATCTGTTCATAAATATGTGTACAATCATACATGTGACAGTCTTTTGATATTTAAAATCTTAAAGTTTTTAATTCAGGAGACCATTTAGATTCCAATTTTTAAGTCTCAAACATGTGCCACACTAATTGTTATATATATCCTTATATGTGAGGCTATGCCTGTATATATATGTACACATACACATTCTCTAACTCTGCTTAGAGCCAAAAAAAAAATCTCAGTGGGATAAAATACTTGAGCAAGATCCGAAAGAAAAATAGACATTTATATTTTATTCATATAGCCTCAATATCCATCAGACATACTGTTTGCAGATAGTACAGATTTAAAAGTTTTGGAAAAGCAATTAGAATGGAAACATTTGAAGTTACTTTAAAAGCTTTCAGCCAGCAAATAAAAACTTTGACAATAACAATAAAAAGCACTGACTTAATCTCTGTGATTCCAGCCAAACTCTTTAATATGAACTCCTTCAGTGAATCCCACAGCCAAAAGCTGTAACTGAATGATATTTTGCAAAGTATGATACTGAATGAGTCTGAGGAACAGTAGTGAAAGGAATATTTAATGGCCTCATGTTAGACATTTTCAGATTTCTTAAGAAGGACACATTCTATAAATGTTTTTATATGCAAGAAGTAACTTCGTATGAATATGCAGAGTATTATTCTGCTGACTGACAGTCAAAGCAATTCAATACATGCCAGACTTTTAATGCTACTTATTCTATATTTAAATGCATACATATTAAAAGGTGGTTCCAAGAGCAGTCCTGGTCCTAATATTTATACAAGATTAAGGTGTTATAAAATTAGTCTAAATCTTGAAAATGTTCTCCAAGACAAACATACCAACAACCCTGCTGTTACATGCTCAAAGAGTTTCAGTTTACTATTTTGACTCCTTGTAGACAAGTCTGTCCACAGTCTGTGGAGCTGTTCCTTCAAAGGTAATAAAACAGACTCAAAACATAGATTCTGGGTATATCTCTGTGTCCTCTTACATATGCTAAGACTACTTCTCCTCTGTACAAGGCTTACACAAAAATCAAACTTAGACCAACCCACCGAGTTTCACGTTAAAAAGGCTCTACAAGATCTACAGATGTTACTTCACATAGTTCTGAAGTACATTCCCTATCATCACACCCTGGTGTTGCCTGAAGCTTGAAACACAGAAAGAGACCAGATGTTAAGATATTCAGTTACAAAGCCAAGGAGAGGCCACTGCAGTTTAAGTCTTTGTTTAAAAATACATGAATATTTAAAGAACGTGTTTTCTTGCTTTGCTTTCTAACCTAGATATGCTTGCAGTGATGAACTACGAAATTATTTTCACAACCACTCTCAGGAGCACATACTTGTTGCTGCAATAAACCAGATTAGACATAAATGTCATGGAAGGAAAATATTGCTAAAATGCAAAAACAACTTACTTATATTGCTCCTGTTTGTATGTATTTTTCTACAACTTTGTGGCAATTTTAATTCCACATGAGCAAAGGACTTCTCACACATGCAGTTTTCACCCCACCCATTTGGTGTATGTAATTTATGAGTTACGTTACTCTAAACAGCTGAAATTCTACATAAGATTTCATTTCTGATGACATCTGAGGACATATGGCAGTTAAAATATGCTCTTTTTACACAACTGCTCTGAAGAATGACACAAGGGTAAAGCAAAATGCATCCTTTCCCATGGTCCTGTGAGAAGATGGAAATGTCTTTTCTCCACGACATGCACCAAACGAGGATCAACAGCCTCTCAGAATGGCCTCCAACACAGCACAAAATAATTTGTAAAACAGACCCAAACCAAACCTGTTGCCCTGACTCTGGGGCTGCCCCTCCCATCTGGTTCCCCAGCCCTGCCCAGGCTGTGGCAGGAGCAGCGATGACGTGGAGCCCTGGTGCCACGATGGGAGCCCTTCCCTCATGTCCAGCCCATGGACAGGACTCCTCCTGGAGCACCAACCAGGACCTGAGAGCCAGCCAGGTCCTGACAGGGAGCAGCACTAATGCACCAAGGACAGCATTAAGGGCCCTTCCTCAACTCCCCTCCAACACCTCTGAGCACCCCTTTGCCCCCAGCAGTGCAACTGCTCAAGGGATGTTCTTACAGGGCTTTTGTTTGGTTGGGTTTCTTCAGGAGGAACATGCATAAACACAGAACTGGTTTTGCCATATGAACATTTCTGTTTCACTTTCCTCTTCAAGGCATTAAATTCATACAATCAAGCTGTTAATCATGTCTACCCCCCCCCCCATTTATTTTATATAAACTGTCTAAGCATTGAACCTAAGCATTTCTTAGCATAATGACAGCGTTTTATACTTAGGATCCCAAGAAATACTTTTACATCACTATATTCAAGATTACTGTAACATTTTCGCACACGAATTTCAAGTGATGTGATTATACTGCAATTGGGGCTGTAAGTAGCTTTTCTTACAATCTTATATCAAATTTCACTCACTTCGGTGAAAATTGTAAATTCCATTCTAGACTGTGAATCAGCTCTACTACACTAGCAAATTATATCAAGTTTTAAATGTAAAATTGATAGAGAAAGGGTGAAGCAGATGTAGACATTTTATAATAATCATAATGGAGGATCAGTCAAGATACTTTCAGGCTAAAATCAGTACATGCATAAAATCTTAAATATCTCAACTCTCAGCCATATTGATATCATGAGTTCCTGCATTTTTAAATGAAATTAAATACTTTCCACTTTAGAAGCACTAATCATAATCAAATAGATAAACAGCATTTTTTTGAAGTCTCCATTAACTCTACTTCACCATGTGCAAAGCTGTACAAAGTCTATTGGAAAGAGAGCCTGTGGGATGTAACTGCTCTTATTACACAGATACCCCAGCGAGAAACTGAGGAAAGCCACCCAGAAATGCCCCAGCCCCAGTGCCAGAGCTGGTGTCAGTCACCCTCAAATCTTCCTCAGGTAATGACATTTTTCATTTTGGAAAAAATATGTGGGTTAATATTAGGTAGATCACAGATGTATTTTGTAAACAGGCACATAACACATCACTTCCTCCTGTTTCTTTATTTTACATCAACCTGAAACCTGGAGGATTTCTCAACTATTTTTAGTTGGGGCATGATTACAAGCCCCACAGCAGGGAGGCCTCTGGAGAGTCTTCAGCAACACCTGACTTTATTTAAACATGCAAGATGGAATTGGATGCAATGCTCTGAAATAACAGTACAGGAGAATTAAATTTAAGAGTAGAATGATCCCTCATGGTGGTTTGTATTCCTAATTTATGCCACAGAGACTAATCAAGCTTAATTTATCTATCTTTAGCTTCCCACTGTTTCATTTCAACCTAAAGGCAACGTTTTGGGCAGCAGAAACTTTATTTTGTAGGTGAGTAACCTACTTTAATTGCATTTTCATCCATTACTACAGTCTAGCATTTTCTTCACTTAATTGGGTCACTGTATTTCTTCTTGAAAGTGGGCACAGAAATTACTTCTGATATTGATTGCAGCCCCTGAGGTTCAGCTGAGAGTTGAGGACACATAAAGGGTACACAGCAAATTCCATTTATGACAAATGAAATGAATAAAGTTTCAGTCAAACCTTTATATTAGGAAAATCCTGACGTTAAAATATGGAGATTCTCTATTAAGCATCTCACACATGCAGGGCTGGAAATGCCTGGCACCATCGTAAAACCAAGCTTCTCAAATCTTCAGGTGATCTTCAGCACTGGTGTGTCAAAATACTAATGAGTAATTAGTGCTAGAATTAAGTGCATATTAAAAAGCACACCAGTAATTCCTTCTCATAATTTTCAGATGCCATAGAAAAACCAAAGTTTTTGAATATAAAATTAAAAACGGTAATAAGACCCCATTTGAACAGTCAAGTACTACCCTTCGTGTCTTGATGTAAGCAAGCACAAGCTTTGATACATGCAAATTCTTGCGTTTCTTTTCTTGAAGTATGAGAGACACCAGATCTTAGTGGCATTTCTGCTGCCAAGCTGTTCCACAGCTCACAACTCACACTCTGAATATATTCTCCTACTTTAGTGGACTGAGATAATTCAGTCTCATGCTATTCATATCAAAGATGTGCAAGAAGTTGAATACTTCTTAGTTGAATTTAAAATGATCAGATGTAGCTTTAGCATGAATTCAAAGTAGATGCATGAATTGTAATCATAATCAGTAGATGTATAAAAGCTGTAATCTCTTCATGAACTTTCTTATGTTCAGAAATGATGCAAGATATCCCAAGGGATACCTGTTAATTCCAAGCCAGGTTCATAACTGGAGGTCAAATTGGGAGAGTTACATTTATATCCATGTAGCACTTCTTTTTCCTTGACAGCTGATGACATGACCTGAGCTCTACCAAAAACATTTCTTTGGGTGTCTCTGAGAGAGTATTTTTGATACAGAAACCACTCTGAAAGAACCAAATAATACTTTGCACCACAACCACACGCTTCTGGCAGGCAGATGCCTGCTACAGCTAGCTGCAAACTCCTGGGAGTTCTCTCAATTTTATTTTATTTCTTGAACCTTACCATTCCACCCCACTTTTAAAATGGAAAATTCCTCAGAGATCAGAAATCTTTGGGCAGCCAAGTGAGTCCTGGAGTCAGGGCACACTCACAAAATCCTGTATATTCAGGGTTTTGTTCCCCAAATACCCAGGGCTACAGCTGTTTTGCTATATATTATATTTTGGATCACACAATAACTTTAGCCAAGTTTTACAACACAGACATTATGCTTCTGTGATATCAAAGTTGCGAGAGGGTTCAGAACTACAAATCCCACATCCAGTTCTGGTGAGCCACTGAAATGATGCAAAACCATGCAAGGGAGCCCAAAACATCCAAATTGCTCTGCCTGTTCAAAGCAAGAACAAATCACAGGAAATCCATTCAGTTGGTTGCTGCATCACCTGCCAAACTGAGGTGATTTTGCTCGACCATAAAGTTTCTCAGTCATTTTTCCTACCTGAATTGGGAAACGCTGCACACTGTTAGTGTGAATGGAATGGAGAAGGCAGGAAGGCACGTGATGTTCTGGCAGCTTTTTGCCACCAAAAGAGGAAAATACTAACAAAGGGTGGGAAAATAATGTCAGTAAAAATCAAAGGTATTATAAATAATTGCTTTCTCTTCATTTGTACAAGCACCTAGAACAGTTTCTCATAATATTTTATTGTCCAGTGATTTCAGATTTAGAAAACCCCAAAACCAAGCCATCCTCAAACTAATGGTTTTGCCTGTAATTGCTTGCCTGATCTGCCCTGGAACTATAGCACTTTTCCAGTGAAAGAGATTTCCTCTGTTAATCAAAACAAAGTTGCTCAACTGTGTTTTCAAAACTGGTGAAGAATAATAAATGTATTTTAATGGAAGAAGTGAATTGTCAAATACAATATACATAGTCTGGTTTGAAGAGGAATAAAAAGATATGTAAGTGGTATAAAATGCTGTACAAGTTCTGGATACTAGGAGGCAGAGAAAGGGTGGAATAAAGACCCACAAAAAAGTATAGTAATAGAATGATTATCAGAGCAGGATAATAAAAATTAGGTTATCAGACAGACAAGGAAATGATAAACTGAAAGCTGGTAAGAGAAAAGTGAGATTAAAAAAAGTTTTGAAGAAAGATTAACAAAGCGAAGGAAAAATAATCAAAATTTGAAGAAAAATATCTATAATATTTTGTAATATCTTGTAAAGCATGATTTTGAGAGCATCTAGTAACAATTCAAAGCACAGAGTTTTACGCACTTCCATATAAACAACATTTTTTCATATTTTGAAAAATCAGCCAGCTTGTAACAACAAATATAAAATTTAAGTTAATCTCATCATTCCAGACCACCAGTAAAGAGGTTTAGAGCAAAGAGGTCTCTTTCCTTTGTCCCTCACACAATTTTATGGTTTTTCCCTTTGGAAAACATGGAACAGTTGTCCTTGTCCAAGCTCCCATGCATCCACGGGAAGTTCAGGGTACCATGCTGTGGTGACCCTTCACACAGCTCCACGTGGGACCTTCTCAGCACCACTGAAGCCTCCAAGGACAACCCCAAGTGACACAGGAAGCTCTTCAGTGCTGTAACCTCACCTTCGTCCAACCTTACAGACAAAGCACTGACTGTAAGAAACCCCTCTGCTGCTATTTACAAACCAAACCCCAAACCCTCATGCCTCTCATCAAATCAAAATTCAAACAATAATTTGTATACGAATTACCTAGGAAAAGCAGAAACCTGCTGTGGTATTTACCAGGGAGAAAAACACTGAAGGGTTATTTGCCAACATAAATCAGGCTGCGCCATTTGATTCTGATGGTGGTGCTGGTTGTGTGCCATATTCCACTAAATGGAGTATCAGCTGTAGCTAAAATAACTACTATAAAAAAATAAAAGGGTTATCAATTTTCATGTCAACATATAAATATATCATCTTCTGAGACAAGCAAAAAGCTTTTGTCATATTGTTACACCAAGCATGTGTGAAAGGGGGACTAAGGAGTATAAACCCTTCACCATTGTCCACTGTAAATTCCCTTTCTACAGTGTTCACTTTGCCTAGGGTTTCCTTCACAAACATAAAATTAGGGAAATTCAGGCCCCTTTCCAGTCTCTTCCTCCCCTAAGAGGCACAACCCATGCCACTGGTTCAGTAATCTCTGTTTGCTTCAAAGACATGGAATGGTGTTCAGCTTGTGAGTATCACAGCCCTTCAACCTCATTAAAAGATTTCTTTATTAATCAAAATCTTAAAGTGACAATTTCACACACTCGCCACACCAGAAGTTCCCAGGTCATCTAAGCAGAGTCATCAACATTTAGAATTGACATTAACAATGAAGGAGATTCACAGCATTTCCTGCTTCCAAAAAACTGTTATATGCCATATAACAAGAAAATGGTTATATCAGCAGCAGTGGGAACCAAACTAAAAGACACTCCAGTGACTCAAAGTCCTGATGTCAGCACTGCCACCAGCAGAAATGATGCTAAGTGACCTCAAGTCCCAGAGAACATCTCAGCATGCATCATCCTTCAAACCTCCACTCACTTGCTTATTTAGTTATTTGCTCTAAAATTCGGTATACCTTTGCTTATGCTGATACAAATTTTTTTCAGGTCCCACTGCAAAAAATTGAACACAGAATTTGGGGAGGAAAACACAATTAAAGGTTCTTTTTCACCTGGGGCAGAAATGAAGAGTAGATGAAGGAACACCTTGAACTAATACCAGTGACAAACAGGGCACACTGGGAAACCACACATTTATCTACCAATAGAAATGGTCAAAATTTAAGTATTCATCTCACTGCCTACAGGGGACTTTTTTTAAAAAGTCAGCTTTTACGCTGAAGCTGAATCATGAGAGAGATGCCCTGGAAGGGACATGCTGGACATGTACAAATCTGACTTAATCACTGAAATACATCATAGATTCTGTGTAAAACTGAGCCCTGACTAAGGAAAAAGAAATGCACGTGACCTAATGGCAGCAGTGATTATTAAGATTTATATAACCTCTAGATAAAATTATACTTTGCTGTCATACACTAGCAAGAAGCTTACAGGACAGAAGCAGGATTAGGTCAGGACAAGGGAAATTATTCATATCACAGTTAAAGCTTAAGAAAAGAGATCTGGCTTATATCACATTGATGTTTCAGATAAGAGACTGCATTATAACAGGTTATAGTTGCAAAAATAATTTTGATTGGCATATCATTTATACTAACTACTGCTTGGAACCCACCCAGAATATGCAGCGTACCATAAACTGCTAGGAAATATATCTGTGTATTGTTCAATATTTACAATGTGCTTTATTTTGTAAATATAAGACCTGGCAGAAAAAATGTAGAGTATTAAAAATAGTTCTGCTTAAAAAGAATGCCCCTTCTTCCTATAAAAAGGAGTATTTCACTAACAGTAGTTTATAATTTTGTTCAAAAATGTTCACAGTGGAGCTAAATAAACTTTCAATGAGGAAAATTTGATTGCTTTGTTCAGCTGCTCAAACAGATTTCTATCTCTACTTATTTGCATATTTCTGAATATTCTCTTTCAGGCCCACACCATTTTTGTTAGCAAAATCAATTTTCTGTTGGACAAAAAGTGAGATTTGCTCTAAAGATTTTAAGCTTTTAAATAAACATGAACTGAAGGGTGTAAAAGCTCTCCTTTTAAGAAAAGATTCTTGCTGTTTGGAAAGAAAAGAATTCTTTGCATTCACAGGTATCAATTGACAGCAACAGATTTTTACATGAAAAGAGAAAAAAGTATACAAGGGCAAAACAAAAAGAGCTGCAATGTAATTATGTAGCTGTAACACAGACTGATGCTAAGTTTCATTTTTAAAGAGCACATGTCCATATACAAAACATAAAAAATATTATACTCTGATATAAAAGCTTTATTATTAGCTTTATTATTGATTTTCCAAAGCTCAAAGAATATTCATGATTATGAAATTGTATCCTCTGCATCTGAAGAGAAGGATTGTTCTAAAATCCAACAGTTCTGCAGAATTCTCAGCAAACACCAAGCAAACACAATTTTTTCTAGGTCTGTTCAGCTCTGCTAATAGTTATTGTTTGCACAACTGTAACTAAGTACATTACCAGCTAGTTGTTCAATCTATATAAATTTAAGAAACACACATTGCCAAGTAGTGACTCATATATCAGTCTATTATATGCTACAGAGCTGACTGTATTAAACAAATCACTTTCCCTACAGCTGAAGAATAGAAGCTATATACAGAGCAGAGGTTATTGTCTAATTTAAATCTTGGCTCCTTTCCCAGAGCTGTACAAGATTCCAATTTGTGGAAATGTTACTCTCTGCTACTGCCAGAAAGGCTACAGAAAATGGTATTGGGTGCCTTCCAGAAATATGTCTGCAAAATGCCAATCAACAAGTCACTAAAGATTAACAGTATGACTGTACCAAATTAATTTAAATTATAGAAACATATGGCTAGGATGTTTGCACTGCACTTAACACAACACCTGCTTCACAAACAGCTAAGTTTCCTTCCACAGTATAAAATAATATATGCCAAACACCTTGAACTGATTCCTATAAATTGGAAAAAAAAAAATCTGTTCATAAACAGCAACCACAGGGTACCACTATCAGCTACAAGCCACCATTTTGTAATGGTTAAATCCCTTATTTATTTTAAATTCTACACCAACTCAGACTAGGTAGTCTTTTCCATCATAGAGAAAGTAATTAGTGACAACAGAATTTTTTTTTTTTAAATGACAGAAATAAACATCTTTATATTCCATTTTAGAAATCAAATATTTTAAGTTAATTTTTCCAGAATACTTCCAGAATACTTATAATAGTCCTTCAAACACAGTGCTACTGTGCCTCCTCTATCTCTCTCTCTCCCCCTCATTGATATTCTTAAGCAAAAGCCTCTCCTGAAAGGCTCTATAAGCTCCCAGAAAGTTAAAAGATTAACAATCACAACCAAAAGTCAAATATTTTATATTTCCTCGATGTGGTTTTTCTATTATTTTTTAAAAACTCCTCAATATATATGATCATGTCATCAAATAAATAAAAAAAATTAAAAATGTGTGGCAGTCTCAGAAATATTTACACATTAGGGTATGCCATATTTCAGCTGAAAAGGAAGGGAGCTGTTTTATGTTTCTCTCCACTGCTTTTCTATTATTGCCTAGCTAATGGAAATACATCAAACAAATGTTCTACAAGAGCAATAAATATTAAAGTTGACCTATCCATCTGGAAGAAATGAGAACAATACTGCTCACTTTTAGCCCAAATATGACACTGATAAATGAAGCTGTGAGATTCCATCACACTTTCAGCAACCTGGGCTGAGCGCCCACCACGTGATTCTTGTACCAGCAATTTTCTCCATTCATCTTCATTAGGCAGTCACTTGACCTGCCTCCTAACATCCCTGTCAGATTTGAACCTTTAGGGGGCTGCTTGTACTTTTTAACAACGCACTCTAGAAGCTTCACTCCCTTTTGGAAAAAACCTCAGATGAACATAAAGGAATATATGAGCCATTTCTTCTGGAGAGAGAACCATGAGATGCTGGTCACGACTACAGCAGGAGATCGCAGCACCGGACGTGTGATGGCAGCAAGAGTCGTGTCCTTACAGCCCAGAACCAAACCACAGCCTGGCAGGAAGCACAAGGGGCAAAGCCATCACCCTTTCAGCCATCAAAACACAATTACACATTCAAATCAGAGTGTGTGTCACCTCCTGCCACAAACGGAATGCCCTCCACTTCCCCCTCAGTCACTGCTGGGAGAAAGCTGGAACAGGCACCCAGAGCATCCCTTACCCAGCAGAGAGAGAATGCTTCATCACATTAGCAGTGTTACATTACACCCCTGCTATTTTCAACAGTAACAGCACAAATTTGATTATTCTGTAATAGTGAAAATGAATACCAATTCAACATGAATTTGCCAGTGTAATAAAAAGCTCCTAACAGGATTTTTAGCTACTTCCTTGAAAAACTTCATAACTTCATGATCACTTAGGGAAATCAGAAAGGCTAAAAGCACCAAAAGCATTAAGCTTTTGACATTAAAACGATCTCAGACATTCATGTAATTGCAATACCTTCATTAGGTTAGTTCTGCAATGTTTATCTGACAAGCATCTGATGTATTGACTCCTCTTCTATTGCATACAAGCTGCTTATCTTTCTTGTTTCAAAGAAGTCTTTAGAATGATAAATATTGTAGACTGTCATGGTAATGTAGCAATTAAAATATACCCACATAGATTTCTTTTAGGCAGTAAGTTCTTCAACCCTTTTTCATGTTGATCAGGTCTTACATGAGTGGTTCCATGCAGCTGCTAAGCACACCAGGGACTCACTCATCCAGGAAAACATTGCTGAATTCAAGTAAAGACTGCAGAATCAAACAGAAAATAGGTAGTCCTGATACAGGTTTGAGATTGATTTCACTGTGATCACCAAAACATGAACAGACATGACTTTTATACAAACCAGATAGAGTCCTTTCATGGACAGGTACTTCAGTCATGCTAAGCTGGATTTACACCACTAAAATTTTTACTTTTCTTTTTAAAAGCAATCAAACATCTTATTCTCTGTCGTAATTTCAATGGGTTCTGCAAGTATCAGAAACTTCGCTGAAAACCTGAAAATATTCCCAAAAGTATGGACAAGATGAACTACTGAGAGATGTGCCATTTAAAATCAAGACCTCATATAGGTGTATTTATGGTAGATACATTTTAATTTCTAGACCACAGAACACATTACAGGTAGTACCTAATTGCTGCTAAGGGTTGTGCTTCCATGCACAATATAAGGAATGCTTGAGTCTAAGCTGGAATGCTGATCTCAGCTCCTTTGTAATCACTATTACATGTTCCTACATCAGCGTTAGAGCAATTGCACAACAATCACCAGGCTTTTCTGAGACACAGACAATTCACAAGAAAGCCATCAGCGGCATTAGGTTTCACCTGAGCCAGTGTTACATTGTATTGGTATTACCTGCCTTATCATCTGTGACTGCAAATGCTTTTATCAACACACACTGAGCCTCTCTTTGGAAAGAACAAAATGGGATGGGCTCTGTCTTGCTCGTCTGAGATGCTGAAGATCTCAGTTGCTCTGCATCAATTCCAAGCTCAGTTTGTCACATTTCCTTCACTGATGACATGGCCTCGGTCATTTTCTCTGAATGAATAGATTATTCTCAAGAATGAACAAATGTCTCTGTGATGACAGAGATCTTCACAGGGGATTTTCACAAGTGGGTCAGTCTATAAATGCTGCAGAGAGTTGATTCTCAGCACAAAGCAGCTTGGAAAGATGAGCTTGTAGATCCAATGGTTCTCAAAATCACTCACAAGTCCATTATCTGACAATTCTCTTTGTCTGAGGTGACTTCCTTCAAAAGATTAATATCAAGTTAATAATGAAACAAACTGCTCTAAATGGAGTCTCTGTTTACAGGATGACAATGACTTTTCAATATTTTACTGTAATCAGTTCCTGAAGGGGCCTTGATAGTCACAAGATTAAATCAATTGTTTTGCCAAGGTTGGGAGCTAGAAAAATCAAAACACTAAACAATGAAAAAGAGAGGCCTGAGGCAGTTTTCAAAGAACTTGTTAACAAAAACAAAAGCGAGAGAGATCTCAACACAGCTCCCATGGATAGCAAGAGATACAATGTACACAAAGGTCTAAGGTATGCCAGGGAAACTATCCTTAGGTCTCTGAAGACCTAAGAAAAAAAGCAATCAATTTTTCTGCTTTCAAGAAGCCATAAGTATGTATATAGGGAGAATTCCTATCTGTTGGAGTTGAGAGGGAAAAAAACAAGCAAACAACAGATATTCCAAGAACCAGAATCAAAGAAGTGAAGCATATTTTCATCTCTAGCTGATGTGTGCTGGGGAATGTTTCATCTGAAGTGATGACGATGTGCTGTGATAATGTCAGCTTTACCAACACCATCATCTGTCATGCCAGAATTATTCCCTGGCTCTTGGTGATGAACAGGCTCTTCAATTCTTCAGGACTGAGTGACACTGAGGCAACCTGTAAAAGTATTTGCTAAAGACCTTCAGAAAATGAAGTGAAAGTATTCTATATTGAGTTAGGATATGCACACATTTGCACAATATTCTAGTTGGAATTAGTCCTTCTCTGAGCAGAAACTTCAGTAAGCAGTTGTGCCTTGACCACAGGAAACTCAGATTTCATCAACTTTTTTTCTAGGCTACTTTCTTAACTTTATTCAGAATGCCCCTTCAAATGCAGTTCAGTGGTGAACGCTATCATTCACAGTGCAGCATTGTTTGTGTCGAGTCTTTGCAGCAGGGTTATCACTACAGGTTAATGGATTTGTGTTCTGAGAAGCCATGATTAGAATAGCTGACCTGTGTTCTGCATTATACAGTGAAAAACATATCTAGCAGCACGATTGCTATCAAGTGTCAAAAGAGATACTGAGAGCTGTGTGTACAGACAGCACTAAACTCAGATGGTTTTATTACTCCCAGGTATTGTGCAGTGGTTAAATTTGACATGTACAAATTGCTGAAGTGAAGATTTGCAAAGTAACAGTATATATCAATGCTAATGGCTTAGTTAAGAAAATGATGTGCAGGATTTCAAGCACAGTGTGAATATGCATTTAAAATATTTGTGACACTTTAATGGACATTTTCATTAGCAGGGGTTATAACAATGGCAAAAATTTGAAATTTTAGACAAGGAGTGAAGTTATTACAATAATTCCAAAAAATTCGGAGATAAATTCTTACTGTTGAATGTTACTAAGGAGAAAACATTAAAATGAAGACCCTTGATGTCCCCTCCCAACACAGCTATTGCAATAGAAAAATCAAGTACAAATAAAGTTTTCTTGTCCCTTCTGTAAGATGTTTTAAGCACTGTTCAGTACAAAGTAGTAGAAAACTTAAGCTGTCATGGCTTTTCTCTTCCTCTTTATCATTACAATTTATGAGCTGACATCAAGGAGAAAAACCACGGAAAACTCATTTATACCTAAAGTGGACTATAGAGCTGCTTGCTATGCTAGCAGGGCATCAGAAGTGGTCATTAGGAAAGCATTTAATAATAACTATAAAATTAGAAAGAAAGAGTAGCACATTCAAGGGAGAAGGCAAACTAATCACCTAGTGAACACTACCTTCTGTCAGAACAAACTGCACATATGATGCAGTCTTGGACTTTCAAACCATTATGCATGCACAGCTACAGCCTTCCCTTCTTCAAAATTGGCCTTTTACATGTCAGCTCTTAACAAGCACGGTGATACTGCATTATGACACTGAACCCAATCAGTTATGAAATGTGCATCAATAAAAAAAGCTTGCAAGGAAAGATTTCAATGGACACATTCAGAATTTAAGCACTTTCATAGCATTGTGCCTAGAAAGTCATTGACTTTCATGAGAGCTATACCTAGCATGTTTCCAGTTCCTGCAAAGGAAAGAATTCTTTCCAAGTTTTATGTTCAGTATGCTTGGAACAACCTGGGCTACAAGGAAGAGTGAATTCAGCCCGTCTGCCTCACTCTCATTCACAGGCATGGCTTAGAAACGCCCAGATTTTGACAATTGTTTGTCCACTATTTCAATTGCTTGCAGGCAGGCATTGCTGCACTCCCCAAAAGTAGCAATGATGACGTATTCCACGCACACACCTTCTGCCTACACAGCTGAGTTCCAACAATGACACTTAAAGATTCATGTTCTTTTTTTTTCCCTCCCCAATAATCAGCCTTGAATCGCCAAACCAGTTAGTTAAGCCAAATGTTTATTACACTTAAAACAAAATTTAAAAAACCCCACACTGTTTCCCTTTAGAGGCAGTAATATATTTGCATCTGAACCAAGCTGTCCTCAGGATATAATTTCATTGAGCATCTCCTCCTCATTTATTGTAGTAGCTTAATCTGCCTTAGCTCTTGCTACAGCTTGTTAAAACTGTTCTCAATAGACTTTTTTTTCTACCTAACACTTTCTACACTGTCTGTAATACTCCTGACATGACATGCTGTGCTAGGAGTCGCTGGTGACCATTTCCTGGGCTGTCACTGCATACTGTTTTCAGTAATACTCAACAGCACTTCCCTTTAGAGGGAGCTGATCAAAAACTGCTAGAAAAGGTCCTTTGTCCCTTGAATATTCCGTTAACAGGGAATTGGACTGTTGTCTTCATGCAGCACAACTGCCAGCTTTGAACCAAAACACCTGTTCATGACTTGCCAAGACAGTAACTCCCTGAAGCATCATCTCCCAGATTTTCCAACGTGAACCTCTGCTACAATGAAGTAATGATCTCTGGGACAATGACTCCAAAATCATAACCTCTGTGAAATACTGAAAGACTGAGCAGTTAAGTAACTGTCTTAACTTCTGCTGTTACCACAATCAAGTAAAATGCCCTAACAGCTCTATTTTCAAAGCCTGGAATTTGTCACAGCACTGGACAATGTGTTCACCATCAGTTGCTCAATGGGATAGGACAATTCAGCCCATTCCACTCAAATATGAACTTTCAGCATTCTGTTCCAAAAGTCATTACACTCATTTCTGTCGTGCAGATGGTAAGTACTGTCTACAGAAGAGGAGCTTTCTTACTTAGAACCACTCTGTTAAAAAAAAAACAAAACAACAAATCAATGTGAGTGATGGAAAATTAAGGCATTTATTGAACTGAAGGACCAACCATTTCAAGCTTTTGATACCCAGACATCTCCAGGCTGAAAAGGTCCAAGATGCCATTGACTATGAAACATGGATTATTTTAAAAAGTCCAGATGCTACAAATAAGCTGCTTTGAAA